>CAMZMU010000034.1:4338472-4851423 GCA_947311845.1 Poa pratensis
TCAACCAATGGGAAAGACCCTTTGACATCGCGAATTCACGATCACGCTGCCGCATTGACGACGCTTCCGCTGTCTTTCCAGCGGCATATATATCGGTGTTTCTTCAACTACACCAACGATTTGGAACAGTATGCAAGTGGAGGACGTTTCTTCGAGGACTTGGCCAGCGTAAGGAGGAAGATCACAAGGAACACATCATCATACAGTAATGGCGTCAACTCAACGGGCATGCCAGGCGCATGTGGTTCATCCACCTCTTCGTCGGCGACATCGCACGCCGGCGCGCTGACAACCTGATCCCCCTTCAGAAATCGGAATAACAGAGAAGCTCCGGAGCTGGGCACGCGTTGATTGGTTTCCTAGGATGATATTCGTGGTTGTTCTCTGGGTCGCAGCCGGGAGGAAGCTGCTGGCCTGGGCGCTCGCCAAGGACACAGCCGTCGGCGCGGACTGGACTGTACGCAATGTGGAACGGTGGCCGTTCATCCAGCAAGCCAGGGCTTCGGCAAGGAAGGCGCTGACTTCGGGGAAGACGGCGTGTAGCTGCCTGCGCCCCTAGGTACCCCGCGAACGAACTAGCTTGCGAGTTGGTCATGCTCTGAACAAGCTGGGAACGAGGTGATTGCAAATCCTTTGCAACTGACTGCACTTGTGCGAGCTAATCTCAGAGCACCTGTACGAATACCAACAGAGATGAGAAAAATTGGGCTACGGGGCAAGAAGGGAAAAGAAGCTAGCGTGGACGTGAGCTAACCTTGGCCGTCGGCGAGGTCCTGTGATCGCCCCTCTGGTCTCCCAGCAGCGTCGAGGCACAAACAGGAGGGAGGGGTGATCGGTCCAGGAAAAGCAGTGCATTTCTAAACGCAAGAAAGGCAAAGCTGGGCGGCTGGTAGCGGGCGGCCTCGCTCCGCTACATCCGGCTCCAGCCAGACCTCCACGGAAAGCCTAGACCATGCCTGCGACCAGGATCCGCGTGGCTGCAACACATCCTTTTGGCATCTGATTTAAATCGACGAGATAGATTGGACTACAATCTCTGGCCTGTATGAACTATGGCGACAAGTTTGTGGGCACCATATAAGATCAGATCACGTACGCCCACGCCAGCAATGTTAGCCTGCTGCCAGTCACCCAACCACTATTGGTTGCCCATCTAATGCATGCATCATGCAAAGATCTATTCAGAGGTAATAAGCTGTGCCAATTTCAATCTGCTAGCATACATGGTTATGTTATAATGCTCCATTCGTGAAAAGAATTGCAAAGGGCATTATTTATTCATTTATTTGCATTTTTGCAGGGTGACTACGTATGAAAGCGAAACTATAAAATGAAGGCACATGCTTATTATTTATTTATCCCGGTATCTATGTTTTGTTGGTTTACGGGCAATAAAATTGGTGTGAGGTTTTTGTTCAGTAAGTTTGGTTAGTGTAAATTAAATGGATGTTATTTAAAACCACTACACTATCGATGCCAATAAATTTCCTATTGATGGTATTATGGCTTTGTATGCTGCCCAAAACATATCCGTGCATGAAATCCCTTATGTGAAGAATGTCCGCTACCGCCGATCTTCTTGGCGAGAGAGCATAAAATCGTTGATGTTTCTTCTTGCAATCTACTAAAGCTTACAGCCTCAGTTCATTTTGAACATTACAGCCTTTGTTTAGATATTTTATCTGTTCTTTATTTTTGCCGGTGTTACGCCCTTTTGGATAATGGTTTGTGGAATACAAGACAGTAGGATACAGTAAAATCTGGGGCAAATATCACGTGCTTCTATGTCTTGCATATTTGTATTTTCTCAGTATAGTAGTTCATATGTTCATAATCAATAGTTAAACAATAATATGCATGTTTATTGGTATACTCAACTCTCATGTAAACACTAGAAAAGGGTGAGAGTGAAAAAATGTTGACACTTTTCTTAACAAAAGTGCATTATTTGAAAAATATACTACTCCGTGTGGAGTTTTATATAGTGCTCATATCTCTTAAAAAATATGTGTGGTAATCGTATCTCTTAAGGACAAGTGTGGTATATTATGGAGTCGGTGCAATATTTCATGAAGTGTACATACTCTTTTAAAATAGTTTTATAAGTTTTCTACTTTAACCTTTACGGATCGCAAATTTTATAATATGATGTAATTCAAATAGGACACTGAAGCTATTCATATGGTACTGACAGAAGAGACATACATTTTGGACAACACTTGCAAGGTTATGATGCCTATGTAATTGCTTCAAATTTAAGAGTAAAAGAGATATGCTAAGATTTAAAGTGCGTTCATTGAGGTAGAACTTCATTATATGAGCATAAGAGGAGGATGAAACATGTGCATTTATGCATGCGTACAAACTTAATTTATTAGTTCACGTGAATGATCAAGAATGAGCAAAATAATCTTTATTCGTGTTATTAAACATGGCAAAATCATTCCACGGGCAATTAGACACAGTTGATTAATTGCTAGAGTGAAGTAGATTACACGAGTTAATTTAATGGTAGAGTATGATCAATGCTATAAATAATAAAACTTGGAATCCTAAACAATGACTTTTTTACTTAATACTAAACAACGAATTAGTTACTTTGTAATTGCATTTCTATGCGTGCAAAAGATTTATCACCTGGAACGTGGAAGTATAAAAAAGCTCTAAAAATTCAATATCATAGTTCTTATATATATTTTGGCTTCTTATTTCTCTTAGATCGCTCAAACGTGAAATCAATTAGAAAAAAGTTACATTAGATATCAAGATTCAAAATATGTATGTGCTAGCCGCGCAATTGCGCGGGCCACCCAGCTAGTTAATATTATTTGTAAAACATCAATCATTGAAATGACTAAACCATTGATATGACAAAACCAATTTCATATAATTCCTAAATGACTCTGCTAAAAATAATAAAACAATTCAGACAACCCGCTATCTCTCAGCGCCTCTCACTCTGAGTCTCTCACTAAGCCCCTCTCTCACTCCCTCAAAAATAAAAACAAGTCCTATCTCTCACAACACTGCCGCCCCGTTCCCCTTCTTCACCACCGACGGCAAGCCGGCAAGGCACCACTTTCCGGTGCAGGCGGCCGCCCTTCCCCAGCCGCCAGGCCCCTGTAGGCGCGCTGATCCATGACCCCCTCCTCCTTCCGCCGTCGCGGCCTGTCGGTACGCTGGTCCATGGCACCCCCTCCTCCCGTTGTCACGCCGATCCATGGCAACACCCCATACTACCGCCGTAGCGCTGTTCCATGGAGGCCCAATCTCCCTCACCTTCTCCTCCCGCAGCCCGGAGCTTCCACCTAAGGATTTGACCTCGCCTCACTTTTCCCCGGCGCTCTCCAGGCCCGCCACCCACCCGTTTGCCGCCATGGATGAGCTTCTTCTCCAACGGATCATCAGCACCGGCGACCGCGCGGCCTTGGAGGGATCAGACAGAGGCTCCCTTGTCCTTGAAGTCTCAAGCTCAACAAGCAAATCCATGTTTGAGCAGGTTGATTTACTTGCACCTGCTCTGACCGGCACGATGAATGTCCTCAAGGCTTGCTCAGAGGCGAAGGTTAAGAGGGTTGTCAGGGTGTCCCTCGCTGCTTTCATGGTCAACCCTTCCTAGCCTGAAGGCAAGCCATGGATGAAGACTGCTGGTCTGACGTCGACTACTGCAGAACCACCGAGGTGAGAAAGATCACCAAATCATATGGGATCTTGACTTGTAAAACTTACTGTACCATGATGTTGGTGATGCATATGCAGTTAGGCATGGTACTGATGATTTTGAGGCTTTTGGTTATAGTATTTCAGTAAATTGGTGAGGCGCCACGCGGAACGGAGAGCTATCGAGCAGTATATGAATGATATCTCTGGAAAGGTTTCTACCGAGCAGGTAATGTGAATGTTTTCCTTCATGTAGGACACTGTTAATGACTAGCTTGCTGTATTGATGTAGTTTCCAACAATATATACCATTGTTTAGTGTACTATTGTATTGATCTTTCCATATAGGTTGAAGAAAACTCTGTAGGTATCTTCTGAATTTTAATGATCGTCTTCAACACCTTCAGAAACTATGGGAAAAATGGCAGTATGGACACATAGTAGTCTAAAATTTGTGGATCTAACATGAAAATACCCACCTTGACATGTGAGGAGATCTGAACCCAACTCTGGTCATGATTTGACATAGTTATTTTCATGTTGTTGTGAATCAGGTCTCCCTTGTGAAAATTACGCACGAAATCCCATTGGCATCACTTGTGAAAATTACGCATGAAATCCCATTGGCAGGGCCTATCGACTGTATGTGCAGGATCCCATTGGCATCAATGTGTTTAAGTTTGCTATCTAAGCATCTGTGTGTTTAAGTTTGCCATCTAAGCATCAGTGTGTGTAAGTTTGTTATCTAAGCATCAGTGTGTCTAAGCATCCGTTGTTTATTTTACAGTAGCTATAGTTTGTATATATTGACAACAATGGAATAAGTGAATCGGGATTGTTTCAAAATAGCAGTAGTAGCAGTGGCAAGTCAAGTTCTTGCACATCGGTTCAGACACAGATTTGAAATAGCAGTAGCATGTACCTCTGTCCAATTGGAAAAAAGAGTGATGATATGCTGAGTGTTGACTGCTGGTTATAGGCTTATAGCATGTATAAAAGCTGGATAAAGAGACTTTTTTTTTGCTCTTAGTTCAGATCCAGGGGTCAGCAAGAGTTTCACCACTTAGCACATTTTAATTACGTTTGGGGAAACTGGACTGATGAAGGTATTGGATTGTTGAGTTCCTGAAGCGTGTAAAAAAATCATTACTGTGGAGTAAGTTTGTAAGGCCGGGGCGATGATTACAAGTGCATAGTTCATATGATCTCACTGTGATTAGTTGAACAAATAGTCTTTTGCTCATGGCTGACGGCCATTACTGTGGTTGCTGTTCAAAAAATTTGTCCAGACTATATTTATTGTTATTCTGATTTTAGATATTTTCACAATCAAATGGATAAGAACGCAGCCTTTTGCTATGAAATACAATTCGCTAAAAGCATTATTTGCCAATGAAACGGCCTTTGACAAGTTCCCTATGTTAACTTGATTTTCTGACATGCTGGCTCGGTTGGTTAGAGCGTATTCACTGGAAGTTAGCCAACGGCCTAATGCAACAGTCACCGTGAGCCTACAGCCTACTAATCAAAAACGACTTCTCTTTGAGTCTTTTCACTGAGCACTGCCTTCATCTATTCATAAGCTTAGTTCTTCTATTTTTTGTTGTTCATTTGCTGTAGTGTAGTATTATTGTTATTATTTGATCAGGCGGTGCCGTCCGGCACCGTAAACAGCAGCCACTTCTATGTTGGTGCAAGTGTCCTTACTTTGCCATAACTTCTGTGGTTTGGTCTGGGATGAAAATACCCATTTGCACTGCCTCGGTTTAGCTATGTGCGTGATTTTAAACGAGTATTTGAGGGATTTCTCATATACTTCTATTCTGATACATTTCTGTTTCAATTATTGTTCATCAGCATTCTTTGTATTTAACACATTGTCTTGATCTGGTTGGTTGTTCATCAAGCATTGGCTTCATGATTCTATAACCGTGGCTCCCAATTTTTGTATTTCACAACTGAACTGAAGCAGTTACCACCATCTGCAAGTGGCGTGGTAGATTGACCCAAAGAAGATGAAACTACATGTGCAATGCTGACAATTTCGTTGGAATTAATAAATTCAGAATTACTCAAAAAACATATTATGTGTGATTAAAAATGTTTTATAGTTTTAATTTGATTTTTTCATATGTCGAGGGTTTAAAACATCAGAATTAACTTCAGAATACAATATGAATTTTGTGGAAGATTGACAGGAGGAGGAAGAGTAACTTGTCACCGTTTTTTTACAGGAGTGGACGGCCGCCACTTCATGGCGCGGTGCAGGGAGGCAAGGGCGCCTTCCAGGACACCTCCTGCTGCCTGGTGGCGAGGGCACCGTCGAACAAGACGAAGTTGCTGGCGGGCTGTAAGGGCGTCGTCGAGGAAGGTGCCGATGGGTTGGGCGTCCCAGCAAGAAGACGGTGGTGTCTGCCGGCGTGGCCGCCGTTCGACGAAGTTGCTCGCGGGCTGTAAGGGTGCCGTCGAGGAAGGTGCCGATGGGTAGGGCGTCCCAGCAAGAAGACGGTGGTGCACGCCGGCGTGGGCACCGTCCAGGACGGAGACCTCCCGCTACCGGGCGGCCAGCGCGTCGTCGAAGAAGGCACCCGTGCTGGGCTGCGTGGGCGCGATGGAGACCTCGTGTCACGCCGGGAGGCGAGCGCGCCATCGAAGTGGCTAAGGACAGGGAGTGGCCGTGCGGCGAGCGAGACTGGTGGCGAAAGATTGATCAGTTTATGCTTCCGTAATTGCAGGAGTTACGATCACGGGTCGTGCTGATTCAAAATTTCCTTTGCCTAAAAAAACAATTCCCTTGCGGTGGAGGTGAAGTAATTTCAGTCAATGTAAATCGTGGGATGTTTTGGTGGGGGGAAGCCAGCGTTGTATTTGTTTGGTGTATGTATTGCAGGGTGGCTTTAGCGAAACTGATGTTTGCTGTTTATTAGTAGTGGAGATAACAATCAACGGTCTAGATCTTTCTCTTTTTTTCTATTAACATGGGAATTTCTAGACCTTGAGAGCGAACATGGAGGCTTCTTTTGTTGATCAACTATAAATATAATAGATTGTTACCAAGCAATAATATCGCACATTATGACTCATTAGCTTTTGTTTGTCAGAAACATAATATATATATTGCACGGCCCTGTCATGTCCGAAGTCACGAACACCGGAGGTCGTGAGACCCCCTTTTAGAGATTCGGTGAGGGGCGCGAGGAGGACCTTGGCGAGCGAGCGAAGTAAGCAGAAAGTAGAAACATGCAGGCAGTTTACCCAGGTTCAGGCCGTTCGGAAGCGTAACACCCTACTCCTGCATGTCTGAATATATGGTGTTGGTATGAGTATCCGGTTTACAGGGAAGTGTTCCCAGGTGACTGGAGAACCAGAGCTAGGAGACCAAGTCCAGATCTGATCTGAACCCCTAGCCTAGTTTTCTGTTGAACTGGAAAGCGATCCTCCTCTCGGAGGGCCTTGGTCCTCCTTTTATATGTCAAGGGGATGCCACATAGGCCAGCTGGTTATACCCAAAAGGAGACGGGGTTGGTGGTCAGCTGATCCTCTCCCTCGTCTGGCATGCTCTTCCCCTGGATAAAGAGAAGGTCTTGCAGCTTTATCCTTATTGACCTTCCACTGCGCACATGCGATTTTCCCTTGTCTCTACTCTGCAGCGTTTCCAGATTAGGGGTTATCCCGGGAGGGTAGACGTTCGGGTCTTCGTGAGTCCTGGTGTTTCCTCCAGCTTGGAGTGTAGTTCACAGGTCACGCTGTAGGAGTCCACAGAAACCCCTTGTTCCCGGGGTGCGACAGTAGCCCCCGGGCGCGGTCTCGGCAATGCGGGCTTGGCTGACGAGACTGGGCCCATAAAAAACAGTGTGACAGCAACGTCCAATCTTGTCACGTCCCGTCCATGAGCTCTGCGGCGCTGCGTTGTCATCATGCTTGCATCAGCCTTAGCCGACCGGTCATGACTCCTCGAACTTCGTGGGCATTCCCACTAGTGGAGAGAGTGGGGGAGGTCCCGAGCCGTCGTGGGTCTCGGAGGTGTCCCATAAATAGATGGCTCGCAGGTCATGCATCTTCAACCTCTGCAATCCATTGCATCCAGTGCGCAAAGCTTCTGCAATCGCCATGGGTAGGACTCCAGGGAGCAAGAATCGAAAGAAGGCGACTCCTTCGCCTTCCGCAGTGCGGGAGCACGCGGAACCGTCATCGGGAAGAATCACTCGCCGCGGGAGGCGCGGTCATGACTCCGAGGTGGGAGCATCGGCCCTCGTGGCTCCCATCCTGGGCTCCGATGAGTGCGGGCCTTTTCTCTTCGTGCTCATCATGTTCCCCCTCCGCAGCCGTCTCCGCCTCCAAGTGAAGGTGCAAGCCAGGCTGGGATCCCGAGTCCCGGAGTTCTTCCACCTGACGGTGAGGTGGAGTCTGAATGGCAGCTTCGCCTTTCGCACTACCATGGAGAACGGGGAGCTGTTCTTGGGCTCAGGCTGGGTGATCTTCACCCAGATGTACAAGATCCAGCAGGGATTCATCCTGCTCTTCGACTTCGATGGATCAGACGGGCTGTTCGTCACGATCTTTGACACCAGCCTCTGCAAGGCACGTCCCGTCGTCTACGATGACGAGGGAGGATCCCGGGAGCCGGGCCCCGTGAACCTGGAGAACTAGTCTGCTAAGGATAGATTAGTTTTTAGCTTCCAATTACTTTATGCCCGCCTTTTGTATCCGGGAACTCATGTTGAGTTCCCGCGAAGAATTAATGAAATCTTTCTTTTCTGCAATGCTTCCATATTGTTTATCTCATCGTGAGCCATAGCACTGTTCACTGCCTCGATATCGTTGCGAGTTTCAAAGAGATTTGTTCCATCGTTGCACGTCTTTTGGTGGCAAGACTGGTGAGATTCCACCATAATGGCACGCCTCCTCTGCGCCCTCTGTGTGATATGACTGCACGTAGTGAATTAGGGCGCGACTCTTGGGGAATCGAGCCATCATTAACCTCTGAGATAATGGTAGGTTCACGAGCAAGCGGTGCCCATCATCTTGGCCCATAAAAAGGGGTTGCGTGGAGGCAAACCCATTCCCATATTTTCTCCTCCAACCTTCTCAGATCTCACACCATGTCCAGAGAGGACCACAACTATCCCCTCCCTAGTTTTGCTCAAGAGGAAGGAATCCGCAGGGGAGCAGTTCGTCGGCGAATCTCTGCACAAGAGTTTAGCTTTCCCGTCATGTCAGGTCCAGATGCA
This sequence comes from Poa pratensis, assembly GCA_947311845.1. Classification (NCBI taxonomy): domain Eukaryota; kingdom Viridiplantae; phylum Streptophyta; class Magnoliopsida; order Poales; family Poaceae; genus Poa; species Poa pratensis. Next base: position 4,347,364 of record CAMZMU010000034.1, read on the forward strand.
GCGAGGATGAGGCTTAATTTCCCCCAATGCTGAACTCAAGCTGGGCTATTGCTGCGATGGGTCGGTTCTGCAGGAAAATATCCGGGGATGCTCGAGCAACTCATCTCCTAGACGATCTCATGGATGCTCTTCAGGTACGCATAGTTTCTTCACGTTCAATGTATAGGAACGAATCTTATCCGTCGTCCTCTCAAGAACTCTTTTTGCTTGGTGTAGGTCGAACATGCCGCTGCTGCCAATCTCGTGAGGGAGCTGGAGGACCGATTCACCTGGGTCGAGATGACGCAAGCGAGGCAGCCCCCAGCCTCGCGCTGAGTCGATCTTGGATCCCTCACTGCTCTCTTCACCCCTTTTTCTGGACTTCTTCAGGAAGCACCAGAAGATGAGGGGATGTCGTGCTTGATCTGGGGGAACCGGCCTTCCTCCTGGGTGTTGAAGCTGGAGAACCAGGAGAAGATCGGCGGACGCAGCCCCCATGTGTAGTTTAGAATCTTTCCATCCTTGCTCTTGCTTTTGCCACCTAAACCCTCACGAGATCGGCAGCAGCGACATGTTCCACCTACACCAAGCAAAAAGAGTTCTTGAGAGGACGACGGATAAGATTCGTTCCTATACACTGACACTAGTGGAAAACGGGACAGCAGTCCCGGTTCCAGAGGACCTCTAGTCCCGGTTAGGCAACCGGGACTAACAAAGCGGGACTAAAGCCCCCACCTCTTTAGTCCCGGTTGCTTACGAATCGGGACTAGAGGCCCACCCACGTGGCCACGGCGCAGCGTGCGCGGGCTCGGAAGCTTTAGTCCCGGTTCGTAACACGAACCGGGACTAGTGTGTTTACGTTTTTTTTTCTATTTCGATTAATTTTCTGGATTTAGGGTTTTAGGAGGGGTTTAGGGGTTTCGGATGGTTTCCATCGTACATGGATCACGTCGATGCGCCAAAAACACGAAGATGAAGTTGATGCATATATATTTAACACATACAAATTACATGAAGATCACGTTGATGACACAAACAAATTAATTAGTACATGAAGATCAAGTTTCCCGGTTCCAGGTACTTAATTACATGCAGATCAGTATTACATGGAGGCATACTAATTTGTTTTATAGTAGTACTCTCCTGTATCAGGTATGACCTCTGCAAGGTAAAATCCGCCAATTCCTCCGCAATTGCTTTGAAGCGGGCCTCTAATGGTAGCTTGCTGCGCTTTCTTGCCAACTTTAAAAGAATAAGATCAAAATAAATACATGAGTTGTGTGTGTATACATATATATATCAAATGAATGAAACTCAACACAACTGATGGTAAAACAATAACGCTGTGAATAATGTTTACGTACTTCTTTACTTCTTTTGCCCTCGAATTTCTCGCAGGTCAGAACGTGTATGTACTCGCAAACGAAGTATCCACATAAATCAGTTCCCTGTGGCTGTCCGCGCAAGACTATACAAGAATAGAATTCAATCAAATAATAATCAAGTATGATAATGGTGCGTGGACCTAGGTAGTACTACTTACATTGTTCAGACGCCATATCAGCTTGTCTTTCCATTGACCGGGTTCTTCCTTGATGAACTCTTTCCAAACGCTGCCCGACAAATAAAATTAACAAAGGAGTTATTAATGACTTGATATCAGGAAATGAACGAAAGAGGCGATAAGAAATGAAATTACTTTTCGAGCATTGTAAAACATGTCTTGTATTCTTTTGGATTTTCCTTAATGAGTCAAGGACATGAATTTCTCCATCGTGAATTTTAATGACGAGAAGAATAAAGTGGAACCTGCACACGTTTATATACACAGTCATGCATAACTCATCAGTTAAACTTAACATCGGGTGAGCAAAATAGAATGTGTAGAAGAGACAGTAACACTCACTTGAAGTTGTAAGCCCAAAATATAGTCTTTTTGTCACGGTGTTGCTTCAAATACCTTAGCAAATCCCCCGGTGTGTCCTTGTTATGTACGGGATCTTCTATGGTGACTTGATGAAGTTTATCCGGGTCAATGAACCCAAAGTCCTTGTTTTTTTGCCTTTTCAATTCGAGCATCTTCATTCTGCAAAATATAGCGCACAAAAGATTATAGTGAGGATAATTACAGACAATGAACGAGCTGAGGTAAAGACTTAAATTACAGAAATAAATCACTTACAGACAATAGGAACTGAGGATAGATTTGTCGAGGGCCCGGATATTGTATAACTGAAAAAGTTCGCTAAACTCAACGGACACAGCGTATTCTTTGCAGTAGTGCTCTTCCTTAACTCCACCATGAGACTGATATTCCCCGCTTTTGCGGCTGTCTTGTACCAGGTATGCAACGCACGCATTTTTGTTGATAACCTGCCGTCGACCAAATTTTCCCCGGGAACATATTGTTTTGCTAGATCAGCGACGGCGTAATCGGTTGACGAACCTATTTGTTGTGGAGTACATTGCGCGGCCGCGGCAATACGATGTATTTCTGTTCGTCAAACACCTTGAGCGGGGGGACCGATTGTGCATCTTGTTCTCCGAGCTGGGGAACTTGTTTACCTTTTTTCGGCGGCGGGAGCTCCATCAGATCGTCATATGACTTGTCAATAGAACGCTCATAGTCTGATGGCGGCGCTGGTGGAGAGTTATATAGGTTATCGATGGTAAGTGCCAGGCGCTCCGGAGATATTGCAGCGGTAAATTTTGGCTCGGGCACTTTCGGTGCAAAGAATGCTGTATTATAGGCCTTCACGGCGGCGGCGTTTTCGTCGACAGTTTTATCACAAGGTAACTTCTCAGGAGGCGGCGGTGTTTTTGCTTTCTAGGTCCCCTCCTAATCGGCGAACCGACCTTGCGCTTCCTCGGGAGAAACTTAACGGGCAATTCCTCACGCGGCGGAGATCGAGATGGACTCGTGCTCATGACGTCCCTGTCTAGGAGTTCCGGGCTTTGCTGATGAGGTGGACTGCTACAAGGAGGAGTCGATGGCCTTGACAAGAAGATGTATTTCTTGTTCCACAGGGCAAAACCACGCTTGACTTCTCCCAATGTCGCCTCACCGTCACCTCCAGGAATCTCAAGAGACAATGTTTCAAATCCCGGCATAATTTCATCCACCCGACACGAGCATAGCCAGCTGGAATGTCACCATTATGGTAGCTTGCTTCGGGTTCATTTGGTATAGCATAGCCGACTGCCACCTTCATGGATATGTTCCTCATTGGCGTATGTAGCTCACATTCTGTCCTCTCCGTGACATCATCCACGGCGTAGTGAGCATCGACTTGTAGTTGCGTGGAACCCACGCTGCTTCTAAGCTGAGATCGGTCGGCATTGGCTTGAGGATCTTCTAGCTGCTGCTGAGACGGCCTTTGCTGAGTAAGTGACTCCATGAGCTGCTGCACCTTGAGTTCCAATTCCGATAACCGGTATTCACCCTTCTTCTTTCTTGCACGGCTTCTATAACTGTCAGCGCACTCCGGAAACCCAGTCTTCACGGTGACACCGCCGGGACAGCCTCGTAATCGTCCAACGTGTTCAGGATTACCCAGGGCCCGTGTCAGCTCGTCGTCCTCTCTATCGGGTTTGTACACACCCCGGCGAGCTTCATCTATTGCAAGTATAAGCTTCGGGCGATTGTTTCTACTTTTTTCTTCCATCTTCCGTGTGCAACAATCAACCCTGTTTCCTCGTCCAACACTGCACCATGCGCGAACATCCAGAATTTGGACCTCTCGGGCCAGTCCATTGTCTGTGGAGTGATCCCTTTAGCAAGCAGTCTGTCTTCAGCGGCTAACCACGTAGGAATGGCGGACCTGTAGCCACCTGTCCCCAACCTATGGTGGTATATCTTCTTCTTGGCATTTGCCTTATTTTTACCGATCGGGCCACAGCCGTAGACGATTTCTTATACGCCTTAAACGCGGGCCAGTAATCTTGTATCTTCACTAGTGTTCCAGTTCCGGAATTTCCACTGAAATCTGGATCTTTTTCATATTTTTTCCATATTGTTTTCTTCCAGTTCCGGAATTGTTCGGCCATCTTCGAGAGAGTCCACTGCTTGAGTTTCTCCTTCTTGATTTCAGAGACATCTTCCGGGAGGTTAAAATGTGACAAGAGTGTGTCATATACCAAATCTTTTGTAATCTTGTGGACATAGCAGGGGTCATCGTCGTTTGCGGCCGCCGGCTTATGCCATTCTTGTATGGTGATCGGGAGCATGTCCCTAACAATAGCTCCAGCTTGATTTATAAATTTACGGCGGTTCTCTTTGGGTTCCAGCGGCTCGCCGTTAGCACCAATTACATAGATCGGTAACTTTGGATCATCGCTCGTCATCCTTTTCGTGCTGCCTCGAGGAGCTCCCTTTTTAGCAGATTTGCTCGATCCGGAGGGCTAAAAGAAAAATAATGCGTTAATAAGTGCAATACAAATCAATTAATGAATCTAGTGATCAACAAAATAGCCTTAATATATATACCTCGTCGGCTCTTCTTTCTTTGGACTCAATTCCCTCACCAGAGTCCATCATAAATTGTCAGGTGAAATCCTCATCATCTTCTCCACCGGCATCGGTTCCACCGCCAACATCTTCTCCACCGGCATCGGTTCCACCGCCGACATCTTCTCCACCGGCATCTTCTCCATCGGGATCATATCTATTGGCATTCTCATATATCTCTGCATAATTTCGTCTTCATTCTCCTCGTCTCGCACATAGTTAGGATCCATAGCTCAATGTCCATGCAATCAATAAAATTTGCATCTATAAAATTGCTACACAAAAATTTGCTAAATTTTCTAACTTTGCTAACTTATCAAATTTGCAATCTATAAAATTTGCATCTATAAATTTGCATCTATAAAATTGCATCTATAAAATTGCTTCTATAAAATTGCTACTATAAAATTGCATCTATAAAATTGCATCTATAAATTTGCATCTATAAAATTGCCACTATAAAATTGCATCTATAAATTTGCATCTATAAAATTGCTACTATAAATTTGCATCTATACTGTTTTTGGACTCTTAATTAATGGACTTGTGATTTTCTTTAATTTTTATCCTTGTCATGGTATTGGAGTATTGTGTTTATACTTCACAGGAAAGCCAAGATATTTCATTTTGGGATTGTTTAAAATCATGTTTTCATGCTCACAACTTGCTATGAAATATCCAGACAGAAAAACAGTTAAAAGATACCTTTTCTCTCTATTTCATTTTCCTATCTAGATTCCTTTTCTGGATGCATTTCTTGCTTGTCATCCATATTTGTGGTGAGTACTGATTTATAAAAATCATCTCACTCAAATTGGAATTTCCTAAGCTCTTGTTTGCATCTGTTGAACATAGCTACTTGTTAACAGAAAACAGGACTTACAATTTTCACTAAGTCCTAAAACTGAATTTTCTGAAAACTGTCAGATTTGCCGAATTTGATTTGGTTCAAATTGGAGGTTCAAACATCTCTCACACTCACACACTAGTGCATTTGTGTGCACTGGTGCTGTGCCAGGACACGCACGCACACGCACGGCCAGCACGACCACGGCCAGCACGGCCACGGCCACGCCAGCACGGCCACGCCAGCACGGCGAGGCAGGGGAGGGGCAGGGGAGGGGCGAGGCAGGGGAGGCACCTACCTCTGGCGGCGGCGGCACGGCAGCGCGAGGCAGGGGAGGGGCACGGCGGCGGAGCGGCAGATCGACGACGCGGCGGAGCAGGGCTTCGCCGTCGGGGGCGTCGGCGGCGTCGAGGCGGAGAGCGAGCTTCGATTTGGGGAAGAATGCGAAAAAATTCGGCCGCGGCCACCCAAATTACCGCGAAACTGACCTTTAGTCGCGGTTCCAGCCACGAACCACGACTAAAGACCCTTTAGTCGCGGTTCGTGGCTGGAACCGCGACTAAAGGTCGAATTTTGGACCGCCCAAATTTGCGCGCCAGCCCACACACTTTAGTCGCGGTTCGTGGCTGGAACCGCGACTAAAGGTCTTTTTTCTGTTTTCTGTTTTCTTTTTTGTTTCCTTTTCCTTTTTTCTGTTTTCTTTCCTATTTATTGATTTAATCGTCCAAATCAGCTCAAATTAGTCTCTAAAAAATTGTCAATCAACAACTTAATTATGTACATCTTTCATAATTTTTTTTGTTCTGTCTACAAAATACTTCAGTTCATCGAGCTCAAATTCATTATTATTACACATGCTCCTTACATAAAGGTTTAATATATTCCATAGAATGCATTACATAAAAGGTTTAATACATTATTACACATCACCAACATCACCAACATTATTCTACATAAACGGACTTGCTGGCTCGAAGGCCGTAGGATTAGGGGGAACGGCAGGAGGAGCCAGCCCCGTTCGCGGCCGCCATGTTCTCGCGCGCACGTTTGCGGCGGAGGGCAAGATCCATGGAGGATGAGTCTTTCAGCGCCCAATCCAGCTCGGAAGCCTCCTTCGCCTTGAGCTGGCTGGCAGTTCTGGCTCGCTGTACACGGTCGTCGTGGACGGACCGGAAGGAGGCTTCAAGGGCCTCCTGCATCTGCGGCCCGCCGCGCTCTTCCCCATGGTCGCTCCAGTCGAAGTCGTCGTCGTCATCCTCCTCGTCGGGAGGGGCGGCGGTGACTGGTGGAGGTATGGCCGCGGATCCCCACGCCACCCCTGCGGCGTACGCATCCTCGTCGGGGTCAGGGACGTCGGACCACGCGGGCTCGTACGTCCTCCGCACCTCCTCCGGCACCGGAGCAGGAGGCCGGTAGCAGGGCATTCCTCTCCACGCCGGGCTCGTGGGCATACGACGGGATAGGCTCCCGCGGTAGCGCCCAGGCGCGCTCTGCCGAGCATGCTCGACCTCGTCCAGAAGGCGTTGCGGCGGGCGTGGCGGATCCATCTCGTGGAGACGATGCGTTCGTGGCTAGGAATGGTGGATTAGGATTTACCCCGTCGGCGACAATATATAAAGACCTCCAGGGCAGCGCTAGGGGAGGACACGTGGCTAGGGCAGCGCTAGGGGAGGACACGTGACTGACACGAGTCGTGACCGCAAAGCCCGCCTTTAGTCCGGTTGGTGTTACCAACCGGGACTAAAGAAGCAGACGGATCGTGTGTTTCTTTCAAGCGCTTGTGAGACGTTGGATCAGGGGTGTGTTTCTTTTGAGGGATTGTGAGCTATTGGATCGGCACTATCACGACCACTTCGTGAGCCACTTGACCCGGTTGGTGTTACCAACCGGGACAAAAGAAGCACACGGACCCTATATATAGCATCCATCATTGGCAGTACACGGGTAGCAGAGAGCAAGATTTCTGAGAGGCAGGAGTTCCTAGAGCGGAGGCTGAAGGTGAACCCTCCCCTCGGTCGGATCCAAGCAGCGGCAAGGATCTCTGATGATTAGCAACATCCCCAACACTTGTTCGGAGGGTTGCAGATCATCAGAGACGTCTTGCCGCTGTTTGGATCGAAGGCCGATTTGCCGTCTCACGACCACGCGATGATTTGCCGATTTGCCGGTCAGAGTGGCCACTGGAGAAGGTAGGCAACTTCGATCCGATGTGGTTCTGAAAGGGGCATGGTTAATTTAGGTAGTGTTTCTTTTGAGTGATTGTGAGCTGTTGGATCAGCACTATCACGACCACTTCGTGAGCCACTTGACCCGGTTGGTGTTACCAACCGGGACTAAAGAAGCACACGGACCCTATATATAGCCCCCTCTCGGACATGTTCAGCACTCAGTGTCTACTCATTGTAGTTCATTTTGGTATACGAAGCATTCGGATTCCCTGCATACGTCCAACGGTGCATTTGATATGCGGGCACTCACGAGCCACCGTTGGGCTGTATGCAGGGGAAACCGTGTGTTTTGTTCTCTTCAGTGTTTAGAGTTTTCAGAATACAGTGACCCTATATATAGCCCACCTCTCGGACATGTTTGGCACTCACTCTGTACTCATTGTAGTTCATTTCGTAAACAAAGCATTCAGATTCCCTGCATACGTCCGACGGTGCATTTGATATGCGGGCACTCACGAGCCACCGTCGGGCTGTATGCAGGGGAAACCGTGTGTTTTGTTTCAACTTTCAGAACACAGTTACATAAAAGGTTTAATACATTATTATACATCACCAACAACATCCCTATCTAGTGTTCACTTGTTCTTCGTGTGTGTCCCTTTCTTCTGATTGCGCCGTAACCATGGACAATCTTCTTCATTTAACTTGATGCTTGGGTCAGTGTTCACTTTGAAGGGTGAAATTTCATTAAACTTATCGTAATCTTCTGACATGTCTGTCTTGTCCTCCACTCCCACGATGTTTCTTTTACCTGAAAGAACTATGTGGCGCTTTGGCTCATCGTATGATGTATTCGCTTGCTTATCTTTTCTTTTTTTTTGGTAGGGTAGACATGTCCTTCACATAGAAAACCTGAGCCACTTCACTGGCTAGGACGAATGGTTCGTTCTCGTACTCAAGATTCTTGAGATCCACTGTAGTCATTCCGTACCGTGGGTCTACCTCTACCCCGCCTTCTAGGTTGAACCATTTGCACTTGAACAAAGGGACCTTAAAAGAAGGTCCATAGTCAAGTTCCCATATCTGCTCTATGTAACCATAATATGTTTCCTTTTGCCCATTGCAGTTTGTTGCATCAAAGCGGACACCACTGTTTTGGTTGGTGCTCTTTTTATCTTGGTCGACCGGTAAAATGTATTTCCATTTATCTCGTACCCTTGAAAAGTCAATATAGTCGAAGATGGTTGCTTGGCCAACAAGTATAGCTGTTCTCCAACATTGGTGTCATTAATGAGACGTCTTTGTAACCAACCGCCGAAAGTCTTCATGTGTTCTCCATCAATACAATCTTTTCCTGTGTATTTGGAGCGTAAAATATTCCTGTGTTCTCGATATACGGAGCCACCAAGCTGGAATTATGTAGAACTGTGTAGTGTGCTCGAGTGAAAGAATTCCCGTCTTGACATAGTGTTGCTTTTTTTCCTAGCGTGCCTTTTCCACGCAGTCTCCCCTCATGGCGCGATTGAGGAACACCAATCGGCTTTAGATCAGGAATAAAGTCAACACAAAACTCAATGACCTCCTCCGTTCCATAGCCCTTGGAGATGCTTCCTTCTGGCCTAGCACGGTTATGAACGTATTTCTTTAAGACTCCCATGAACCTCTCAAAGGGGAACATGTTGTGTAGAAATACAGGACCGAGAACGAGAATCTCTTCGACTAGGTGAACTATGAGGTGCGTCATAATATTGAAAAGGTTGGTGGGAACACCAACTCGAAGCTGACAAGACATTGGACCACATCCTTCTGTAAACTTGGTAGAGTTAGTGGATTGATCACCTTCTGAGAAATTGCATTGAGAATGCACATAGCTTCACAATGGGTACTCGAACATTTTTGGTAGAAGCCCCCTCAATGCAACCGGAAGTAATTGTGTCATAATCACGTGGCAGTCATGAGACTTTAGGTTTTGAAATTTTAGCTCTGCCATGTTTATTATTCCCTTTATATTCGACGAGAAGCCAGATGGAACCTTCATACTGCGAAGACATTCAAAAAATATTTTCTTCTCTTCTTTCGTAAGAGCGTAGCTCGCAGGACCTTGATGATTCTCTGAATGAGCGCCGTCTCGTTCCATCATACGTTGATGGGCCTGCCTTGCTTCCGGTGTATCTTTTGACTTCCCATACACGCCCAAGAAGTTTAGCAGGTTCAAGCAAAGATTTTTTGTCACATGCATCACGTCGATTGCAGAGTGAACCTCTAGCATTATCCAATAGGGCAGCTCCCAAAATATAGATTTCTTCTTCCACATGGGTACGTGGTTGAGAGCGTCATTCGGAACAGATAGACCGCCAGGACCCTTCCCAAAGATTACTTTTAAATCCTTGACCATATCATGTATAACAGAACTAGAAGGGCGGGTAGGCTTCGGCCGACGATCTGCCTCACCTTTGAAATGTTTGCCTTTCTTTCTTAAGGGATGGTTGGGTACAAGAAATCGACGATGGCCCAGGTACACATTCTTGTTACCTAAATGTATACTTTCAGTCTCACCTAAACAGTGCGTGCATGCATTGTATCCCTTGTTTGACTGTCCTGAAATGTTACTAAGAGCAGGCCAATCATTGATGGTTACAAACAACAGCGCTCGTAGGTCAAATTCTCTTGTTTGTGCTCATCCCACACACGCACACCTTCTTCACGCCACAACTGTAAAAGTTCTTCAACCAATGGCCTCAGGTATACATCAATGTCGTTGCCAGGTTGCTTCGGGCCTTGGATGAGCACTGGCATCATAATGAACTTCCGCTTCATGCACAGCCAAGGAGGAAGGTTATAGATACATAGAGTCACAGGCCAAGTGCTATGACTGGAGCTCTGCTCTCCAAAAGGATTAAAGCCATCTGTACTTAGACCAAATCTTAAGTTCCTTGCGTCATCTGAAAATGTCGGGAACTCTCTGTCGATTTTTCTCCACTGCGACCCATCAGCGGGGTGTCTCAACATCAAGTCTTTCTTACGGTCTTCTTTGTGCCATCGCAACAACTTGGCATGCTCTTTGTTTTGAAACAAACGTTTCAACCGTGGTATTATAGGAGCATACCACATCACCTTGGCAGGAACCCTCTTCCTTGGACAACCGTGCTCGCCCTCAACATCACCAGGGTCATCTCGCCCAATCTTATACCGCAATGCACCGCATACAGGACAAGCATTCAAATTTTCGTACTCACCGCAGTAGAGGATGCAGTCATTAATGCATGCATGTATCTTCTGCACCTCTAATCCTAGAGGGCAGACCACCTTCTTTGCTTCGTACGTACTAGAGGGCAATTCGTTATCCTTTGGAAGCATCTTCTTAAATATTTTCAGCAAATTTTCAAATCCCTTGTCAGAAGTACCATTCTCTGCCTTCCATTGTAGCAATTCCAGTGTGCTACCCAACTTTTTCTGGCCATTTTCGCAATTTGGATACAGCAATTTGGTGTGATCAGCTAACATGCGCTCCAACTTCAACCTCTCGTTTTCACTTCCACAGTCCATTTGTGCATCACGAATGGCCCGACGAAGATCATCGTCGGGTTCATCAACAATGGGATCTTCTTCAACTTCGTCTTCCCTATCACCGTGTTCATCGAACATAGGATAGTTGTCATTATCCTCTTCTTCTTCATTGTCTTCCATTATAACCCTCTTTCTCCGTGCTTGGTCCAACAATAATAACCAGGCATGAAACCATTCTGCAACAGGTGGACGTGAAGGACTTTTGAGTTAGAGTGATCACTCATATTCTTACAGACACTGCATGGACAACATATAAAACCATTCGTCCGCTTGTTTGTCTCAGCCACACGGAGAAAATCATGCATGCCATTAATGAACTCGGGACAGCGTCGGTCACCGTACATCCATTGTCGTCTCATCTGCATTATATTAGTATATCAAAAACCATTATATATATATACTACATCGATCATGAATAGATAAGTGACCAAATTAATTAATACAAGTTCATCAAGCAAAGTAGAGTAGTGACCAAATCTAATACATAGTTCTCATAAACATACATTAATTGAAACTAACATACAACTATCTAAAGAATTTAAATCCAACAACAAATGCGATCAGAATCGCAACTAAGGTAATTATTGAACCAACAGCATAATGATACCAAGCCTCTTGACTAATGGCATATTTTCTAATCTTTTTAATCTTCAAGCGCATTGCATTCATCTTGATCTCGTGATCCAAGCGCATTGCCTCCATCTTGATCTCGTGATCATCGACGATGGCGGCAAACTTGAACTCCAATTTCATCTTCTCTTCTAAGCATTGGAGACGAAGATCTTCACTTCTTTTCAATTTTTCTTTCAAATCATTGTTTTCTTTTTCAAAAAACTCGATAATAGGGTCGGTTGGAATTTCCGGTTCAACTACCTCCTAGATAAAAATATATCTATGTCAAGTTGGTCGGCATGCACTAGTAGAGAAAAGCTTATAGGTAGAAGATGATTCTGTGGCGCACCCTTAATCCGTGCGCCACAGAATTATTTCTGTGGCGCATGTTTCTGAGTGCGCCACAGAATTTTAAAATTCTGTGGCGCACGAAATTTACATGCGCCACAGAAAGTTGGCTTTCTGTGGCGCACCCCCAACATGCGCCACAGAAATGTGACTTCTATGGCACATCTGACCAGATGCGCCACAGAAATGGTCAGATGCGCCACAGAAATGTCATCTGTGGCGCATGTGGTCAGATGCGCCACAGAAAGTCGCATTTCTGTGGCGCATGTGACCACATGCGCCACAGATAGCTATTTTTTTATCAGATCCGATCCAGATCTAGATCTCCACTCTGGTCAAACCCACATGCCCACAGGCCCCACACGCACCACGTACGCTGCTGGTTCTCTCTCCACGCGCACACCGTGCTGTGCTCTCTGCTCCTCCTCTCTCGTGCTGTGCTCTCTGCTCTCTGCTCCTCTAGGCGGTCGCCGGCGACGCACTGCTCCGCGCGGGGGAGGAGCGGCCCCGGCTCGCCGCCGAGGGATCCCGGCGCGAGGAGGCCGCAGTCGCGACAGAGGTAGGCGGGGTCCTTTCCCTTCCACCGCCACGCCGGGACGAAGAAGAGCTTGAGCACCTTCTCGGTCTCCACCAGGTCGGCTGCGCCGCCGCAGCGCAGGCACCGGCCCGCCACCTCCTTGAGCACCCGCCCCGCCCCCTGCTCCACGCCGCCCACGAAGAAGAATAACATGGTCGCACGCGCCTCTCGTGCTCGGTCTCGATTCGAGGGTGCGTCTTCTAAGTTCACAGGATCTATGGATCTTGTCGCCTCAAAGAGTCAAAGTTCGATCTGATTCAGCTCGAATGGGTGGGAGATTAGTGGAAGGTGTTGATTTTGATCTGTGCTCGGTTGGCCCATGGCCTGCAGCTTCACTCGCCTTCACTTTCTCCGCGACGGCGCGCAGCAGGGCCCTGGAGGCGGAGGGCCGACCTCCACCGCGGCGGCGGGGAGTGGGCACGGGCGGCGGGGAGTGGGGTGGGGCTGCGGCTGCCCGGCAGCCGTATTTTTTTTTAAACTGAAAACGAGATTCTGTGGCGCACGGAGGCCTGGTGCGCCACAAAAATCTGGGTATTTCTGTGGCGCACGGGCTGGGTGCGCCACAGAATTATAATTTAGTGACGACAATTCTATGGCGCACCCAGCAAAGTTGCGGGTGCGCCACAGAATTCCAAAAACGTGCGCCACTAAAAGCCGTTTTCCTACTAGTGATGATTGCGATAAACACGAAACGAAACATATATATAGTTATAACAAACAATCATACCACATCCGAATAATAGAGCGGACGAGAGCCGGTGTGGACAGATGTCAAAACCATGACACTATATATATAACAAACAATTATACAACTAATAAAATTATACAAATAATAATTATGCTTCTAAATCATACACCTAAGATTTTTTAGGATAGAAAATAGAAAAAGAGGCTCACCGAGGTGGTGCCGGTGACGGGACGGCGCGGGCGATCGACGGACGGAGACGGGACGACACTAAAACACACAAATCATAATTTAGTTTGAGCTCAAATGAAATCACTAACTTAGTCATTTCATCAAACACGTAGCTAGCACTACAAATATGAAATGAGCTAAATAAGCAACGAAACGAGCGCCGGAAGAAAGGATGAAGCTGTGCTAACCCTTGGATAGATGGGGCGCCGTCAATCTTGACAAATGATGAACAAAATGGGGACGAACTTGACCTCGGGAGGGGAAATGGAGAGAAAATGGAGATGAAACTCGAGCTGGAAAAATGAAGCTGGCTGGCTCGAGGTGGAAGATGATATAGGAAGAACTTTAGTCCCGGTTTCAGCCAAGAACCGAGACTAAAGGTCCACCTTTGGTCCCGGTTCCAGCCTAGAACCGGGACTAAAGGTTCTCGCGCGGGCCCCCCGGCTCTGCGGCCGCATGTGGTGCACACTAGTAGGAAAACGCCTTTTAGTGGCGCACCTTTTTGGAATTCTGTGGCGCACCCACCCGCAACTTTGCTGGGTGCGCCACAGAATTGTCGTCACTAAATTAAAATTTTGTGGCGCACCAATCATATGCGCCACAGAAATAAGATTCTGTGGCGCACCCTATTGCATGCACCACAGAAATCCTTTCCAGATTTAAAAAAATATCAGTGGAGCACGACCCGCGCGGTCAACGCGTTGTCTTTCAGGGGCCGCCGACGCCTTCACCGACGTCTGCATCGGATGGCCTGGCCGGGCTCCATGTCCGGCCTGCAGCAGCGCGCCGTCGCCGGCATGATGCCCGCCTCCTCCTGGCTCGTCGCCGGCGCAACCTACCCGCTCACCGACTGGCTGCTCGTGCCCTACATGCACCAGAACTTCGACTGGACGCAGCACGCCTTCGACGAGAAGGTCGCCGCGAGCTCCGGCGCGTCGCCGTCGACGCGTTCCGCAAGCTCAAGGGCGCGTTGTTGCCTCTGCGCGTGACGACCAAGCCATGGAGGCTGGGCGTAGCGGGATCGGGGCAGGGCGGCTACCGGCCGTCGTCGATTCAGATCTGCGGGACGGTGGGACGGGTCGCCGCCAGGCCATGGGGACGGTGGGACGGGTCGCCGCCAGTCCATGGGGACGCAGCAATCATGAACTGCCATTTGTGACCTTTTTGTGACAAAAAACGATTAGTCAAAAGATGAGCGTCACTAATGGTCATTTGCGGCCTTTTTTTGGGATTGGTCATAGACAATTGTGACCAAAAACAAAGGTCACAAATTTTATGACCAATTGGTTTGGTCACTACCAATCTGGCCAGTCCACGTCAGATCCAACGTGGCAGAGCTGACGTGGCGTAGCTGACATGGCGAGTCCCAGTCAGATCCGACGTGGCAGAGCTGACATGGCAAAATTGTGACCAAATGAAATGGTCGTAAATTAGAATCGGCCCAGCCCAGTTCCGCCCTCTATATGGGCCTGGCCCAATAATTCGGCCCATTTAATATATATTTTTCGCAGAATATTTAGCAGCAATATGGGCCAAGCCCAGCTATTTTGGCCTTTTAATATTTGGGCCGTGGCCCTTTTATTCTCAATTTCGAACAGGCTCTGTTTTTGAAATACACAATGTTTCCAGTTTGACTCATTTGGGCCGTAGCCTATGTAAAGCCCAAATATTACATGGGCCACTAGAACGTTTGCCTTTTAAATTCACAGGTTTAAATTTCACATATTACAACTGCAAACAATTAATAATTCTCTAGCATAAAATGAGTCAATCATATATTCACAAAAGCAGATACAGGTCTAATTACAGTTTAGCTCCAACAAGTGTACAAACATTCAAGAACAGATACACGAGCACTAAACATGATCTTCTAAAACTGCGGTGCACATCTCCAGGATTCTTCTGAGCTGCTGTCCCAGCAGCAGCCTTCAATTCCAAGAGGGAGTACTTCTGATTTATATTTACCGTACAGCAATCTACATACACAATAGATGGTATTAGAGACAGCTATAAAAGCATAATAATGGAAAAAAGAACCAGCAAATCAACCTACAAAAGTAATACACATGAAATTACCAGTAACTAAACTTTCAGCATGCTTATCAATTTGTGAAGCTCCATGAATAGCAGCGAACAAGTCTAGGATGGAGACCATCCCGCAGTATACACAGTATATGTACTTTGGGGCTGATGATCTTCGTGAAGCAGTTACCTAGGATGGAAACCATCCTGCTGATCTTTGCTATAGGTGGCACTGGCCAACTTCAGCGAGAACATCTCCACCATAGTCTGCTGGAGTTTCTTGTCGTAGTCTACATGAACATCAAAGCAGAATTTCAGTGGTAGCATTGGCATTACAGTTGTAGCTATAAAATGCAGAAAGATAGCACACATACATTACACAAGAGGCATATGTTGCCAGACAGAGATGGCATCTGTATAGGACGTAGAAGTAATTTAGCTCTTCTTTTTATGTCAAGAATAGAAATCATATACATTTTCTTGAACAACATATGAGAAGAACAATCTCAGTGAATATGTATAACAAATCTTCTGATGACACACGACTAGATAAAGATGTTTCTAATTGACTAGTACCCAGATATATACATGCACCAGTTCAGGAAATTCATGACTTCGACAGTGTAACAATAGCAGATATGACGAACTAATTTTATATAGTTGAATACATTTAAACAGGTTCCTGGTATAATTTGAAGTTTTGAACAGATCAATCTAGTTAAATATGGTGCTTTCCATCGCAAATATGATGTATTTACATGCATACATAAGTAGCATGCATCGATCTAAACCTGAAATAAGTATGCTAAATATACTAACGTTGAACCCTTAAGGACACACAACCAAGGCCCAAATCAACAAGGCTATCTAGCAAGCAAAGTATGATGGCACACTGGAGTTTCTTGCCTCTGTCATTGTGGAAGTAGGTGACTTCCAGCAGGCCAGCTTGTTCCAGGTACTTGTCCATCTTCACTCCTGGAAGGGCATGAGAGGGCATGAGAAATAATTTGAACCATACTAATTAACTGGAGCTGCATCTAGCGAAGGACAAGATATGGATGGCAAGTTTAGGAATTAGCACAACAGCAAGCAAAAGGTGTAATTACCACGAGACAGATGCAAAACACTAAAGAAAAAACTACTCATTTAGACTAAAATTTAAACATACATGTCCAGTAAACACTAAGCATGACACATAGTATATTTTTGACACAACCAGAACTGAATCACTCACCCCATCAATGACCTACAATACAAAAATTACACAACCAGGCAACCAAATCTAACACAGGCGCAGACTATAGTTGACTATGAAATTATATGCTCCCAAAAGGAGCAAACAATGGGTCGAGAGGGTAACAAAAGCTTCAAGGGCACATCATTGTAATTTCATGAGCATGAAATCCTAGCTAGAGTGAAATTTCCGAGCATCGGCGGCTGGCTGTCGAGGATTGCACACTGAATTCTTTTGGAAGCATGGTCAAGGTCAGTCATGTAATTTATTAGGAGGCTGACCAAAAACGGGCATGGTAGAAAAATTATATGCAACTGTCTTACGCAGGTAGTATATAGCAGCATAATCGTGTTTGATTAAAAAGGAAGAATGTGTAGTGAAACCAAATCTGATGACAAACAGATGCTGGATCGAACCGTACTGCAGGTTAAATCGTAGTTTTTCGCCCCACTCAGGGCAGTGTCATGCAAGCGTGGTAGAGAGAGAGGGGGACGGGGGGAGGGTTCTTACCGGCGGCGAAAGCAGCACGTCGGAAGAGACGATGCCCTCCTTTGCTGCGTCAGCACTATGTGGTTCGCCGTCACGTGCAGAGGCCTGTGTCGGCCACCACGCGCGCGGAGGCCATCTTGTCGAGGTCGATGGCGCCAGGGCCGTCCATTGTCGGTGGTCGTGGAGGAAGTCTTTGTGGTTGGATATCAGCCGCAGCAGGTCGTGGAGGTGGGAGTATTGAGCTGCAAAAGAAAGACAAAGAAGCAGATGAAGCTTCCTCAAGAGCTGGATAGCGAAATCAAGCGGGATTTGTTGAACCTAAACACTGATCCCGGTGTACGAAACCCACACCGGCGATGTGGTTTCCGCACATACATACCTGGAGAGCGACGTGGTAGCCGTCCTTGGCGCAGGTCCGTCCGTCACCGACGACACGGCCGGAAGCAGCAGAGGGCGGAGGCTCTTGTGCGTGGAGGAAGCGGCGGCGCATGATTTTGAATCTGGATCCGCCTTGATAAGGGGGAGTGGATAGAGAGGGGTGGCTCGCCAGCGTGGAGGTAATAGGGTGGCGTGCCGGCGTGTGTGGAGTAGACTGTGGCGAGCGGCGGAGGATGGAAAGGGTGGAGACAGAAAGGGCGGCCGCTGTTCCGGGGCCGGGAGAGAGAGAAGGGGATCGAGGTGAGATGCGAAGAGGCGTGCGTGTTTCGCTGGGGATGAGAAGAATGGGTCGCGCGAGTCGCTGGAGGTGCGAGGCTGATGCAGGCGCGGTCGATCTGACGCGTGAGGTCGCTGGAGGGCTCGGAGCTGGGGGAGGAGGTGGTGGCGGTGAGCGGAGGTGGCGGTGGTGGAGATCTGGATCGAGGAGGTGGAGAGAGAACGGAGGTGGGGAGGTGGAGATCTGGATTCTGGATCGAGGAGGTGGGTGACAGGGTGAGTGCGTCCAAAATATCTGGACCTCTCGCGTCTCTCGTTCCTGATAGGATATAGACGGTCTGGATCGTTGTGTCGGTTCTAGCGTGGACGGTTTGATGAACGATCCGTGGGTGGCTGTTTTCTGCCATCTGATTGGCTGCACCAAATTTTTACTTTTTGAGTTTAAATAATGGAGT
Source organism: Poa pratensis (assembly GCA_947311845.1). Classification (NCBI taxonomy): domain Eukaryota; kingdom Viridiplantae; phylum Streptophyta; class Magnoliopsida; order Poales; family Poaceae; genus Poa; species Poa pratensis. Next base: position 4,365,739 of record CAMZMU010000034.1, read on the forward strand.
TTTTATTAAGTAACTACCACAATTTTGTCCTAAACTGGCACAAGTTCATCATTCAAACATTTTAGACCATATTTTATGAACAAATAATCTAATGATTGGGTTTAAAAGTTTTGACAGTATTTTAACCCTGTTTGACCGTATATTGAAACTAGCATACGAAATTCAATAAAAATCAAAATAATTGAAAACCTTTGCATAGCATCATGACATGTGACCTACTTACCATAAAAAATATAAACTTGCCATTCATAAGTTTTATTGAAACGTGTTCCTAGAAACTTGCTATCATGTATAGACATTCATAGCTTTCAAGTCTAACATGCAGTGTTTTGGCCACATCCATGACATAGTTTGTCAAAATGTGCCCGAATTTGGCACATGTGTGCATTGTGGTATGGCAAACAATGTTACCGACTAGCGATTTTGACATGTTTCACAAAAAAAACCACTTTTCATTTGTAAAGTACTAATAGCCCGACTTTTTGTGAAGCGGCTACCGAGAGAGTCGTCCAAAATGGAACCGGCAAAAATTGTTCACATAGTAGATATCATTCTATGTACAATCACCAAAAAGCATTCATTTCTAAGTTTTTTACCATTTTCCGGTCAATTAAATGGTTTCCTGCCGATTCAGCTGGAAATGGCTAAAATTTGAACTACATGTGCTATATATCTTGCCAGTTATTTTTCAGGAATTTCATTTCTAGGTTCACAACTAGTCATTTCATCATAGATACACAAAAATATTTGCATGATTCAACCACTACACACGAACGATCATGACGGAGACTTTGACTAGATTTTCAAACAAGCATACAAAATTCAATAAAAATCAAAATAATTGAAAACCTTCCCGTAGCGTCATGACATGTGACCTAGTTACCATAAAAAAATATAAACTTGCAATTCATAAGTTTTATTGAAAATGTGTTCCCAGAAACTTGCTATCATGTATAGACATTCATAACTTTCAAGACTAACAAGCAGTGTTTTGGCCACGTTCATGACAAAGTTTGTCGAAATGTGCCCGAATTTGGTACATGTGTGCACTGTGGGATGACAAACAATGTTGCCGACCAACGATTTCGACATGTTTCACAAAAAATCCACTTTTCATTTTTTAAGTGCTAATAGCCCGACTTTTTGTGAAGCGGCTACCGAGAGAGTCGTCCAAAATGGAACCGGTAAAAATTGTTCACATAGTAGATATCATTCTATGTACAATCACCAAAAAGCATTCATTTCAGAGCTTTTTACCATTTTCCAGTCAATTAAACGGTTTCGTGCCGATTCAGTAGGAAATGACTAAAATTTGAACTACAAGTGCTATATATCTTGCCCGTTATTTTTCAGGAATTTCATTTCTAGGTTCACAACTAGTCATTTCATCATAGATACACAAAAATATTTGCATGATTCAACCACTACACACGAACGGTCATGACGGAGACTTCGACTAGATTTTCAAACAAGCATACAAAATTCAATAAAAATCAAAATAATTGAAAACCGTCCCGTAGCGTCATGACATGTGACCTAGTTACCATAAAAAAATATAAACTTGCAATTCAGAAGTTTTATTGAAAATGTGTTCCCAGAAACTTGCTATCATGTATAGACATTCATAGCTTTCAAGTCTAACAAGCAGTGTTTTGGCCATACATGACATAGTTTGTCGAAATATGCCCGAATTTGGCACATGTGTGCATTGTGGTATGGCAAACAATCTTGCCGACCAGCGATTTTGACATGTTTCACAAAAAAATTTACTTTTCATTTTTAAAGTGCTAATAGCCCGACTTTTTGTGAAGCGGCTACCGAGAGAGTCGTCCAAAATGGAACCGATAAAAATTGTTCACATAGTAGATATTATTCTATGTACAATCACCAAAAAGCATTCATTTCTAAGCTTTTTACCATTTTCCGGTCAATTAAACGGTTTCCTGCCGATTCAGCTGGAAATGGCCAAAATTTGAACTACAAGTGCTATATATCTTGCCCGTTATTTTTCAGGAATTTCATTTATAGGTTCACAACCAGTCATTTCATCATAGATACACAAAAATATTTGCATGATTCAATCAGTACGCACGAACGGTCATGACCGAGACTTCGACTAGATTTTCAAACAAGCATACGAAATTCAAAAAAATCAAATAAATGGAAAACCTTCGCGTAGCGTCATGACATGACACGATCAAAATAATAAACTCAGAACATGGGAAATATATTGAGAAATTGTTCTTAGAAATATATTGAATTTAAAAGAATAATCATTTTTTTTAAACAATCTTCAAAACCCTATATAAAGCAATATATAATGTTCATGGTATTTTGTTATTTTATTTTGAAAAGAAACAGTCCATAATAATCTATAATTGCAGAGTGCATATTTACAAACAATGCAAAATTTATTTGGTTTCATTTGGAGTTCAAAATCAAAAGAAATATAAGAAAGCATAAAAGAATAATAAGAAGGAAAAAAACGAGCTGGCCCATTACCTTCCCTCATGGGCCAAGGCCTGTTTCCGAACCCAGACAGGATGAACAATCTATATGGGTATGCTTCGCTGTTCTAACATTACCACGGTAATAGCCTATTGGTAAGGCACGACGGGAACGAAGTTGAGGTCTGGAGTTCTATTCCCGGCTCCAGCACTATTTTTGCGAAATATTAGACGCGGTTTGGATGGGTGCTGCACGCGCTTGTCGCGGGTCCCACATGTCTTGCTGGGCGGGGCTTGTCCCACTTGTCCACAGGATGGATGTGCACGGTAAGGGTGGGACCCACATGTTAGGCTCGGTGGAGTAAGGGTGGGACCCACATGTCAGTATGGGTGGGGTAGGGTAAGGGTGGGACCCACATGTCAGGATGGGTGTGGTGGGGTAAGGGCGGGACCCACATGTCAGGATGGGTGTGCTGTGGTTAGCGTGGGACCCACATGTCAGGATGGGTGGGGTTAGCGTGGGACCCACATGTCAGGCGGGGTAAAGGTGGGACCCACATGTCAGAGCATGGGTCCCATATATCTGCGTGGGTCCCACATGTCAGGCTAAGCGAAAATGAAACATAAGCAATGACACGTAAGCGAAAATAACACATAAGCAGTGACACGTAAGCGAAAATAACACATAAGCAGTGACACGTAGACGAAGCTGCTGAGTTGGCTGAGAGTAACCATTTAAATTGATAATAAAAGGTTCTAAATTATTGATATCTACATTATGACCAATCCATGAAAGGACACTATGACCTTTTTGACACGTTTGGTCGTTAAATTTTAAGATTTCAACCCTCCAAAATGGGGCATGACCAATTAGTGTAAAATGGTCATAGATCTATGACCAATATTTTCAGGGTCACGGTCAAAAGGTCATAAGTTAGCACATTTCTTGTAGTGAATGGGGAGGAGGTCACGGGGCGGGGCGCAGGGCTGGGAGCTGTGAGCTGGCCGGCGGCGGCGTATACTCCTAGCTCGCGGGTCGTGTGTGGCTGTGAGAGGAGGGTGGGGAAAAGAATGAGAGAGAGCGAGCGAGAAAAGAATGCATACGTGTTTTGGCTGTGCGTGTCCACGTGAGAGGATAAGGCAGAGAGAATTTGGATCTGGATCTGACTTTTTTGTGGCGCATGTAACTATATGCGCCACAGAAAATTTACATTTTTGTGGCGCACGAAAGCTACATGCGCCTGCGCCACAGAAATGCCACAGAATTTTGAAATTCTGTGGCGCATGCAAAACAATGCGCCACAGAAATATTTTCTGTGGCGCATGCCTATTTGGTGCGCCACAAAAAGGGGATCCACCTATAAGCCTTTTCCTACTAGTGGCACATTTAGTCCCGGTTCTTGTCTGGAACCGAGACTAAAGGTCCCTACCCGTTGGAAAAGTGAAAAATCGAACCCACTAGTACCGGTTCCTAAGAGAGCCGGTACTAAAGGTCGAAACCTTTTGCCCTTTTTCCACTAGCGTGAACGCGAAGAAACTATGTGTACCCGAAGAGCATCCATGAGATCGTCAAGGAGATCTAGGGAGTACTTAGCAGCGCCGCATGGTTGTCATCCGCGTGCGGCGGCCGTACGCGTACGTCGGATCAGCGCGGACGTGCCAGATTTGACCCGTCTACTCACGTGTATTATTTTTCTAATACGAGGCATGCTGGCTTTGGTCGTCTTATCTAAATTTAAACGAGGTACAGACTACTATCTAGTTGATGCTCACAAACATGTGTTGATTTTAAGTGAGTGTTAGAAAATTGATTAGTGGGCACAAGGCTTTTAATTTGTCAAGTAATGTACACTAGTAAAAAATTAGTAACTAGAACCGAATAGCCAGATATCCACATCAATATTTTAGGTTGCCCTCATCTTTATGAGCTTAAGTATTTATATACTGCACAAATGGGACAATTAATATGGATAGGAGAGAGTAGTTGTTGTTGGTAAAAAATTCATAGCTATTTTTAAATAATGTGGAAATTGTTTCAAAAACCTGATAGCTATTGCTAAATAACCTGGTAGATACCGCTAAACAATCTGGTAGCTACACTTCAAAACCTTGGCCTAATAGTTATTGCTAAATAACCCAGTAGGCACCGCCAAACAATCGGGTAGCTACGCAGCAAAATTTTGGCCTGGTAGCAATTGCTGCAAAATAAACCGGTAGGTACAGCTAAACGCGGCAAAAACTTGGCTTGGTAGCTATTGCTAAATAACCCGTTAACTACGGCTAAACAATCTGATAGCTACACTGTAAAAGTTTGGCCGGTAGTTATTGCTGACAAATAACCCGGTACTGATAAATAACCTGGTAGCTACCTTGCAAAAACTTGGACTTGTAGCTATTGCTAAATAACCTGGTAGGCACTGCTAAACAATCTGATAGCTACACTGTAAAAGCTTGGCGTTATAGCTATTAAGGCTAAATAACCAGATATGTAATGCTAAACAATCTGGTACTACACTGTAAAAACTTGGCCTAGTAGCTTCGGGGTGATAAGCTATTACGATAATATGGAAGTTATTTTCACAAAAATTGACAACCGATAAAAATCTGAGTAGTTTTTTCTAAATAATATGGCAGTTGTTTCTAAATAATTTGGAAGCTTTTTGAAACCCGATATCTATTTCTAACCAACCATGTAGATGCGCTGAGAAACCTAGTTGGGCACACACGATACAATATTTGGGTGCACCCTCCTGAGTTAATTAGTTGGTGCTACTAGCTAGTTAGCACTTAATTCGTTGGCCTAGGAGGTCAGGTAATTTAATATTGGCTCGCGCTACTATGCTGCAAAGTGCAGCCTTTTCTCTCAGTTCGGTGCGCCATGCGAGAGACAACATGCAGCCTTTTACAGTGCTTGACGTATGCATGCGAGGCGTCAGCCTGTCACAGCGATTAGTGGGAAACCGCCGCACGGCAAGACCAGGGTGCGGCGCCGCCCCTAGTCCTGTCCTTAATTAAATGGCACGTGACCCTGATACAAGAATTTGTTCGCGTTGTCAAAACTTAGCATTTCGGATATTTTTGTCCATTTTCGTGGGTTATAACATACTGTTTTGGGTTCTGAGACCGATTACAATGGCCCGTGACCCCGATACACGAATTTCCCGATGTTGTCAAAACTCGTCATTTTGGGCAATTCTGGTAATTTTCGTGGGCTATAACATCTTTTTTTGGGGTCTGAGACCGATTTCAAGGGCCCGTGACCCCGACACACGAATATGCTGACGTCGCCAAAACTCGTCATGTAGGTCATTTCTAGTCATTTTCGTGGACTATAACACACAATTTTGGGTTCCGGGGCAGCTTTCAATGGCCAGTGACCCCGATACACGAATATGCTGACATCATCAAACTCGTCATTTTGGTCATTTCTGACCATTTTCGTGGGCTATAACACACAATTTTGGGGTCTGGGGTATCTTTAAATGGCCCATGACCCTGATACACGAATTTGCTGGCGTTGTCAAAACTCAGCGTTTCGGGGATTTCTGGCCATTTTCGTGGCTATAACATGTTGTTTTGTGGTCCAGGAAGGATTTCAATGGCTCGTGACCCCGATACACGAGTTATGCGGAGGTCTGCAAAACTCATCATTGCGGAGTCCGGGAAGGAACAACAAACAGTAAAGCATGTATCCATCGTCCAAAGTAGAAGAGGCGACCACACGTTGAAATACGGAAGCGCTCCTAGGTTGCTGCGCTGTAGGATGGGGCTTGCATTGCCTAGTATACCTAGACTACGGGAGTGAAAGAATAAATTATGATTAAAATCAATTCAGATTTACCCCCAAAGTCAAATGACCTACGTAGAATAATATTATTTGTTTCTCGGGTGAGTATCAAGTTGACACAACAGTAAAATAACTCAATGGTTAAAACTTTATGTTTGTACATTTTTTATCTTTGTGATAACTTGATATAATGTCACATGTCCTCTTGGTATAGATTAATCATTAATGTTTTTATTTTTATTTTTCTTCATTGGTCATCCCTGCATATCGATTATGTCATTTTTCCTTTTATCCTCCTTATCCATGATTGAAGATTGCCTCTCAAATTGCTTGCCTGCATGACTGTTGTTGATTATAAAGAAGAAACATATAATGTTTTGCATCCCACATACAAACTTTAGACTAATCATAGTGGGGAGTATCATACACTAGTATCATGCATATGATACTAGTCTATGTTACTAACTCTATTGTGGGTAGTAACATATTTGTGGTATGATAAAATCATGCATTTATTAGCCTATAGACTCATCTTGTCTTGAAATACGTTATGTTACGGTATCTACCTATGATACCACCACCGTCTCTCTCTTCTTTAATTGCATGTCACATCATCATTTGTGCTTATGTGGCACTTATGTTACTAGTACCTATGTTACTCCCACTATGGGTAGCCTTAGATCGCCGAGATGCGCACGTACAAGCTACTCCCTCCGTTCCAAATTAGATGACTTCCATTTTTCTACATGTGGATGTATCTATACATGTAATGTGTCTAGATACATCCATATTTAGACAAACGGAAATCATCTAATTTAGAACGGAAGGAGTATTTGAAAAGCAGGTAGGTTGATCGATCAGGTGGACATGCACGAATTGGCTACTTGTCTAGCTTGGCTACGACTATGTTCCTTGGCTAGCTAGCTTGACGTACAGATCGAACTGCTTCTGGCGACTGTTCTTCTCCCCAAAACACACAGGACGGCACCATCTTACTTGGTCTTGCAGGTCCGTGTCGATTCGGTTGTCTCGTATTCGCTGACTTTGCCAGGGCTCAACGTCACCTGACTTTGAGTCCCTGGCAAGTGGGCCCACTGTAGGTGGGGTCCACATGTCAGCCACAAAGTCACCAACTCCCCCACGTCAGCGAATCCCGAGCGCTCTGAGAGGTACCCGGCGCTCAGGTGGACAAATTGCACAATCCTTAAATAATTGGGCTTAACAACAACCATTGGGTGAGCACAAATCTCTCAACTAACCCACTTAACATGAGATCAGATATGTCTGGTCGCGTCGTCCGTGTCCACGTGGTCGAATAACCGTGCGTGTTGTTGTCCGACCATGGTATGTAGGTGAAGTGGAGGCGCGCATGCCTGGGTGTCGACGACGGCGGCGTACATAGGCCCTAATGACGATGTGGGCTTCATATGTTAGATGTATTGTTAAGTAAGCTAATTGAGGGATTTGTGCTAACGAGTACACTAAAGTTTTTGTTTTGTGCAACTCGCGTCAATAGTTGTAGAATTTTAAGCTTACTTTTTGTACTTTTAGTAAAATTCATACTCACTCCATTCCGGTATTTCGGGCTTAACAGTGCGACCAAGGTTGATAACTACTCGCTCAACCCGAGCTCCTCTCGCCGTACGTTTCAATCAATCAAAATGATGTTTAGATTATCTGTTAAATACCGCTATTAAGGAGGGCAAGCTAATCGTCGTTTCAACCAATCAAATATCGCTAGTAGAGGCGGGGGGGGGGGGGGGGGGGGGGGGGGGAGGGAGAGGACGGATGTGGCTACGAGTAAATGTAGGGCACGATTTGTTAGGTGATAAATTCTAGCGGGCCTTATTTTGGTGGTGTTGTGGAACAATTTTTTTCTCAATAGGGGACCTGAATACGAGGGAGTATGATGTATTGCCTAGTATCAGTCTCAGTCTTCCTCCTCGACACTACCTTCTGCATTCTCAGATGCTTCCTAGGCAAGCAATGTGGATGATTGGCGATCTACGGGGGATACGCTAGCTATATTGTACGGAGGGGATCTGATGGCCTGGAGAGCTCGTAAGCAGTGCACAACTTTCAAAGTCGAGTACTTAGTCTGGGTCTAAGGCTCTTGGTAATGCTATAGGGGGGTGTTATGGTTTGACAACATCGGTTCGACATATCTGTTTCACGCAAAAACGAATCATGTCGATGTGGATTTTCATTTCTGTCCGTGAGCGTGTTTCTTAGAACCAGTTTTAGATTCGATTTATCTCTTCCAACGATCAAGTTGTTGTTGATGTCTCGCCATTTCCATTGTATGTGCATTGTAAACGTAGTCTCAATCTTGTGTTGCCGGTTGAGATTCAAGGAGGCCTATGTATTGTACTAGTTGAATTTAGCGTGGCGTCACGCCACGCCCTTGGTGTTTTTTTTTTGTAAATTTTTTTTTTTGTTCGGCAAAATGTTGGCCAACTTGGAGTGTGGAAACATGTTTTTATTTTGTTATGAATAGGCAGCATTTTTGTTGTGAGTTTTTTTTTGATATATTGTGTAGAATATTCAAATATTTAGTGGTTTGAAATGTTCGAACATGTTTGTATTTCGACGGTAATATTTATTGTTGTGAGTTTATAATGAGTGCGAAAGCACATTTATTTAACTGAATTCCATAATTAGAGAGTTTGTTTTGTGAAATTCAACTCCATGTAATTGTCCATATAATTGGAGCAAGTGCGTTGGTTGTTTTTTTTTTCAAATTTTGGCCAAATTGAAATGTTTTGTTCATATAGTGCAGAATATTTCCAATTTTTAAGCAAATTGGAATGTTTTATTATGTTTTTTAAAATTAAATTTTAATTTAAGTCCATAGTGAATGGAAATGCTCATATATTAAATTGAATTCCATAGTTCAGTTTTTTTTTAAAATTCAAGTCCATACAATTGTTGATATAGTTGGAGTGAGTGCATTTGTTTTCTTTTTTATTTTTTTACTGAATTGGAATGTTTAAATATGTTTGTAGTTTGTCCTAATTAGTAAGCACTTTTTTTGTGATTAGTTTGAGTTATTGGCCATATTTTTTCCGGTAGAAAGATTTGAAATTTTTTAACCTGTAACATTATTCGTTTTCTGCAATTATCATTTTATGGAAATTCCCGCGAAAAGAAAGAAACACTGACAGGCCGGGCCCATTGTGATGTTGTTAAACATGCATGAATTTGACATAATTAGATAGAAATATTTTTGCTGAACATTTTGATATATAATTTGCATTTTTCATCATATGTGGCATGAAATTAAGAAGTTCGTTTTAAACTCTACAAAATGGATAGTAATTTAAATGGGGTCCAAATACCACATAACCGCAATATTTGGAACAAACACCATAATTTCGAAAAGTGGCATTGTAGTAATTGTAGGCAAATCTTATTTTAAGTTGTTCAATCATGCATGAATTTGTCATAAATAAGTAGTTTATTTTTTTCTGTACATTTTGGTATATTACTCGAAATTTCCTGAAATACAGATCAAAAGATATGATATTTACTTTTGTTTTGTATTGTTCTGTAATCAAATATTCACCAATTCAAAATGTTCCAACATTTTTTTTCCTGTAAATAGTTGGCATTTTTTTTGTGGGTATGTTGATATATTTTAAAGTATAGTTAGTAATGTTTGTATTTTGGCATTAATAAGTATCATTTATTTGTGTGAGCATGTCTACATATTTTGTAGTACGTCCAATATTCTAGCAATTTGAAATATCCAAATAAACTTCTATTTTCCAAAAAAAATATTTAATTTAACTGCGTAGTTAGTGCTAATGCATATTTTTTAAATTCGAGTCCACAATTCGTGAAAGTTCATTTATATTGCATCTTAATATTGACCATCTTGAATTGTTGGAATATGTTTTGTGTTTTGCCATACATAGTTAGCGTTGATTTTTTCCGAGCATTTTTCATATAGTTTAGAAAATATTTGAATATTTAGCAAATTGAAGTATTTAAATATGTTTTTATGTTGCCATGAATTTTTAACTGTAATTAGAGAAAATGTGTTAGAATTAGGTTCGAAAAATAATTTCGGGAAAAACTGAAAGAATATATTTATACTGAATTAGAGTTTGTTGTTTTTAGTATGTCTGAATATTCAGCAATTTGAAATGTTTTTTCATAAGCTCCATAATTAATATAAAAAAGCTATATTAGTTTTTCTAAGTAAGATTATTTACGGTTGTTTAGTCATGCATGGAAATGTGTTAGTTGTAAAGTTTTCATTTTTCTGCAAATTTTGGTATGTTATTTGTATTTTTCTGAATTACGCATTAAAAGATATGGATTTGTCAAATTCCAGCATTTCCTGCAATTATTTTAAAATGTAAAAATCTGCAGACGGGCCCCACGGTGACTTCATCGCGTGACGTCACCAGGCGACGGCGGACGCGGCCGCGGCCGCGCTGCCGAGCTCGCGCCGGCCTGGGGCCGTGCGGAGCCGCCAGAGGAGATGGAGTTGAGCCGGAGGGGCGGCGGCCCGGACCATTTGGTCGCCGGAGCGGCCGGCGGCGACCGGCGGCGAGCAAATCCATCGCCGTGGACGGCGACCGTGGCGGCGAATAATCCGGCACGGCTGCGGCGTCCCGGCGGCCGATCTGCGGCGAGGAAGTGGAGGAGACGGCGGCGGAGCGCTCCTTGGCCTTCGATCTGACCGGGGAGGGGCGGAGGGGCGGCGGCACGCGTCGGCGGCAGCGGCGATTTCCTCCGTCGCGGGAGAGAGGAGAGGGAGGAGAGGTGTTGTGGCGTTTTTGCAAGAAAGACCTTCAGTTTTCTGAAAATTGCAAACAGGTCCCTCTGCGCTTTACTGTTCAATACTGTAGCAGGAACAGTGATGAACAGTACCACGATCGCTCTCAGCTCGCTAAATCGCTTTGCTTTCATATAGTTAGTGATGTCTAACTGGTTGTAGCTTGATCGATCCGTATAATGGGAAGGTAAGGCCGGCCCTGTGCGAGCCATGCATCCCAGCAGACACTCTCTTCTCGTCTAGGTTTTCGATCTATGCATGCCGAGCGGATGCAGCGCGCGTGACGACGAGATGCGAGATGGACGGTCTGGCCAGGGGACACGCCGCATTAAAGCTGCGGTCACCAAATGTTTTGTACTAGTAACGTTGGCGTAACAAATCGATGGCGTGGGCCGTTGGTCCTTGTAGGGGCCCGAAAGCAACGGCCCGGACGCTGCCTGTCTCTGTCCATCTCGTCACCTCACGGTAGCTGACTGCTTAATGATCATCGTCACTCACTCGATCACTCATATAGACCCGTACTTGTGGACTTGTGGTCTCGATCTAGCACATGTACTACTACGGAGTCACCTTCATTGCTAGTGCTAATCATCAGCTTGTGTGCCACGCGTGATTGGTCTATTCGTGTGTGCCAAGCGTGTGTGTTGTTCGGAAGCAGGCGGGAAGAATTTCTTGAGCCTTGATTTATTTCGGAATGAAATTTTACTTTATACAAAAAAAGATAAAACATACAAAAGAAGATGCACAATTTGTGTATTCTCGAACTAAACTACATAACAACACAATACAATATGAATGTGCCGAGTTCTCATAGATAAAAAGGCATCCTATCCCCAAGGAAAACTATGGTCTTGCGCGTAGTTTTTTTTGGATTGCAGGCACTCTCAACGCAATGTAGACGACGCCCTTTGCATTTGCAAGGGCAATCGCTGCTAGTGCAATTGATTGATTTGGATCCGAAGGCATGCGCACCAGAGGTTCAGAGCATGTATGCCGAGCGAAACCTGTGATGTCGTCAACACGACATATAGAAAATGGTTTGTGGCACCAGAGCTCACCGGAGCTCGTTCAAAAAAACTGAAAACGGTACTTTGAACTTAAAGTAAATACATATGCATGGCACGTATATTTGTGCAAAGTTTCGTTAAACAAAGCGTTTTATTTTGGACGTACTAGATAGAAACAACAAACTTGTGGCTGGAGTAAAAACTCTTATTTTGTGCCAAAATTTTGACTTTTTGTGTGTTTCAAAATACATCATATTTTTAAATGAAAATTCTGACGAATATGTGTATATGTCTCTTTATACTTTTTGGCAGAGTTTCTTGAAACTCAGCAACACGATTTTCGAAATCTTTGAAAAAACCAGGTGCATCGATGAGTTTTCCCGATACATACCCCTATACTCCAAAGTCAAAGCTGGCTGCCGGTGTCGAGCCCATTGGTAGCACAAATATATCTTCCTTTTTAACATTTAGCCATTTGAGGTCAGATTCTGCCACCCAATGCAGAGCCTTTTTTTAGCTACATGTAGCCTCTGAGCCATGCGTATGCTTCGGCCCAGTCGGCGTTGGCGCGCGGCCGGTAGCTATCAGTAGCCATGGTGGCTGCCATTGTGACTTTTGCACGTATAGCTTCGGCAGCTAGCTAGCTATATATCTGAGCTGAGCTATATATATATCCTACTATCTATAAAAGATGGTGAGATTCACCCTCTCTCAGGCTTCCACGTCCCCGACGAACTCCAGCCGTTCGATCCGCCGGATGGACGTACAGGATGTGGCAACGTCGCCTCAAAACGCCCCTGCACTGTTCACTGCCTATTTTTAGCCAATCCCGCGTCGCCACGTCACCCGGTAGCCCCCGGTTTCAGCCGGTCACCGTGTCGTTTTGCGGAAAAGCCCCTCGCATATGGCCGCGTTAACCCGCAGTCCACATTACACTGTTGCGAAGGACCTCTTTGCAAATAGGTAGAACCTCACAAGCTTTTCTGCAAAAACACTCCGCACAATCACCCTTCCTCTTCTCTCTCGCGCGCCACCCCGAGGTCGCCGCCGCCGCCGACGCACGCTGCCGCCGCTCCGCGCCTCCCCGCTCAGATCGAAGGACGCGGGGAGCTTCGCCGCCGTGGCCTCTCCATCCTCGCCATTTCCAACCCACGGCGGCCGAGTTTATTTTCTCCTCTTCCTCCAACTCCATCGACCTCCACCGCATGGCCTCCCACACAACGATTCTTTCCTTCCACCCAGCCGTCCTCCCCCTTCTACAGACGCCGGCGGGCCGCCCCCTTCCCCGACCTCCAGCCTACGCCCACGCCACCCAAGTCGCAGCAGCAGGCCCCTCCTCTTTCGCTCCCCACTTCCTCCATGGCGCAGCCCCAGCAGCCCCCTAAGCAGGTCCAGCTCCAGCTCCCGCTTGAGATGCAGCAGTAGTTCCCGACAATTCAGCCGCAATACATCTTCAAGACCATGCCCCGGCAGCTCCCTCCCGTCATCTCCAGCGCCGCCGCCTGTGACGGCCATGGCCTTCTACCGGTCCCCGCTCGCCTTGCCCTGCGCCAACTCCTTGGGTCATGCTGCATGCGCTTCCACAGATCCACGGCTAGAGGTGAGCAGCCTGGCTTTGTGTTCTTTTTCATGTTTGTTTCTTTCTCTCACTCCAATGGTAGTACACCGTTTATGGACAGTTGATCCAGCGTATTGGATGCCTGAATGCCTACAAAACGTTTGACGAAATTCCCAGCCAGAAAGGTCACACAAATTTAGCACTCCACGGTGATGGTAGTAGCAATACGATGTTCCTATTCTCTGATCCGCTGATGAGCATTTTCTTCTTTTCCACAACTACCAGGCTACCTAGGTTGATGTTCAGATCAACTTCTTAAGGACCGTGCTTAGCTTGACCATTCAGTGTACTTACGTAGTAATTTAGAGATGGTCAGATCCTGCATACATAGTACCGTTGGTCATCCAGTCATTCCTACCTCTCTCATGTAATTATAAAATAGACTTTATTTGAGAGTGTATCACATGTCTAAGTGATCTAGCTGGAGTAAACTTGAGTTCTTACATCAGTTTGTATTGTTTCAACAGAAAAAGGACCGACAAACACTATGGACGCTCATGTGCAGCTGATTTCTGGAAAAAATTACTCTCTGGTATGTTTCCTGTTTACCATATTGATGTACTTTCCTTATTTTGTGAGATCCGAGCCGATACAGAAAATATAAGGAGTTCTTTTCGTCTTGCCTGTAGATGCTTTGTTATCCGAGCACAAATATTTGAAAGGTTTTAGGTACTCAGTCTATGTAGATTAGTAATTTGATGTGTTGTCAGCAACCGTTAGGTTAGTATACATTCAGTTATGGCCTCATGGGCGAATATTCAAACAGATGTTGAAGTATTCTAATTTTATCCCTTCTAGATTGCTCTGATAAGCTGTTCAAAGTGAACTATTCTTCTACTATATTGTACATGAGATTAACTGAAGAGATATAGTTTGTTCGAAGCGTTAATATTCCTCCCGTATTTTATTTACATCTACAGATAAATGAGTTTTTTTGTGAGCTAGAGCTATACAAATAGCCAGTTCTTAATCTGAATTTAGTGGAAATTTGATTCACGGCTTTATAATAACATTAAAATTACTCCATGTTTCCCAACTGCTACTTCTCCATTCGTGATCCTAAGTTTGTTCTTTTGTTCTATTTGGGTGTTCATGGTCAGTGCCTCATGCTGGGGGAAATTTCATTTGTGCGGCTCTGCCTCTGAGTGCATACCTGCCAGCGAGAAGGAAGAGCATGACCCAGCAACCAAGCCACCGGTAGGCCTCCTCTCCTACATCCTCTTTTCATCTCTTCTCTGACTATATTTTTATTTAATCCCCATCTCTTCTCTGTTTTTTCATGTGCTATTTTATCTGTGCCTATAGGGTAGTTGACAATATTCCGATGAGGCTGCAAGAACTCCATGTTATGTGATGTGAAATAGAAGGTTTGTTTGCAAGAGGTTCAGATGATTTTTGCCATGTCGAGCAGCCAACAACGTGTGACGAGGATGACAGTAGCATCTTCTTCCATTGAAAGGATGCCAATGGTAATGCGCGAAATTGTTTTTGTTTGTTTGTAAGTGCTGATTCTTAAGTTATAAATTTCTAAAAAAAACTCCACTTCGTGTCAAACATACTGTGATGTTTTTGCCTAACACAAGTTATTAGTTCACAGATCCTTATTATACCCTTTGTTATTAGATGAATTAAGTTCTATGGCTTCTATGGCTTCCAATTTGATAGTGTGTGCATTATACGACTATGAATGCAGGGTTTCACACATTATAATTTCTTTACTTTATTCTCACTCACGGTTCATGGCCATTGTTTAGATAGTAATGTTAGCAAATTAAGTGAAATGCAAGGTAGTCTTATTGCTTACTCGAATATCTTGGTTCTGCTCCTTTGTCCATTTCTATTGTGCTTTCTTACCTACCCAAAGCTCCCCAAAACTAGCACATGAATTTACAGGTGGTTCAGTGCATTGCTCACTGCATGTGTCCTTAAGCCAGACTACATATAGTTGTTTCCATCATTTAGCACGCAGCACAAGCAGTGTGGGATGTTTGATGTCCGATTTTTATTTCCATCTGTTCATCTCCTCACAGCTTGGAAGATATTAGTGAGGACATTCAGCACGCAGCACAAGCGGTGCAATCTTTTTGCTGCAACTTTTCCAGTTTTTGAGGTGAGATCTAATAGCAGTTATTTGCTAATCTTCTCTTTCTTGAACAGCTGTAAGAATTCCATAGTTATGTTCCTCCCAGTTTCATATGAGTATTGTTGACATGTACATTTTTTCCTGCTTACTGCGTTACCTTTTGTTTGCTGGACGACTACGAAGGAGTAAATGCATGTTAGGTACTGGAATCTTAGTCTTTAAAACTAGATGGGATTGTGTTTTGGTCTATTTTTTAATCATGTGTAATCGATAATTACGGTCCATTTTCTTAATCAAATGTAATCTTCTGTTAGTTTTGTTAATTCTACTCTACGCCTGATCTTAATATTTCATATTTTGACAAATTTACTCAGCTTCTAACTTCTTAATAACGCTACAAATTGTTTTTTCAAATCCACGGGCGCGGCGGAGCCCGCGCTCAGTCCCCTAGTAGCTATCTGATACTTGATCGTCTCGGGCTACACACGCTAGCTTTTACTGCTCCACCACGCTGGAGAGAGGAATCGAGCGAGTGGAGTGAATAGGGCGGAAGGGGAAGATAAGTTATATGGCGTGTGTTGTCGAAGCGACGTGTTTTCTCCCGCGCATGCAGCACCGCCAAGCCAGTTTCCGCTCATACGAAGATGGCTCAACAGAAACGGCTGATTCGGCAGTTTTTTTCCAGAGGCAAATTTTCAATAATTTAAATTTCGTGATCCAAATTTATCGCCCTTCTGGGCACGCCCAGCTAGTGCGGCGGTACGCAAGATGGCGTTGCTAGCCCGATCGCGACTTGCGCGATAGAGAGACAAATGTTAGTGGTATTGAGTAATTTGTAAATAGATCAATGATAACGTGTGTTGGAGCTGGATTTATGTCCATGGTACTGTATGATTTTTTTTTTTTTGAGATTCTACTGTATGATGTTAGTGGTATACACACGGATGCATACTGGATTGCCTGCTGATTGGTTTCTTTGGATCCGAATGCATGCACCGGAGGCCAAAGGCGACCGACCGGGCAAAGTACAGAAGCATGGATGGAGATCAGCGAGAGCTGCGATATCGTCGTGAACACAATACCCCTATGGCCTAGTATGCTCCGAAGTCAAAGCTGACTGTTGCCGGTCTCCACTCCTACTACTGGCCCATTGCCAGCATGAATATTTCCATTTTAACATGTATATCCATTTGACTATTTGAGGTTAGATTCTGCCACCAACGCAATCCTAGCTACATCTAGCCTTTGAGCCGCGCATAGGCTTCTGCGAAGTTGGCGTTGGCGAGCCTGTGCTGTGCATACTACTTTCTCTGTGTGCTTTATCTCTCCATCCAGTGGACTCTTGCGTTGCATGCGGCGCTATACATTTCTGTCAGGTCGTACAATTAATTCTGACACGTTGTATTTTTTCCTGCCATATTATTCTGGCGCTGGGGTCGCTTCACCTCTCTGCAGTGAGGAAGCATCTGCGCCACGGCGCTTTTAACGGAGACACGTCTTTTGAAGCGTCGTCGTAAATGCGTGGCAGGGCGGGCGGGTGGTGCCATCTGCTCATCTCCCCGGCTGCAATATAGAGCAGGATCCTCGCCGTCTCCACCACAGCACCTTCTCCACCACCAAGCTCTGCCTCCCGGCACAACAACGCTCCCCTGACGGAGGAGGAATGTGTCCGTCACCGGGAGGAGACGATGCGCCGAAGGGACCGCCGGGATGTGCATCTGATGCGCGACGCTCGCCTGCGCGCCTCCCTGTCGTTGCCCAACGACCATGAAGCTGGCTCATCCTCCCGCCCGCCCCCGCCTCTGCCTCCACCTCCGCCGCAACATCAACAAGGGGCGGGTCTGCTCACGGAAACGGAGGCGCGCGAGCTCATCCGCACCAACACGCCGTTGTCGACGAAGTCGGTACGACGACGTTCGGTACTAGGCAAACTCGGCGTACTGGGACGAGAAAATCAAGCTTGAGTTCCAGTACCGCCTCAACACCTTCTTCGCCAAATCGGCTACCGGCTTGCCGCCTGCGGGGTGGCTCGACTCCGACGACGACCTCCTCACCACCAGCTCCGACGAGGAGTTTTGAGAGGGCATCGAAAGGGAAAGAGTGAGGTACGAGATGGCGGAGGCGGCACAACGGGAAAGAGAAGAACAGGGCCACGTACAATCTCCTCCGCTGCAACCTCAACAAGAGGTGGAGGAGGCTGAGGGTGATGATGCCGAGGGCTGGCCGTCGCCGCAGTGGGACGCAAACGAGATGCAGCTCGCCAATGAGGCGTCCATGGCCCCACCTGCGCCGCCCGCCGACGCCGATGGGTACCTCAACTGCCTCTGCGCCGGCTACCGCTTGCCCGAACTGCCTGTGTCCGGCGTGCCGCCCTACCAATTAGGTCTAGGTTTTAGTTCGAATGAATTATGTCTAGTTTAAATGAATTATGTCTAGTTTGAATGAAATTTCAATGAAATCTATGTATTTTCATGTTTAAATGTGGCATATTTTACGGTACATCCTACTACCGATTTTGGGGAGTAGGATTAAACGGATCTAACGGTTAATATGATTTGGGCCAGAATCAGGCCCAAGGACAAATTAGTCATTCTCGTTAGGATATAATCTATCCCGTTAACGTGTCAGCGCTTCTAGTGCTTCAGTTCCGGTCGAAGAATGGCTTGGAGATCCGTGCTACACACGTGAATTTGTTAGCCAGCTCCCTCCGTGCCTCGTCGACTCGGCGAGCACCAGCGGCCATGGCGTCCTGGTCCACTGCATCAAGAAAGCAACATGCGGAACCTCCCCCTTGTGCGCTTGTCGGCGGCGGCGAGCGCCGGGTGCCATGGCGTCGTGGTCCACTGCATCAAGAGCGACACGTGAAACCACCCGCTCGTACACCTGTCGGCGGCGGCGAGCGCCGGTGGCCATGGCGTTGTGGCCGACTGCATCAAGAGCGACACGTTAAACTCCCGCTCGTGCACCTGTAGGCGTCGGCGAGCACCGTCGGCCATGGCGTCGTGGTCGAGAGTCGTCGACTACATCAAGAGCGATACCTGGAACCACCCGCTCGTGCACCTGCGGGCAGCGGCGAGCGCAAGCGGACATGTCGTCTGTGGTAGACTGCATCAAGAGCGACAACTAGAACCTCCCATCCGTGCACCTGTTGGCAGCGGCGAGCGCAGGCTAGTACCTACGGTCAGAGTTTCAGCTAAATGGGGAGTTCTTTTACGTTAACAGGCTGGAGGAGTGGGACTCCGCTGCCGTCAATGTCATGTTCCATTGCTGCGTTCTTCCTTCGTTAGCGCCGCCCGCACAGGTGTACGTGACGATCGGCAACTGCTGTAACCGGGAAGGACTGGCTGCATGAAATCGGGTGTACGTGCACCGGGCACGGGTGTACATCAACATGCAGCGCTAAGACATTGAAATAGTGCACTACCGAAAACACCCCTTACACCAAAATATACTACCTTAAATCTTTGTGTAGTATTCCGCATCTGGTCCGTTTGATCACTGAGAATAGACGGTCTAAATTCATTAGATGTACCGTAAAATAACTCTTAAATGTCGATTTTTTTAAAAAAATGGACCCCGCGGGTGGGGAGGGACGGCGCGCATTCATTGCAACTCGTCCGGACGACCATTCGGACGCTGCTGCAAGTGGAATCCATCCATCACAGAACAAAGGTGAAGAAGCCGGCCGGAAGTGAGAATTTTAAAACGGACGATGTGACGTGCGTGGTTCAGAGGTTGGTATCCGGCGTGTGTACGCAGCAGCTCCAGACGATCACGAATCAGATAGCTCAGCTGATCCATCATCCGTCGAACCGGTGTATGTACTTGAATATTTGCCGTAGTATAAACTTGAATATTTGCGGAGAAAGATGAAAAGATGTGGTGCTCTCAGTCGGAGGAGGAATGGAGGCGTGGAGCCGAGGTATGGCAATGGCAGCCAGAGCCAGGATAGAAACAGAGAGAGCAAAGACGACGATGCAGCAGGCTCATCGCGTCGGACGTGACCCAACCCACGTAGGCAGCCATCCTACTCCTACTCCGCGGCCCATCACTCTCTGTACGGCGGTCAACGCTTTCACCCACTGGCGTAATGACACGTGGCCTAAGCACGTTCACCCGTCCGGCCCAGCAGCATGCACCCGTTGGACCGGTCCGGCGACGGCCCGTTCAGCCTTTCTTCCACCTGCTCCCTCCCTCTCAGGTCTCAGCGCTGAGGCTCGTCATCTTTTGCATGTTCCTTTATTTTATCAACTACAGCATGTATATCTCTCTCTCTCGTACGTCTCCCTCAGCGTCAACAACAAGTGAACAACGCTGCAACGCTGCAATTGCACCGGGTGCGAAGGAGCAGATTCAATACACGCATCCAACCTTGCCCTTGCAGAGCTGGACTCGAACACGCCGTGCTCGTATCACCCTAGCGGCAGGTTGTTGGGCCGCGACGGTTGTGGTCCGACCATGGTACTACCTCCATTCAGAATATAGAACGTTTTGGTCAGAAAGTGCAAATGGAGCTCGAGCCCCATGTATCTCGTTTAAAAAAAAAATCAAACTGGCACTTTTTAGTTTGAACAAATCCAGAAAAGAAAAAAATCCTAGTACTATATCTCTAAGCGTGCCAAATTGCAACTCATACATCGATGTATTTTTGGCTCTACATGTAGCTCGTGTTTTGAAAAATTTAAAATCTCCACGAGCTATATAGAGCTCAGGCTACATTTCCACTTTCTGTAGTTCCGTGCAACTTATCTCATTAGTTTTAGTTTCTGCAACTATGTCCTCAATTGTTGGAGATCCGTGCAATTTGCTCCAAAGTGCACACTAACTACTCTACATGCATTTGCCACCTTATCAGAAGACAAACCTATAGCAAAATTCGAACAAACTGAACCTCAGATTCGAAACTCCAGAAAGAAGAAATCTTCGATTCGGTCAATTGCAAATTTGGAACGTACACAAACAAGCAGAAAAATATCTTCGTAAAAGAAAGGCAATGCTGACCTTCCCAAGGACTGCCCCGGCTTGGCCAAGGAAAATCCTTTGCGCTCTCCACACGTGCCATGCACGTGTGTGGTGGTGCTGCTCGTGCCCCTGCCACGCCATGCGTAAGGTGACGTCGACGTCTGTACCAGGGCGGGGCCCTCTCTTTTTCTCTTTTCGTATACATTTTTGTTTTCTTTCTCAGGACAGGTCCTTTTCGCCTCTCAGCCCCTGATTTTCATCCCTTGTTGTGGTGGAGTGGATGTGTTTGTCTGTCCATAGACCATCTTTAGCTACGACTTGGGAGTATTGGTATAGTAAAGTGCTTTAGCTAATTAGCTTAGTCTCAATACTGATTCATGCGTGTATGATGTACAATTCATTTTGGTTTTGACTAGTGATTATAAGCTTTACAACACAATGAGTATCAATTCTCCAGATGATATTTGAAGGGAAGTTTCTTTTTTGGACAAACATTGCAGTTTTAAAGGACCCATATGAACGGCTCAACCCAACAAAACATAAAATGGTTGTGCTGTCAAAGAAGAAGAACATGAGGACAAAACATGAATAATGAGAGTCGCTACCGAAAACTTAACCTCACATTAAACAGGCCACCATGACATGTCGAAATGTCGGATGACAATCCAATGGATCTATAGCCGATGATCCGTGGCACAAAAGCACCATAGTGTGTCTGGTGTTAACCACACATGCCATTTTTTCGTTATGCGTGTTGCATATGTTGGGGATCACATGTATACCTTCAATTATCCACCATCTAGCTACCCTCGAGTGATCCATTATGTCTCTAGTTCATCACAACGTGATTTTGAAATCGATTAATTATCTTACCCATAACAAATCATGCTATCCTCAGCAATGTGTGTGTGAGTGCGTCCTCCTATCCGGACTCGCTTGCTTGGGCTTGCGAGAAGCACATTTTTATAGCTTTGGTCGAATTATGTGGCTACATAGATGGAAAATAACATTTTCGGAGTGGTAGTTTGTGATTTGTTCATGCTTTACAAAAATTATAGGTCCACCGTTCGGTAGGATGTGTATATTAACTCAAAATCGAGCTTGGGAGCGCACGCTTTGGCTCAAGAAAGTATTTTCATTCTTTGAAATGAATTCTACAAAAAAGAAATTACTTGTATTTTATTTTGTATTATGTGTAGTCTGCAAGTTTGAAGGAAAAAAAAGATTTCTTCGGCCATGTGGAAAAAGAGAAAATCTAGTGCACAAAAAGTTGTTGTTCTATCCACTGATTCATGCACTCCCTTGGTATTGTAATTATAAGACCTTCCAACATGTCTTAATTCAAAATTTTAAACTTTGACTACAAATCTTATTCCAAATATTTAGATTAAGAACTATTAAATCAACATATTTCGCACGAGAACTCGCAAGTAGTATGCTACAATATGTACATGACTGAATGTTCGCAGAAAATTTGTGACACTGTAATACACGCTTGTGGATCTTTTTCCCAAATTCAATGGTGTGAAATCCACATGGGGAGTGGTTGGTTATAGAAATCTCATGTTTATAAATTTCGCGAAAACTCAATTTGATATGGAACTTTACTACTCCCTCCGTCCCAAAATAAGTGTCTTAGATTTGCTAAAAAGTGGATGTATCGAAACTTGTTTCATGTCTAGATACATCCAATTTTGAGCAAATCTGAGACACTTATTTTGGACGGAGGGAGTATAACTACATTCGAACACAAGCTCAAAAGAAACTCAAATTTATCACATCTATATGCATAACTAGATGAAGAGACATTAATGAGACCATTCCCCAAAGGAGGAACCCTCCATTCAAACCGGGACAAGGACCAGGAGATGAGCCATGAAGAGCACCCCATCTCCTAATATAGGCATCGCCAAGGACCCCTTTCCAAAACTGCCCAAAAGATAAAGCTGAGCAACAGGAAGCAAAATGGCAAACCAACACTGCCAACCCTTAACGCCATCCCCATCTTGTAGGTGAGGTCCTTCGTTCTACCCCATCCCCATCGCCTCCAGCCTTCAATCTCCAATTCCCCAATTCTTGCTTGCATTGCAATCTCAGAGCTTTTCCTTCTTGCTCCGGTTGCCCTGACATGTGAGGAGCAGAGTAGTGGCAGTAGGATTAGCAATGACAGTGGAGCTCACTTAGCTAGGAGTGAGCAACAGGATAGTGTGGAGTAAAGCTGTGGCTTTGGACTTGGACGTTGAGAGAGACCGGCCGCCCGCTGTTGCCGCGATGCAGTCGGGGTACGGGGCCGGGGTGTCGGAGTTCCAGCAGTTCATCATGGACGGGGGCTTCGCCATGGCGGCGGCCACGCCGCAGCAGCAGCAGGCGCACGCGGCGGCACAGGCAGCGGCGGGGCAGGAGCTTGGCGCGCCGTTCAGGTACCAGCCGCTGCACCACCACGCGATGCATCAGCAGCAGCACCACCACGCGCCGCCGCCGCAGATGCCACCGCACTTCGCGCACTTCGGGGGTGGCGGGGCGGTCCCCGCGGCGGCCGCCGGTGGCATACCTTTCACGCAGCAGCTTCTGCACCACCAGGCGGCGCAGCACCACCAGCACCACCTCCAGCTCTTCCACCACGAGCAGCAGCACCACCAGCAGCAGCAGAAGCCGCAGCCGCCGGCGAGGTGGGCGCCGCCGCAGCATCAGCATCAGCACCCGCACCACCATCTGGGGCTGGACGTCGAGGCAGCGGCCGTGCCGGAGACCTCCCGCGCCTCGTCCGGCGGCGCCGCTCCTCCCGGCGTGCCCCCGTTCCTGGCCGCCGCCATGAGCTTCAAGCTCGCGGTCGACCCCGGTGGTGGCAGCGGCGCCACGGGCGGCACTGACGACGCAATGAACGATGGAGCTGGAGGCGCCGGAAGCGGCATGATGCTTCACGGCGGGGGCGACGACGAGGCCGCGACGGAGAGCCGGCTCCGGCGCTGGACCGGCGAGGAGGAGACCTCCATCAAAGAACCCACCTGGTATAGCACCCTTCTCCTCACAAATTCATTCATGGCGGGCGCACATGTCAATTTCTTGGTTTGTTCGCTGCTCGGATCCACTCATGGCGGACCGACAGGGAAAGGGGAGGGGAAAAAAGATCGCAATTTTGTTGTTTTTGCTCTGCTTTGGATGCTCGAGGGTGGGGAGCAGAGGACGAGCCGGCAATAATAGTGGCATGATTGAGAGAGACATGGCTGGAAAACAGCGCGAGCACACACCTGAACCTCCTGATGGCGATGATTGTGATTCCTCCATGAAAGATAGCTCAACTTTTGGCCACCTCCTCATTACATCCCACCCAGAAGAAAAAAATAAAGTTCTCCTCTTGCATTCGCTTGCATGCCATGCAGATGCAGACGCAAAAGCAATTCTTGCTCGTCCAAAATTCTGGCTTGCAGATGCAATCATTTTTTCCAAAACTTGTTGCAAGTCATTCTGAATTTATGTTGTTTTGGCACCTGACATTCCCAATTGGCTGGTTTGTTCATCTTGTTCAGTGAGTTGATTTGCTGTCTTTGGTTTGTTCGTGTGATGATTATTATGTAGGCGGCCGCTGGACATCGACTACATACACAGCACGAGCAGCAGCAGCAAGAGGGCCGGTGCGGGGAAGGAGAAGGCGGCAACACCGGAGTCACCCGCGCCGGCTGCCGCGGCGGCAAACTACTTCAAGAAGAGTGGCAGCGGCGGGGACGACAATGCTGCCGCCGCGGCGTCTGCGGGTGGCAGCGGGAACTACAAGCTGTTCAGCGAGCTGGAGGCCATCTACAAGCCGGGCAGCGGCGGCGGCGCGGGACAGACGGGCTCCGGCTCCGGTCTAACAGGGGACGACAATGCCGTGCTCCATCCTCCGTCCATGGTGGAGCTCCCAGGCGCGACTGACGCGGCCGGGGACGCGCCGCAGGGAAACATGTCGGAGACATCGGCAGGGGAAGACGCGGCGGCCGTGGTGCAGCCTCAGCCACCCCCGCAACAGCAGCAGCAGGCGTCGGCGGGGGAGGCGCGGCGCAAGCAGCGGAAACGGCGGCGGCATGAGGTCCAGCAGCAGCAGCTGAGCGCGTCGGCGTCCTTCTTCGAGCGGCTGGTGCAGCGGCTCATGGAGCACCAGGAGGGCCTCCACCGCCAGTTCCTCGACGCCATGGAGCGCCGGGAGCGCGAACGCGCCGCCCGGGACGAGGCGTGGCGCCGGCAGGAGGCCGAGAAGTTCGCGCGCGAGGCCGCCGCGCGCGCGCAGGACCGCGCCAGCGCCGCCGCCCGGGAGCAAGCCATCGTGGCCTACCTCGAGAAGCTCTCCGGCGAGGCCATCGTGCTCCCGCCGCATCCGCCGCCGCCGCCTCCTGCATCCGCGGAGGACGCGACGAGCCATGACGCCGCCGCTGGCATCGGGAGGGAGCTGGTGCCTTACGACGGCGGCGACGCGTCAATGCCGCTGATGAGCTCGTCGTCGCGATGGCCGAAGCACGAGGTGGAGGCGCTGATCCGGGTTCGGTCGGGGCTTGACGGCCGGTTCCAGGAGCCCGGACTCAAGGGCCCGCTGTGGGAGGAGGTGAGCACGCGCATGGCAGTGGCGGGGTACGGTGGCCGGAGCGCCAAGCGGTGCAAGGAGAAGTGGGAGAACATCAACAAGTACTTCCGCAAGGCCAAGGAGAGCGGCAAGAAGCGCCCCGCCCACGCCAAGACATGCCCGTACTTCGACGAGCTCGACCGCCTGTACTCCCGCTCCGGCTCCTCCTCCGCTGCCGCCGCTGCGAACAACAGTGCCATCATGGCCGGCGCGGGAACCGACGACGCGGCCGGCAACAAGCAGCAGGCCAGCTCGGAGCTGCTCGACGCGGTGGTGGTCAAATACCCCTTAGACAAGCTCTACGGCCAGCCGCCTAGGTTCGCGTCCGACCGGGAACGCAAGGACGACGGTGCTGCGGCGGACGAGGGCGAGGACCATGACATGGGCAGGACGTCGGAGAGAGCGGCCGATGATGATCAGGAGGACGAGGTGGACCAGAGTCATGCCCACGACAACGACGACGATCACTAGTAGACCAAGGAGCTTAAATTAATTAGGAGGGCATGAGAAAATTAGCTAGCTAGCTAGCTCCATGGATGTTCAGAGAAAATTTCTTCTTCTTTTGTTCTTAGTGCTGTTGCTTGTTCTTAGCTTATGATCCATCACTTGTTAGTACTATTACTACTTGCTTATATATCTACGAGATTAGTTCAATGGCTTCAATTGATTAATGTCATAATTGAAGCTAGTTTGCTAGCTAGTACCTCCTACACTCACATTTGTGTTTGTCGACCATGACCACTATCCCTTTTTTTATGTCTGAGGACGTGTAATGGTCAATGCCAGCAGATGTGTCGGCAGATGCATAATTTTTAACCATTTTTACCTTGTACGGTCTCTGCATAAAAATAGTGAACAACTAGCTATAGTAGTAGGGGAAATGAGAAACTGGAGCTAGGTGTATTTTCTAAGAGAGAAAAATAGAGGGAGGAAATAGAAGATACCAGTTGTCTTTGACTGTCTGCCTGTGGTCCTTGATCTGCCTATAATTGTGCACACTATACTCAAATCTCATTGTAATGCACAAGTAATAATTGATGGCACCGCCTCATAGATAAATTTTCGCGGGCCGGGCTTCGGGTCAGGCCCAAAGAAGCTTGGCACGCAATACCCAACCCTGAACCCGACGAAATTTCATGTTCTCGACCCAAGCCCAACCCCGAATAATGGAAAGGAACAAATTCAAGTCAGGCCTTCGTTCAAACCAACTCGAACGCAGGCTCGAGCCTGGCTCGAGATACACATAGGTTCATATTTCTGGCCCGAGCCCGTTCCAATGGCATGGCTTGCCTATGCATGTCCGCCCTAAATTTTCTAGGCCGGGCCGCCGATGCACCTGTGGCCCGATATACACATCCTTCAGTTTAACCAACTTTTTTTTTTGGAATTTAGTTTTTGTTGGAAGGAAGGGTGCAAATAATCTAGAACCATACACATATTTTACCTACCGAATGCTTGGTGGCAATTCTTGGGGAGGGGGACATGATGGTCATCCGCTAGGCGCCACCTAGAAGGAAGGACAAATTGATGGATAAACTCAACATCGAACGACAACGAAATACACGAGGGGTGATGAATCGACGTAGAAAGTCCTCATTGCAACCATGCCCCGAATTACCATAACCACAAGCGGGATGTAAAGGATGAAGGCTTTATCGGTCGTGACACTTGGTGAAGAGATGTGATGGCGGAGAAGAGAGCGAACAACCGGAGAGGTGGAACAAAAAGGGTGACATAAATTCTCACGTTTGCGGTGCTAGGTGCGCAGACTGTTGCGCCCTAGCTCCGCCTTAATATAAACCACTTTTGGTTTTCAGTTTATGTTATTTTGCCAAGCATGTTTCTTAGCTTGTGTTGGCGATGAGTGTCCCGCTGTACGCTGGCTTTGGACCAGAGAGCGAGACATGATGTACTGCCACGACACGCCGAAGACACGGACAAATATTGATTGACGAGGTGGTCCGCGCGAAACAGGACATGAACACTGAGGCACGTACGAACTGTTTGAAAACTCGCCTCTGATGCGTACACATACTCATGTAGATTGAGGAGTGTTGTACGAATTATAAATATCCAAACCAAATGAATTTCTTGAACATTTCATACATATGCATGTAAGTACTACCAGTAACATTTCTTGAACATTTCTTTCCAAGATGGAGCGTAGAGTGTTTGATTGATGAAGTGGCCGGGCAATGTCAAGAAGGGCTCTTGAAAGAAATTCAGTTTCGTCACGCACGTACGCCAGTACGCGTTTGGAAACTCGCCTAAACTCAAAGCCATGCACGTACAGGTAAGAGTCTCTAAATGTATTCGAACAATTCAATTCAACATATAGCTGTACATGTAGTGGTACTACTAAGTAATGCAACTTACTTTTCGAAAAAGTCACTTTGCCTCCCAAGGTCCGGTGCTTTCTATTTATTAATTTTTAAAATGAAAAATCATATTTACAAGTATTAAGAAATTCAAAAAATATAATGATGTAGCCAATGACGCGTCCTACAAGAATGCGAAATCATATTGTGAAATTCTCTACATTATGGGCTATAAAAATGGTAAAATGTTGTATATTTTGAAAATTTGAAAGTGTATACTTAGATCCACATATTTGTTATTTTTATGTAGATATATATGTAATTTATTTCAAATTATGATTATGCACGTTTGTAGGATATATCTTTGACAACATGCAGAACTGTAAAAACTTATAAATATAAAATTTGATTTTTTAGATATACAAAGCACTAGAACCCGGAACTAATGAATCTTCACTGCGTACTTTTTGGTTAAAACTTGTTTGTCAAACTATCTAGTGTACTAATTTGTGAGTATTTGCTTGGAAATTCCGGGGGGGTTCCATGACATCTACTCATACAAGTACAGTCAATTTGACGAATTCAACACAATTGCGAACACTGGTAGTATCAAACCATTTGACGTACGTACACTGTCGATTTGTTTTTCCCGATCGATATATTCCTCTTGGAAACTTGTGCAATGCAGGCAGGAGTAGTTTATCCTACTGTGCTGAGCATTCATGTGTGCAAGGCGTAAACAAATGCTGTCAGGTGGGTGGTGGCATGCAAGCATCATGATGCCGCAATGTAACCACACGTCCAGATGATTATGCTGCCCTAAACTATTCTATCCCGCCACCGTATGAATCTAAGCTTATCTTAAGGGCTTGTTTGATTCATAGGATTGCTAAAGGATTTGTATACGACTGTAATTCCATAGGATTTTTCCTTCGAAGTTGTTTGATTCATAGGCTCATTCCCATAGGAAAAGTTCCTATAGGAATCTTGTAGTACAAACTTCGTAGGAAAATAACATGAGGTCTAACCTCATGAAAAAATTCCTTCACCACAATCAAACACACTTCCTCTTCCCATAGGATTGGATTAGACATGCCATGCCAATCCTATGAAATTCCTATTACTACACTTTCCCATTCCTACGAATCAAACGAGCCCTAAGTTTCTTAATTATTCCCTGGAGATGCATGCGCACGCTCCAGCTGCTGCGCTTGTGTCACACGTATAAGATTACTGATCTCGATGCGTGGAGAGGTCGGATCAATCCGTGGCATGTGTCAGGAGATTAATTAAGAACGCACAAGTAGGTGCAAATTTGTTTCCCCGGTTTTTCTTTGCCTCGGATCAATCTCAGTTTCAGTTTTGTTTTTGTACGAGACAGGATTTCCTTAGTTTCAGATGGTTAAATAAGGGTTATGTCATTTGTACGATAGACGGAAATAGAGAGAGAAGGGGATCCTCCTTTTTTACATTACAGATGATGAGAAGCACGAAATAAAATGCAGTAAAGCAAAAGTGTGAACACATATAGAAATACACAGTTCTACTTGACAAAAAACAAGGAGTGGAAAAAAGTAGAATAAAAGAAGAAAAAACATGTTTAGTGAAAAAACTTACGTAGATATTACAAAAAAAACAAGTTTTCATTTTCAAAATGCGCAACTGGTGCATTTGTACCAAATAAAATTTAAATCCAAACTAAATTTTGAAACCATATTTATTAGTGTAAAATTATTATTTCGATGGCATAAGTACCAAGTTGCACATTGGACCCAAGTTGTGTCTTTTAAATATGTGGGACTAGTTTATTTTTAAGTGCAACCTATCATTTTTATTTTAAAACCAAAGAAATATTGGATTGGTGAAGATTAAAAGTGAAATTGCGGAGATGAATTGAACCAACAAATTTCTCCAAGAGATAATCAAGTAAGTAGGGGAAAATGAAATTGACTGAAATAGAGTCGAGTGACATTAAAGAAAACTATACATCCGGGTAAATACTTGTTTTGTGTGAAACTTTAATGAGAACCAGGTGTTGTGTTTGTGTCGAATATTGTGTACGAGTTGGGTCACATTTGAACTTGAAGATGTATTAGGTGTGAATAGGACGTGTAGTGTTCGAGTCGGACACTAGAAGCCCTGGCCTCCTATATAATGTGGGGTACCACACGATATAATCTATGACGACTTGATATAAGCATGCACGCAGAGGGAGCCAGTGGCGCCTAGTACGGCCAGGTGGTTTGGTATCAGAAGAGACGAGCGCCCGTAGTCATGTCCCGCGGAGTAGGTGAGTTTGCCGAATAACGTTAACAAATCTCGGTGTCCTCATTTTCCTGTGATTGCTTGGTACTCGAGTAAAACCGGGGACAATAAACATTGGCGGGATTAGACATTCTATAGGCATGAGTTCAGCATGTTCCTTGCAATTTATTAGTAATACATTTTCTTGTTGGCTAGAAAACTCAGTAGAGGAAGCAAAGGGAGGAAGCCACGAACGGAGCCCGAGCTCCATAGTGGCCATTTTGAACATTATAAATTTACAGTTGTAAGTTTCAAAAAATAAAAGGAACTAAAATCTTAGGCGTAGATAATGTTGACCTCTACCTGTGTGCGAAAATCTCAATTCAAAATTTCCATGTTCTAGATTACACAAAAAATAAAAAAATCTGACAAATTTTAAAGTTTTAAGAATGTGTGCAGGTCCACACGATTTATCATTTTTTGCTTAGTGTAAAACATAACGGTCTGACGGAGCTTTCAGAAGTGTGCGGTGGAGTCCAAAAATGAATGACGTCAGCGATAGGACGCTGGTGGGCCCCGGTCCGTGGACATGTCAGGCCCACGCAGACCCAGCATGCAGGACCATCCTTCCATCGCCGTCCCGTCTGCTTCGGCCACGCCACGCGCCTTCGTTCTCTCTCTGTCAGGTCCTGATTTCTCTCTCTCTTTTTTGTTTTTTTGCTTTCTCTTATCTTGGGAGGATATCCAGCTTGGCCTGGAGTGCAAGCTAATTCAATTTCATCCACCAACCTCACCGGACAGTACAGGCACGTATACATGGATCTGCAAATTCAGATTTCAGTGGTCCAATACATGTAGTTTGGAGAGTACCTAACAAGTTGACGCAAGAATAGTAAAATTTCATTTATAAGATTAATTAAAATACAGAAATGTGGAAATTGAGATGCCACTGTTTTGGAGGAACACATATAGTTAGATCACATCGACATGATTAAATAGGCGACCATGAGTGATATTATACCACATTTTAGGGAGACATGGTCACTATATTGTGCCAAATCTATCATTGGTTGAAACTAATGCCACATGTGGTCACTTCGAAAAACTATTTCAAAATATGGCCACTCACCTCGGACTAATAAGAACGGCGCAAGAATTGTGCAAGTCATCAGCGTCGAACCAAGGTCGGCTAACTCCAAGCTCCTCGATGCTGACCTCTTGGACTGGTTTGGTG
Organism: Poa pratensis; assembly: GCA_947311845.1. Lineage (NCBI taxonomy): Eukaryota > Viridiplantae > Streptophyta > Magnoliopsida > Poales > Poaceae > Poa > Poa pratensis. The sequence goes on from CAMZMU010000034.1 coordinate 4,396,819, forward strand.
CCCAGATGCCTCAGTTTCGACTTGCACAATGTTGGCGCCGTTCACATTTACGCAAATCTCCCGTGGATGAGAAACGGGAGCTGTTGGAGGAGGAGGAACCACCAAGTGAAGGAACAGAAAAAGGCTCGGCCAGAGACATACCCCACCGCCGCCACCTGCGCTGGTCGGTCGGCCTCCTCTGACAACGGAGAGGTGAAGGAGGCTGCGAGGGGGGGCTGCCTATGCTGGCCGTGGCGGCGCCTCCGGAGTTGCCCAAAGCGACCCGTGAGGCTAGGTTTTTTTAATTCAACTCTTTGAGACATAGGAGGTTTGCTTTGTTTGTACTGATTTGGTGTTTCACAGATTTTTCTCCTTACTTTTCCGAGAGGTATAACTATTTTAATGATATAGTTTAATTTTATTTTGATGTTTATCCGTATTTTTTTTTATAGAATTAGTATTTTGTCCTATTGGTCAAATAAGGTCCGACTGTTTGCTAAAAAATATACTCCCTCCGTTATCTTTTAATCTACATCCTAAAAAAATCAGACAATTTAGCCCAACATTTATTAGTACTATTTGGCCATACACTCACATGCATTTTAATTATGGTATCACAAGAAACAAAGCACCTCCACGGTTAACAAGGAATAGTTAATGTCATGAATGCAATTTCCATTCAAATACTACTCACGGATAGGTTATGTAACAGCCCAAAGCTGAGAACCTAAAAACCTGTGTAATTTTTCACTTTTGTGTTCAATGCATCATGTCATCCATGCATAATCATGTTCATCTGGATTGTTACAACTTTGCAATGGAAATGATGCTGGGTTGCTAAGCAAAGTTTACAAATTCAACTCCATATTTGTCCAGGAAGTTCCAACAGTTCCAAAGTTAAATTTGGGCAAACTATTTTGATTTGGAAATAAAATGAAAAGAGAGTATCTCAAAATTGCCTGTGAGCAATTTCTATTTTATTTTCCTATCAAATGACTTCCAGATAATCTGGGAAAATTAGGGAAGCTTCACATTGAGGTAAAGGCACTCCCCAAAAATTGGCATAATTTTTGGATAAGTTCAAATGCCTCAAATAATTCAAATACAGCCGCTGTTATTATTTTAAAACAGGAAAGGACCGATTTGTAATTCCAGGAGGACCAGTACGTGATGGAAGATTTTCTGCCAGGGGCCTAATCGCAAAACCGTCGTCTTCGTCGCTGTAGCGACCGAGCAGAGCAGCTCGGCCACACCAGCTCGACGCCCCTGCCGCGCGACGACCACGCCGGGGCCCCCTCCTCTGCCTCACCCCTGCGAGGAGCACGCCGCACCCGAGCCCCACTCTCTCCCCTCGAGATTTTTCCCCTCCCGTGCCCTAGCTCCCTCTCTCTCCTCTCAGGCACCGCCGCCGCCATGGCTGTGAGCCCGCCGACGATGTGGAGCTCCCCATCCTGAGTGAGGACCACCGACGAGTCCGCCACGCCGTGCTGTTTCCCCACGCCGAAGAAATCGATCCGGGAGGCCCCGAATCGCCGCCGCCGTCATCATCCCCTCCGCCCACCGCCGAGCTCCGCCGCGCTCGAATTCGGCCCCGTCGAGCCACCTCCGGCCACTTTGTCGACTTGCCCGAGTTGTGGTGAGCCCTTAGCCCGAGCTGGCCCCTTCTCCCTCCCTCTCAAGCCCTAGCTCGCCGTAGCCACACGCCACCGTCGTCGGAGTCCAACGCCGTGCCCGTGCGTGGCTGCTCTTTTTTCTCTGTTCGAGTTTTTCTTTTCCAACCGGAGACTCCGGCCCAACTCCGGGGTGACTCCGGCCCGCGTCCAGTAGCTGCCGTTTTGGGCTGAGATTTTGGTGGACCGGAAACTCCGGCCCATGATCACTTCTGGACCGGAAATTCCGGCCTGTGCAGAAAATTGTTGCAATTTTCCTTTTTCCTTTCCCTTTCGCTAGTACATGTCCCCGCTCCCCCTCCCGCGTTTAGAGTATCGAACTCCGATGATTCCAGCATATCCATCCCCTTCCGCGAGTCGGGTACTTAAATTATTTCATCGTTGGAATTAAACTAATTAAAAGAATAAATTTAAGAGAGAAATTATAAAAGTAATAACTTTTCACCGGGACCTCAGAAAAATGTGTTCTTTATATCAAAATGATCAGAAAACATGAGTGATCCAAAATCTTATCATCATGCATCATCGATCACAATTACAATAATGTGCTCTAGTAGTAATGTTAATCATTAAGTTTTAATATGGGGTTTTTCCAATTATGCAATAAATATAACGGGGACCCCATTTAACTTGTTGGTCTGTTTAAAGCTTCTAGGGTGCATTTAAAATGTCATATCATCATCCTTGTATGCATTGCACAATTGCCATGTGTTGATTGCTCTTCCGGTGTTTTTGTGCATCGGTAGATCAAGGAGGTGAAGTGCCACCCCCGTCTTGTGACGATCCGTACTACCAGCCGTATCAACAAGGCAAGCGTAATCCCCCCTCTGAGCATATCTTATCCTATGTTTCCGCAAATATTTTCTCCACTATAATATTGCATGCGGTTCTAAATGTCAACTTTTGTCGGATTAGAGTATCCTATAGTTGCATTAATTTCCCTATGCCAATATCTGTTTCCCTCCTATTATCCATAGGTTTGTGTTGTTGGCCTGAGATACTAAACTATGCTATGTGATGCTTAGCCATGCCTAGTTATATGCATAGCTGTACGATGGATATGTGTTGTTGGAAACAGGTGTGAAATGTGAGATGAGGTGGAGAAATGTGGTGACAGGTGATAAGATGCTAAAAGGTGGGGATGAGAGGCCACTGTGGTTGTGGTGCTTTGTCTCGTTCTCGCCGCCTAGGTGCGAGTTCTTTACCTCCCGAACCAAGACTGAGCGTGCAACCATGCGTGAGGCCTATGCATTCGCAGTGCAGGAACCCTCATAGACTAAATAACTCGAGCGGGGCTAGCCAGGGTCCTCTAGTTTGGCTTCCATTTGCGCGTGCGTGAGTTGGTGGTGAGACTGGATGAGGATGGTGGTGTTAGGAAAATGAGTGGCTGTGGGGCGGGGTGTTGTGATCCTGGCAGTCCTACCGCCACTGATGATCCTGGAAAGTCCTTAACGAGGGAGAAGTCGACACCGCTCCCACCCAGCCGGTTCTCCAAGGAAGAGAGCTAAGCTAGGTAATGGGCCGGACGGTACGCGTGGCAAACATTGTACACCCCTGCAGGGTTAAATCTTTTCGAAAAGCCGTGTCCACGGTTAAGGACAACTTGGGAAAGGACGATAAGATCATAGAATAACTTTAACGGAATGATTAAAAACTGGGTACTAGAGGTACCACTCAAGATTGCAAGGTGAGCTTCCTCGAGGGTGATTCGGGGAGGTGCCTTTGATGAACAGGTACAATGGTTGATGATGGATGTGAGTAAGGTGATGAAAGAAAGAGTACTTCTTACCTCTTTTGAAAATATCTGAATAGTCGATGCCTTGAGTTATGTTTTCATAAATAAAATCAGCTTTATGCAAAACAGCCATATAACTTTGAAAGCCTCATCGAGCTAATGCTCTATATAATCTTGCGAGTTCGTCGAACTCAACGTCGTTTGTTTTGTTTCAGAGGAGGACTTCACCGACCTCGAAGGTGGGTTCTTTGTGGACGTCGACGAGTAGTCTGGGGTTCCCAGGTGGCAGCTTGGGACATCCGGAACAGCTGGCGCTGTGATGTTTATCTGTAGGCCTCTTAGGCCATATTTGGATCTTGTTGTTTAGAACAACCTAATTTGCTTCCGCTTGATGTAATGTTGGGTCTGTGACCTCTGGTTGTCATTTGCTATCTTTCTCTATATAAGAGTTGAACTATATGATTTGTGTCGTAGAGTCTGTGATGTGCCAGTTGTTCCACAAGTCTTGGTCTCTCTATTATGCATTGAGGGTTGTGCCTGTGTTAAGGCATCAATCGGGGTGTTGCGTTGCCGATGATCCATTCCGAGCAACGCCTGCCAAAGGTTTTGGCCGGGGATTGGTAAACCCGTAACCTCCGGTTGTATCGCTTAACCGGTGACACACAGCATCACTGTATAACAGTCAGGTCAGGGCGCCACAAGTTGGTATCAGAGCAGTACTGCCTGTAGGAAACCCTTCTACTGGTCGATGTTGAGTCTAGTGTTTGTGAAAATATTTTAACCTAAAAATGAGTTGTGAAAACCATCTTAGGATTCTTTTTACTCCTTATCTGGTTACCCTCTAATCTCGGAGCAATCTTACCTCGATTTGAGTTTAAAGGTTTTACTTCTCACCTGTTACTTCAAAATTAGAAACGGGGTGGGTTCGACCTTTAGTGTTATGTGTCACGTTGCTCCCGCTGCGTTGCAATCCCAAATCAACTCAGATGTTTCTACCGAGTTTAATCTTTGATCCTTTCTTTGGGTTTTAACCCAGGACTTGAACATAAGGTCCCGGATTGTGCCAACTAGAGTGTGTTAAGTTGTGATTTCTTAACTCTCACTAGTAGCACATGATGCTGATCTTTGACCCAAGTTCTATCTTGTTGTTTTCCTTCTCGCAAAGTATTATCGTCCCTAGTCTGTGTACTTGAGTAGACGCTAATGCTATTGTTCGACCATTCGGAGAAAGATACTAACTGTGTCATTGTCAAATCTCCAGAATGGCTCGAGGAGGTCGTGGAGGCCGTGGTGGTCGCGGTAACCACAATGATGATGAGGATGATCTGCCGCCACCACCCTCGATGGCTGAGGTCTTGATGGCCATTGAGGAGAACCGTGGGCGCAATGAGCGCTTGCTTGAGCAGTTGGTGCAGCAGAATGCACGGAGGAACGAGTGCAACACTCTCACTGAGTTCCTGCGTTCGCAGCCACCCACTTTGCTGATGCTAAGGAGCCACTGGAAGCTGATGATTGGCTTCGTGCTTTGGAGCGCAAGTTCTCCGCGCTGCATGTCCCATTGGCTGAGCAAGTCAACTTTGCCACCTATCTCTTGGTTGGTGCTGCTGGCTGTTGGTGGGAAAGCCATGTGGCTTTGTTTCCAGCCAACCATGTCTTCACCTGGGCTGATTTCCGCACTGCCTTCCGTGCGGAGTACATTCCCAGCCGATCATGGACTTGAAGAGGAGGGAGTTCCTGGATTTGCAACAGGGACGGATGGACCTCCGCACTTATGGTCGTGAGTTCAACCATCTCTCTCGTTACGCCCCAAGGGACGTGACCAATGATGCTGACAAGCAAGAGCTGTTCCGCAAGGGTCTGAATCCGCAGCTCCGCTATGAGCTATTGCCCTTCAGGTTCCAGACCTATCAGGAGCTGTTCAACCAGGCTTTCACCTTGAGCAAGGAAGAAAGGAACTTGAAGCTTCCAAGAGGCCCGCACATGGGGACCACCAGAGTTCCTCGGGTTCTGAGAGCAAGAAGCGCAGGGTGTTTGTCCCTACAGCGCCGTACCTCGTGCTCCCTTCATGCCGAGGCAGCAGGATATAGGCCACCTCCTCCGCGTCCCACTACTTCGACACTTGGGATAGGCGGAGTGGGTACCGTCCTATGCTACCTGCTCCACCTGGACTCACTTGCTACACCTGTGGCCAGGCTGGTCACTACTCCAGGGAGTGCCCCCAGAAGGCACCTCTCGCGATAACTCCTGCACGAGCCCCTGCCACTCCAACTGGCAAGGCTGGACCTATTGTGCGTGGTCGCCTGAACCACGTCTCTGCTGAAGAAGCTGAAGAGACCCCGGCGTTCTTATGGGTGAGTTACGAATCAACGGCAATACAGCTACAGTTTTGTTTGACTCTGGAGCATCGCATTCATTCATATCCATAGCTTTTGCAAAAGACCACAACATACCGTTCGAGAAAATGAGCCATCCCTTGGTGATTGCCACTCCTGGCTCCAAATGGCAAACCGATGGGGTTACTCCTGAGGTCCAGATTAATATAGGTTCCTTGTCTTTCCTTATGCCTTGGTAGCTCTGAAGTCCAAAGGCATTGATGTCATATTGGGCATGAACTGGCTAACCAAATATCAGGCTAATCTCGACTGTGCCGCCAAGACCATTACTGTGACCGCTCCTTCCGGTGACATTGTGAAGTATTGGCCTGCAACATCAATACCTCCGTCCGCCGTCGTACCCCGCTCACCTGAGATTCTCCTTTGCTTTATGGAAGGCGAATCCCCTCCTGAAATCCAGGACATACACGTGGTGTGTGACTTCCCGGATGTGTTCCCGGAAGAGTTGCCTGGCATGCCTCCTGACCGAAGTGTGGAGTTTGTCATAGAGCTACTTCCCGGTACCGCTCCAATTTCAAGAAGCCCTACCGTATGCCGGTGGAAGAGTTGGCTCTGTTGAAAGAGCAAATTGATCAGCTGTTAGCTAAGGAGTTCATCCAGCCTAGCAGTTCACCATGGGGTTGTCCGGTACTCTTTGTCAAGAAGAGGGATTCTACCGTGCCTCGTCTAGTCTCTGACTATCGACCGTTGAATGCGGTGACAATCAAGAACAAGTATCCTATTCCTCGCATCAATGATCTGTTGGATCAGTTAGCTGGTGCAACGGTATTCTCCAAGATGGATCTGAGGTCAGGCTACCATCAGATAAAAATCAGAAAGGAGGATATTCCAAAGACGGCATTTGTTACTCGTTATGGCTCATATGAGTATACCGTCATGTCCTTTGGTCTCACAAATGCCCAGCTACTTTCATGAGGCTCATGAACTCTGTCTTCATGGATTATCTTGACAAGTTTGTCGTCATTTACATTGATGACATTCTCATCTATTCCAAAACCAATGAAGAGCATGAGGAACATCTTCGTTTGGTTCTGACAAGACTTCGAGAACACCGCCTCTATGCCAAGTTCTCCAAGTGTGAGTTTTGGTTGGATAATCTCATCTTCCTTGGTCATGTGATATCCGCTAATGGTGTGGCTGTCATTCCTGACAAGATTCAGTCCATTCTGGATTGGAAAACTCCAATGTCAGTCAAGGACATCGTAGCTTTCTCGGATTGGCGGGTTACTACCGCCGATTCATCGAAGGTTTCTCCAAGATAGCCAAGGCCCTGACTGACCTTCTCAAGAAGGATAAAAGTTTGTATGGTCGGCCGAAGCTGAAGAGAGTTTCAAACACTGAAAGCCAAGCTCACGTCCGCTCCTGTGCTTGTCCTGCCGGACACAAGCAAGGATTTCGTCGTCTTCTGTGACGCCTCTCTACAAGGCTTGGGTTGTGTATTGATGCAAGATGGCCATGTGGTGGCTATGCTTCTCGCCAACTTAAGCCGCATGAGCTCAACTACCCAACTCATGATCTAGAACTTGCCGCGGTGGTCTATGCTTTGAAGCAATGGAGACCATACCTGTTTGGTAACCGTTGCGAGATCTTCTCGGATCACAAGAGTCTGAAGTACCTCTTCACCCAGCCGGATTTAAATCTCAGGCAAAGGCGTTGGTTGGAGTTAATCACGGACTACAATGTGAGTCTGAACTATCAACCCGGCAAAGCAAACGTCGTGGCTGACGCGCTAAGTCGGAAGTCTTATTGCAACAATCTTATGATTGAGAAGGCCCAACCTGCCTTCATGAAGAGTTCCCGTTTGAACCTGGAAATTGTTCCCTGGCTACCTTGCAAATCTGGAGATCAAATCTACTCTTGTAGACCAGATTAAGGATGCTCAAACTCGTGACAAGGGTATTCAGAAAATCAAAGAGAACATTGCTAGCGGGAAGGCAAAATGTTTTTCTGTCAATGAATCCGGAGTTGTTTATTTTGGTGACCGCTTGGTTGTGCCAAAGAAACAAAATTGAGAGGCTGATCCTCCAAGAAGCTCATGAATCTCCTCTCTCTATTCATCCCGGTAGTACCAAGATGTACCAAGACCTTCGACCACTATTCTGGTGGACTCGTATGAAACGAGAAATTGCCAAGTATGTTGCTGAATGCGACACCTGTCGACGGGTAAAGGCTGAACATCAAAGACCTGCCGGTACTCTTCGCCCTATTGCAGTCCCGAGTGGAAATGGGATGAAATTGGTATGGACTTCATCACCGGGTTTCCCGATCTCAAAAGGGCAACAATGCAATATGGGTAATCATTGATCGTCTTTCCAAGGTTGCTCACTTCCTACCAGTCCGTGATGATATACGGCAAGTCAACTTGCTGACTTATATTTGGCTCGTATTGTTCCATTGCATGGGGTCCCTCTGAGGATCATATCGGACCGTGGAAGTATCTTTGTCTCCAAGTTTTGGCAGAGTTTCCAAACTGCTATGGGGTCCCGTCTCAACTTCAGTACCGCCTACCATCCTCAAACTGATGGTCAGACCGAAAGAGTGAACCAAGTATTGGAAGACATGCTTCGGGCATGTGTAATCTCTTTTGGCAAGGGTTGGGAAAAGTATCTCCCTTTCGCGGAGTTCTCCTACAACAATAGCTATCAAGCTAGTCTGGGCATGGCTCCATTCGAGGCTCTATATGGAAGAAAATGCCGCACTCCTCTGAATTGGTCCGAGACCGGAGAGAGGGCACTCTTTGGTCCTGATGTGATCAATGAAGCTGAGGAGAAGGTTCGAATCATAAGAGAGAATCTGAAGATTGCTCAGTCTAGGCAGAAGAGCTACTATGATAAGCATCATCAGGAAATTCACTATGAAATTGGTGATAAAGCTTATCTCCGTGTCTCTCCCCTTCGTGGCGTTCGCCGCTTCGGAATCAAAGGGAAATTGGCACCTCGCTATGTTGGTCCTTTCACCGTTCTAGAAAAGCGAGGAGATCTTTCTTATAAGTTGGAGTTACCGGTCAAATTCCCAAATGTACATGATGTGTTTCATGTCTCCCAACTTCGCCGGTGCTTCAAGGATCCTATCCATGGGGTCAATCATGAAGAGCTAGATCTACAAGAAGACCTCACTTATCGTGAGCATCCTATCCGTGTCTTGGATGAAGCTGAAAGAAAGACCCGAACAAGACTACCAAGTTCCTCAAAGTTCAATGGTCTCATCATTCCGAGGAAGAAGCAACTTGGGAACGAGAGTCTAGTCTTCGTGAGGAGTATCCCGACTTCTTCTCGCAATCTTAGAATCTCGGGGCGAGATTCCTGTAAGGAGGGTAGAGTTGTAACAGCCCAAAGCTGAGAACCTAAAAACCTGTGTTTTTTCACTTTTGTGTTCAATGCATCATGTCATCCATGCATAATCATGTTCATCTGAATTGTTACAACTTTGCAATGGAAATGATGCTGGGTTGCTAAGCAAAGTTTACAAATTCAACTCCATATTTGTCCAGGAAGTTCCAACAGTTCCAAAGTTAAATTTGGGCAAACTATTTTGATTTGGAAATAAAATGAAAAGAGAGTATCTCAAAATTGCCTGTGAGCAATTTCTATTTTATTTTCCTATCAAATGACTTCCAGATAATCTGGGAAAATTAGGGAAGCTTCACATTGAGGTAAAGGCACTCCCAAAAATTGGCATAATTTTTGGATAAGTTCAAATGCCTCAAATAATTCAAATACAGCTGCTGTATTATTTTAAAACAGGAAAGGACCGATTTGTAATTCCAGGAGGACCTGTACGTGATGGAAGATTTTTGCCAGGGGCCTAATCGCAAAACCGTCGTCTTCTTCGCTGTAGCGACCGAGCAGAGCAGCTCGGCCGCACCAGCTCGACGCCCCTGCCGCGCGACGACCACGCCGGGGCCCCCTCCTCTGCCTCACCCCTGCGAGGAGCACGCCGCACCCGAGCCCCACTCTCTCCCCTCGAGATTTTTCCCCTCCCGTGCCCTAGCTCCCTCTCTCTCCTCTCAGGCACCGCCGCCGCCATGGCCGTGAGCCCGCCGATGATGTGGAGCTCCCCATCCTGAGTGAGGACCACCGACGAGTCCGCCACGCCGTGCTGTTTCCCCACGCCGAAGAAATCGATCCGGGAGGCCCCGAATCGCCGCCGCCGTCATCATCCCCTCCGCCCACCGCCGAGCTCCGCCGCGCTCGAATTCGGCCCCGTCGAGCCACCTCCGGCCACTTCGTCGACTTGCCCGAGTTGTGGTGAGCCCTTGGCCCGAGCTGGCCCCTTCTCCCTCCCTCTCAAGCCCTAGCTCGCCGTAGCCACACGCCACCGTCGTCGGAGTCCAACGCCGTGCCCGTGCGTGGCTGCTCTTTTTTCTCTGTTCGAGTTTTTCTTTTCCAACCGGAGACTCCGGCCAACTCCGGGGTGACTCCGGCCCGCGTCCAGTAGCTGCCGTTTTGGGCTGAGATTTTGGTGGACCGGAAACTCCGGCCCATGATCACTTCTGGACCGGAAATTCCGGCCTGTGCAGAAAATTGTTGCAATTTTCCTTTTTCCTTTCCTTTCGCTAGTACATGTCCCCGCTCCCCTCCGCGTTTAGAGTATCGAACTCGATGATTCCAGCATATCCATCCCTTCCGCGAGTCGGGTACTTAAATTATTTCATCGTTGGAATTAAATAATTAAAAGAATAAATTTAAGAGAGAATATTATAAAAGTAATAACTTTTCACCGGGACCTCAGAAAAATGTGTTCTTTATATCAAAATGATCAGGAAAACATGAGTGATTCAAAATCGTTATCATCATGCATCATCGATCACAATTACAATAACGTGCTCTAGTAGTAATGTTAATCATTAAGTTTTAATATGGGGTTTTTCCCAATTATGCAATAAATATAACGGGGACCCCATTTAACTTGTTGGTCGTGTTTAAAGCTTCTAGGGTGCATTCAAAATGTCATATCATCATCCTTGTATGCATTGCACAATTGCCATGTGTTGATTGCTCTTCCGGTGTTTTTGTGCATCGGTAGATCAAGGAGGTGAAGTGCCACCCCCGTCTTGTGACGATCCGTACTACCAGCCGTATCAACAAGGCAAGCGTAATCCCCCTCTGAGCATATCTTATCCTATGTTTCCGTAAATATTTTCTCCACTATAATATTGCATGCGGTTCTAAATGTCAACTTTTGTCGGATTAGAGTATCCTATAGTTGCATTAATTTCCCTATGCCAATATCTGTTCTCCCTCCTATTATCCATAGGTTTGTGTTGTTGGCCTGAGATACTAAACTATGCTATGTGATGCTTAGCCCTGCCTAGTTATATGCATAGCTGTACGATGGATATATGTGTTGTTGGAAACAGGTGTGAAATGTTGAGATGAAGGTGGAGAAATGTGGTGACAGGTGATAAGATGCTAAAAAGGTGGGGATGAGAGGCCACTGTGGTTGTGGTGCTTTGTCTCGTTCTCGCCGCCTAGGTGCGAGTTCTTTACCTCCCGAACCAAGACTGAGCGTGCAACCATGCGTGAGGCCTATGCATTCGCAGTGCAGGAACCCTCATAGACTAAATAACTCGAGCGGGGCTAGCCAGGGTCCTCTAGTTTGAGCTTCCATTTGCGCGTGCGTGAGTTGGTGCTGAGATCTGAGATGAGGATGGTGGTGTTAGGAAAAATGAGTGGCTGTGGGGCGGGGTGTTGTGATCCTGGCAGTCCTACCGCCACTGATGATCCTGGAAAGTCCTTAACGAGGGAGAAGTCGACACCGCTCCCACCCAGCCGGTTCTCCAAGGAAGAGAGCTAAAAGCTAGGTAATGGGCCGGACGGTACGCGTGGTAAACATTGTACACCCTGCAGGGTTAAATCTTTTCGAAAAGCCGTGTCCACGGTTAAGGACAACTTGGGAAAGGACGATAAGACCATAGAATAACTTTAACGGAATGATTAAAATCTGGGTACTAGAGGTACCACTCACACATGCAAGGTGAGCTTCCTCGAGGGTGATTCGGGGAGGTGCCTTTGATGACAGGTACAATGGTTGATGTTAATGGTTTATGGTGAGTAAGGTGATGAAAGAAAGAGTACTTCTTACCTCTCTTTGAAAATACTCTGAATAGTCGATGCCTTCGAGTTATGTTTTTAATAAATAAAATCAGCTTTATGCAAAAACCATATAACTTTGAAAGCCTCATCGAGCTAATGCTCTATAATTAATCTTGCGAGTTCGTCGAACTCAACGTCGTTTGTTTTGTTTTAGAGGAGGACTTCACCGACCTCAAAGGTGGGTTCTTTGTGGACGTCGACGAGTAGTCTGGGATTCCCAGGTGGCAGCTTGGTACATCCCGGATCAGCTGGCGCTGTGATGTTTATCTGTAGGCCTCTTAGGCCATATATTGGTTCTTGTTGTTTAGAACAACCTAATTTGCTTCCGTTTGATGTAATGTTGGGTCAGTGACCTCTGATTGTCATTTGCTATCTTTCTCTATATTAAGAGTTGAACTATATGATTTGTGTCGTAGAGTCTGTGATGTGCCAGTTGTTCCACAAGTCTTGGTCTCTCTATTATGCATTGAGTGTTGTGCCTGTGTTAAGGCATCAATCGGGGTGTTGCGTTGCGATGATCCATTCCGAGCAACGCCTGCCAAAGGTTTTGGCCGGGGATTGGTAAACCCGTAACCTCCGGTTGTATCGCTTAACCGGTGACACACAGCATCATTGTATAACAGTCAGGTCAGGGCGCCACAGGTTAGTGGAGATAGAGTTGGATGTCAATTAATACTTACTTCAATTACCAATGTGCATGGTCACTATATTGTGCCAAATCTATCATTGGTTGAAACTAATGCCACATGTGGTCACTTCGGAAAACTATTTCAAAATATGGCCACTCACCTCGGACTAATAAGAACGGCGCAAGAATTGTGCAAGTCATCAACGTCGAACCAAGGTCGGCTAACTCCAAGGTCCTCGATGCTGACCTCTTGGACTGGTTTGGTGCCCAGATGCCTCAGTTTCGACTTGCACAATGTTGGCGCCGTTCACATTTACGCAAATCTCCGTGGATGAGAAACGGGAGCTGTTGGAGGAGGAACCCCCAAGTGAAGGAACAGAAAAAGGCTCGGCCAGAGACATACCCCACCGCCGCCACCTGCGCTGGTCGGTCGGCCTCCTCTGACAACGGAGAGGTGAAGGAGGCTGCGAGGGGGGGCTGCCTATGGTGGCTGTGGCGGCGCCTCCGGAGTTGCCCAAAGCGACCCGTGAGGCTAGGTTTTTTTTATTCAACTCTTTGAGACATAGGAGGTTTGCTTTGTTTGTACTGATTTGGTGTTTCACATATTTATCTCCTTACTTTTCCGAGAGGTATAACTATTTTAATGATATAGTTTAATTTTATTTTGATGTTTATCCGTATTTTTTTTTATAGAATTAGTATTTTGTCCTATTGGTCAAATAAGGTCCGACTGTTTGCTAAAAAATATACTCCCTCCGTTATCTTTTAATCTACATCCTAAAAAAATCAGACAATTTAGCCCAACATTTATTAGTACTATTTGGCCATACACTCACATGGATTTTAATTATGGTATCACAAGAAACAAAGCACCTCCACGGTTAACAAGGAACAGTTAATGTCATGAATGCAATTTCCATTCAAATACTACTCACGGATAGGTTAGTGGAGATAGAGTTGGATGTCAATTAATACTTACTTCAATTACCAACGTGCATGGCCTTATGTATCAAGGTGGGACCCATCTAGGATGTAGATTATTTCTGAAATAATGGGGTTAGGATGTAGAGTATTTCTAAACGGAGGGAGTATGCACCAATGGTATGGATCAGCTCGATTAGTATCTGGTCCTGTGATGCTGACCTTAACCTATACAACTCATCTCTATAAATCATGCAGTCTCTCTTAATTAATTTTGTGTTTCCTGAGTCATGCATGCATGGTACGTACTGGTGCAGTAGTACACGTGTGTGCAGATAAGAGTACTGACACTTGAATTTTTGGATGGACCCGTGCATTGTTATCAGTCCGTATCGTGTTGATGACGCAAGGACCATCCTATATGGTAGCTAATCCTTACATGCTTCGACATATTATTGGCTTATTCATGCATCGATACACACGTTATCGTTTGTTGTTGCTACATCACATGTTGTGTCCCCGCCAACCGTTGGATCGACGGTGACCGTTGGTCCTAATTTGACCACGTCTCTATCCTAAATCGGGGGATTATCGATGAATGGCATTTCCTGGCTAGGGCAAGTATTGGCGTCACTTCTTACCTACGTCGTACATTGGAGATGGCGTCCTCGCTCCAGAGATAGAGATAGAGAGAGAGGCGTCGACAAATTCGTGAGTCAATCGTGGCAAATGCATGTACGTTTGCGGTTGCATTTATTAATTATGGAGTGTCTAAGTCTTGGTCGGCCGAGAATTATCTAAGTCTTAGCCTACTTTACAATTTTTTGCATGCAAGTCTACAAAAATATTCATGGTGATGTAATAATTTGTTCACGTAGTGCAAAAAAGATGTATTGTTTGTTTTTAAAATTGAAAAATGTAAGTTTCTTGTATGGATCTCAATTTCGGATCAACAGTTCTTAGTGTCGTGTCTATACACTTTGTGATCTATCATCAAAAATCAAAAAGAGTTTGTACGAGTTGACATCGAACGATTTACTACCTGAAATTCATATAATTATAAGGCCTGAACTTACGTAATGCTACACTGGAATATGCATAGTGTATCTGTGCACATGGATCAATTTAGGGGATGGGTCCAGAGGGTCACGCACAAATTGCCAGAATATTGATGAGCTACCGATATCATAATTGTTATTGGCCCTAGCTGATAGGAAATTTTTTGGCAAGTGGCAATGCCACACGACGGAGGAGGCATTGAAATCGGATCCTGGCCGACAGGGTACATCCAGCTAAACAGGTGACATGTCTAGGTACCGCTTCGCATGCAAATTAATTTGTCTTCTCTCGTTTATTGTATCCATGCAAGATTGCGGAAATAATTCTCAGAAAACTCAGAGAGAAGTGGTGCAATGCTAGATTATTGCATCGCTGGATTTGAATTGGGCTCAGAGATAACGTCGGTTTGTTAGATATGGATGCCGACCGACGCTGTTGCCGTCTTAATCATAGCAAGAGCCAAGTGTTATACTCCTGCGTTTCATAATATAAGATCTTTTACGTTTTACATATTGCTTAGATTTGTATTAAATTGTGTGGACATATACATTCAAACGTGTCTAAATATATGAGAGTAAATGTGCAAAAAACTAAAACATCTTATACCATGAAACGGAGGGAGTGATCGTCGCACACGTTTCGCAAACACAACAGATGCTCACTGGTCACTGCTGCACTCGTACAGTGATAGCGGCCGACCGTTGCGATACTGTTCTGTTTGGCCTCACTTGAAAAAGGTAGCTACCAATAATGCAGTAGACAGATGAACCGTTACACTGTACAGTCGTTCACGTTCATAATTTTTTATTTTCCCTGCGTCGCAAGCCTTCACTCAAAATACATTGTTTAAAAGAACCACTCGATCGTATGCCTTCAAGCTGCTGCCCATATTCAACTAGTTTTTTCAATGAAGGTATTATATTAAATTATCAATATCTCGGTAAAGGAAATATATACAGAGTATTCGGCCTGTGCACCTGGTTCTGTTAGTGGTACTGTCGTGCCATCCAATTGTCCAGTACTTTTGCAAAAATTCAGAGTATTCAACGATCCTCCCATTTACAGTTATCACAGCCACCTTTTTTTGGCTAAAGAAAAATTCAGATAAGCACTTTAAGAAATGCGAAGGAAAATTCAGAAAAAGAGAGGAGCACAGATGATTTGCATACCTTGTGAAAAGCGCTTTCAGAAATGCGAAGGAAAATTCATGCTAGGCCGCGCGCGCTGTCTAGCAAGGCCGCTGGTCTGGCGCTGGGCTGTTGGCTTCCCCGCACGTGCAAGCCTGCCCAATTGTCCATGCTCTTGTACCATGTACGCACGTTAATTCCGCTCGATCGAGTCGATCATAGGGCGAGAAAAGAGGCGGGTGGGACACGGCTGAATGATGGATGGAAGCAATCAGTACAACAGTTACCAGTAGGACGCAACCACGCAGGGACACGCTCACGCGACTGAATCGACCGATCGAATCGCCGCAAGCGGCTGACCTATGGTATTTGATTATGTGATTTGAAAAGCGGCGGACCTATCCGGGGGTCGAACCCTAAACCACCCCGGTACCATTGGAGCCGTCGCTTATCCGGAGGCCCGGATATAATGTCTGGGCCGAGCCGATATGCGATATCTTCCGTTAGGGCCGTATGCGGCAAGACCGGAATTCGTCGAGCCAGGAGTTTATACGGGGATCTGCTAGAGCCTAGAGATGCTCTTATCTATGTTAGAAGTTACAAGCCATAATTTTATATAGCAGACTGTCTCTCGAAAATTGTACGCAGTACTGAAGTAGTCATCAGGAGTGCATCAGGGTGACTGGAGCTCCAGCTCCGCCCCTGTGTGCAGCAGTCTAGAGACAGCGGAACAAACAATACCCGACGCCGCACACACTCATGCCAATCCACGCCATGCATGGAACACGGATCGGCTCGCTCACTCACTCGTATATATGCACTATCTCACCTCGGCTGCTCACTCCTTGATCTCCGCGTCGCGCGTAAGTCAGCCAGCCTTCAATGCATGCCCGCGTACGTCCGAAAATCAAAGCAGCCGGCTGCCTGCCTAGCTCATGATCGAGTGCTAGCTGCTACTAGGTGGCCGGTGCATGCCACAACGCTGAAAATCACCGATAGAACATAAAACAAATTGTACAACGAAAAATCCATTTGCACCAAAAATCCAGAGACCATGGCGGCCTCAGATTTGCCAATTCGACAAAGTCGACCCAAAGCACGGCTCGCCGACCATTGGAGCTAGATCCGGCGACCCGGGCTTTCCCACTGCTACATCGTCTCCCTTAAGATCACGATAGTCACACCCATCAGGAGGGATCGGATGGCCTCAGAGGCCTCTGTCTTCAGGTTTGATAGATACCTCTTAATCGAGACCGTCGCATGTTTACTAGGGCGGCGACGAGGCAAACGGGCAACACCTGGAAAAGCGGCAAAAATAACTAAGCCGGTAGCTAGCCGTGTGTACGTACATATATTCGCTAGTGAGTGACGCACAAATAGGCCATGTGGCAAACACAACAATAGCTAGACATACCTACAGTAAGTAAGTTACATATACGCGTGTGACACACAAGTGTTTAGTGTTAGCCAACTAACTATGATAACGATCAAACTGCTTCGTATGTACATATGTATGTCCATTTAATCATGAACATGAGTAGTTCTAGCGGCATGAAGAGGCAACGTGGCTTGGTGTGAGAGCACAACGCTGGTGTTTTGGCTACATTTAGTGATCGCTTGCTTGCTAATTTCATGTTTCAGCGAGAGATCGAAGAGCAACATATAGAACCAATTGGATACGTACACTACTGTACGTTATACTGTATGAAGTAATTTTGGGTGGTGTTCAGCCGAACACCCCTGACCCATGATGGATCCCAATTGAAATTCAGAAAGATCTGTTTGGCGGTGTGTTGGAAAAAATGCATGTCGAGTAGTCTGTGCGTGGTTGGCTAGCAACCTGCGTACGAGGCATTCGTCGATGGACGAGTCACCGGCGCACCGCCAGGAATTCACCGCCGCAGGATCCTGGCCGTCAGTCTCCATTGCACCTGCCACCGCAAGGCGATAGGACTAGCTCGCTGAACATAGCCACTACGGGAAACCCACAAGACGCCGACGGCCGGAATCTACGCCGGCCGTCGGCGTAGAAGGCGAGCTAGGATAGCCCACGAACGTGGCCGTCGGCGTACCAACCCCGTCGACGTAGACAGATAGAGCCCGACGGCTGCCGTCGGCGTAAAAGGGCCGTAGGGTTTAGGCCGTGACGGCATGCAGACGGGGGCCTTTACGGCATTGATACGCCGACGGCCACCGTCGGCGTCTACTTTTTTTCTTCCTATTTTCCATTTAATATGAAATAATTCATATCTTTAAATCTGTAAACCGAAATTTAACAAATAAAATGTCTAAATCGATTAGAAAAATGAGAGTAATCCAAATATGACATCCATATAATCTTTTTCACCGTGCATACGACATTTTGCAACATATTTTTGGTACTTGCTTAATTAAAAAGTCATTTTTGACACTTAAAAATGATATTTATGAAAATATTTTGGAAATTGTTTTTGGCAACAATGATTTGCATACCAAGACACACCTATGTGTCAAGTATGGACACAATATCACAAACTATGGCACGGGGATGACCATAACTTGGTCATTTGGCGCGAAACCATTACATATCTATAGATGATAGATCTTCTTGTGAAGCATTTTTTTGAAATATTTGTCAAAACTCAAGTTTATCATTTTTGCTAGCAACTAGTACACAGAAAAGGACCCCATGCCAAAGGATTTCATTTTTTGAGTACTTTCTCAATTTCTTTTATTTTTGTGAAAAAATTGTCAAAATGACCGTCGTGCCTATTCATTGAAAGGGGTCACATTTTTCAAAACTATCGATGTTTCTGTGATAAAGTCACTACTTGTGTACCTAAAAATGATTTTTGTAAAAAAATTAGACCAAACCATCACACACTTTTAGTTCAAATTTCAATTACTTTTGGAAAATCGACATAAAGTCATTTAAATAGGAAAAATTTGGTAGAAATCGAGAAAATTTCTAATATTTGGGGATTATCCATCAAATATGTAGTACCATTTGTGACAATAAGATGGGTGCCTTTTTGCAATATATTTTTGGTATTTCCTCCATAAAAAAGTCATTTTGACACTTAATCTTATTTCACACTATGAATTTTTTATTTTATAGGTTTGCACTGAGGATGTTGTCGATGGTAGACACCGAAGGTGCCGCCAATAATGAGACTTCAACTCTATTCTAGCCATCTTGTTTGTTGTCGGTGCTTGGGGATGTTGTGATGTCATTGTGAACTTGTGATGTTGTTTCTCAACACTTGTGATCTTGTTTGGGACAATTGTGATGACGTGTCTGATATGTTTGATGAAATGTGGATGATATGTGGGATTAATTCTTTTTTATCTAGGTTATTTGAATTGGATAATTTAATTACGAGCCTATTTGAAAATTCAATAAAAAAAATTGATGTCATGTATGCCGAGCGTAGCACGCATATAGGGCTATCTCAGCATGCAAGATATCAACATCATCCATTCTCTTATCCAACCAAATGTCCATGTCATCCCACTAACATTCATTAAAGCCAATATTCTTTTGCATGCAATATATCCACGTCATCTACTTTTCAACATCCAATTGTCCACGTCACCGATTTTTTTTATCTTCAAATGCATGTAAATTAAGTTTTGCCTTTCGACAATTGTGATCATTGAATCTACATACTTCTTTACACAGTAAAAATCTTAAAGAGATTCCCGCCCAAACGAGAGGGGTATCCTTCTAGTAGTTCAATGAAGGTGTATGAGTTCTTATGATTTAAAAGCTGAACTTTTGGGGTCTTCCTCATTTTTTTCCAGTGTTTATTGTACAAGCAAGATATTCTCTAGGTAGATATGATACTGCAAGTGCCTACGAGACATTTTTTGCAGAAAATTAAGAACATATAAAATACAAAGTGAACATCCCTGATTAACAGATTTCAACAATGAAACAGCATGTGTACCCTAGCGTCTTAACTCATGTCCCGGCGGGGAAAAGCCAAGTCGGAGAGCACCGGCAGTCATGTTCCTCCATCACTCCGTGCTGGAACATAAAAATTGATTTGTCTCTCGTATTATACACACCGGTGCAGAGCTGCCGTGTGTCATGGTAGCGGATGGAGTGGAAGTATATGCAATCCTCTTCAGGTCCGATGCATCGGCTGTCGTTGGCAGGAAGTGACTGGGAGCAGCCTTTGCTTAGAAAGAGAGCACGACCCATCAATGTGTCTATCTTCGTCCACCACCACGGCCACTGCTCAGTCCAGCTGCCTCAAAAATCTCGAAGCAAGGCGCCATACTAGGCTGCGTTAAACTCATCCTCTGTTCCACCATCAGGAGTCGATCGTCGGATGCGACCAAGTAGTAGTATGTGAGGTAGTTGTAGGATGGGTTTACGTCATTGTTGAGTATGCATTGGATGTTGGCCTGATCCTCGGCGACGTCGAAGACATAAAGGTCGCGGCAGAGCTGCTCCCCAACCATCCTCGTGGTGAGGGCGTAGAGCTTCCCCTGGAAGAGTGCAATGTCGCGGAGGGTGCTTTCAGGTGGCTGCCACGTCACGTCGTCGACGTTTGATGGGTGGATCCCGCGGGTAGAGATGGTGACGGTACCGCATAGCAATGTCCAGACGGCGATAGTATTGGTATCTGGCATGAGCACCGCCTTGCAGACCATGTGGGCGCTTATACTCCCGGGCGTGGATTCTCGCCACCAAAGCGTCTCCGGGTTGATGTATTGAGGAGTCATCTCCCGAGAGAGAGGGTTCATGAGGGAGGACCTCCCGTTGTAGTGCACGAGGTAGAGCATGCTGCCGGTGGAGACACAACGGGCAACGTCGTCAGGGACGGGGATGCGGTGGACGATACCATCGGGGAGGCTCAGCAGGTGCCGTCCTGTAGGACGAGCCAAGGTTCCAGCGGTGGTAGCTGAGTTTGCAGGCGCGCACCAGCGCGCCAGGGACGGCAGACGGCGCGGAGGCGGACACGGTCTGTATAGGAGGGCACGCGCTGGAGCACGAGGCCCAGCAGCTCCGGCGGGAGGTCCTCCCATGGTGGACGGCGCGTCGTCGTCATAAGCGCGTCCATCGATCGCAAATCTGATCTTCTAGAGATAGCTCATCTCTATTTACGTATGGGAGTTTGAGTCCAGTCCTAACTCTCGCACAAACGGACTCATTCTGGATTCATCCATCCTTCCTTATATTGGATGGCGTGTCTCGATAAAATATGCTAGAGTACATTTTTGGGTTCGCGTTATCCTATTATTCAGTTCTGTGATTTACATGAATACTTTATCCTCAGGACTAAAGAATATGTGAAATTCCTAAAAATATAATAAGACTACTTTGAAATTATTATAAATAAAAAGGGTCGCAAATAATTTGGACTGAAAAGAGAATAGTACAGGTGAAATTCTCCTAACAACAACCCAAGTTGATATTGAAACTTCTGAGGCAAGCACATATATAATAAGGGACTACCGATCCTCCACTTCAATGCAATTTTTTTGACTGATATCCCTATTTTATTGTGCTTGTATTGTACCAACAGATCATCGATGACAGTGTCTTTTTTTAAGAATTATTGATGACGGAGTCATCAACCTCAAATCCATTACAAACTCAAATAAGTTCACCTTTCGACACTATATCATATGATTATAGATAGGAACCTATAGGGCCATGGCCCATGGCTGTGACGATATCCAAGCCCTGCCCATAAGAGTTGAAACGTTTTGGTTGTTTGGCAAACTAAATCGACCAAATAACCCGTTCAAAACATTGATTAAATATTTGTTTATGACAAACTAAAACAAGTCAAACACCGATTTTTGTGTGTGTTTCTGTGTGTGTAAGTGAAAACTACTTTCTCCCCTTACAAAAAGTCAACAACGCCCACACGTAAGATAGAACTCGATCATTGCTAGAAGACAAGAACATTGCCGGCCCAAACCTTTATCCTAGTCACCTTTGGAGCAGTCACAGCCTCTCTGCCTCCACTCCCCCGCGAACGAACGTCGGCCGAAGTACCTGCCATCGCCACCCAAGACAGTTGTCGCTCCCGCACCTCCTCGTCGCATTGCCCTTCCCAAATCACGACATCCGTTCATCCGCCAGCACCCTCGTTTATCCCTCTACACCCTTGTGCCCCTTTCTTCACCAACACCGGCGAACCCCACACTACCCCCTCCGTAAGTTTGAGGCCTTGTCTATGGCTCGATGCCGCCTCTATGTTGCGGATCTGGTCATTGGCTCTGCCAAGGTAGTAGGGGAGGTGTGGTTATAGGAGGTCCAAAATCAGGAAGGAGAAGGGTGGGAATAAGAGAGGAGAAGGGAGGACATCAGGAACAATTATAAAAGAGAGGAAGAAGAGAAAGAGAGAGGGAGTTGGTGGGCCAACCCACTAGATGACCATGCACGCAGTCTACGCCGAGAGAGCAATTTCGTACCTGATCCTTTTTACAGATTGTTTCCAACCGGCTAACCCCTTACTAAGAATTACTTAGCAAAAATATCAAGTTGGTTACAAAAGCATGAAGAGATGGATTTTTTTTTCAAAATATGGATACCCGGCCTCTGCATCATGATGATGCACATAGCCTTATATTAAAATAAAATTTCAAAGGTCTCAAAGTATATGCAAAGTGTGCCAAGGAGATGGGAAATAAGGGATTGAATTGGTCGCCTCCGGGATTTGCGTATCTCATCAACCGATTAGACATTCTCGAGAGACATGCCTGTCTCCGAACCCGAAGAACAAACATGTACATAGTATTCAACCGATCAATCATTCATGCATGCGAGGTGAATATTTGTCTATCAGACCAGATGACGATGACAAGTTCAGGGTTAGAAGTAGCAATCAATCAAGGAGCTGGATAACGTACAAAACTGGAGACCACTGGACACGAGTACCGGCAGCTAGTCTACATAAGTGACGAAAATGTGATTTATTAATGTTTTTGATTTGTTTTTTCAGGGAGAAAGAGGAACATGCATGGGTAGAGCCCGTGGCCTTAGCTGCGGGCCCACAGGCTGGGAGCCCCGAGCCGGTTCTGTCCTACGGACGGCCCACGCCACGCCTTGGATGCATGTCTCATTGTCTACCTGCGTGCAGCACCCGACCGGCAGCAGGAAAGGGAAAGTTATATGGATCGGATCCGATATTTGAGGGTGCTGTGCAGCAGTCTAGCAGAAGTGGACAACGGAACAAACAAAATGCCACACACAATCAAATCGCATGCATGAGATGCGGATCGGCTTACTCACTCACTCGTACTGTATATATACGCACCATCACCTCGGCTGCTCGAGTAAATTACGCAAACACACCACAATTCGGCGCCAAACCACAGGTCAGTACCAACATTGCTGATTTTTTCACGTCAGTACTATTCTTGAGGCGACGAGCAACATATGGCCCAAATGCTGCGTTTTAACACGTTTTAACCGTTCTACCAAGGTGGCCCCGCATGTCAGCGCTGACGTGGCCAAACGGCCGTTAGCCCGCTGCCGTTCCGACTGCGCGGGCACGTTGGGGCACGTTGACTTGCCGGAGCCGAACCACGGTCGATCGACTCGCGGTCGTAGGTTTGACCGCTGGCGGCGACCACGGGGTCGCGCATTAGATCGAGGGAGATGGGGCACCGGAGGTCCATCGGAGGTGCCGGCGACTCCCGTCCTCTTCGCCGTCCACATGGCCGGGGCGTCGCGCTGAAAAGGACGCACTTTGCGTACCGGAGAAGGCCGACGATGGCGATCATGGCGGCAGTCCATCTCTCCGAGGCCCGGTCGCCGATTTCCCGCTCGAGGGTCTCAATCTCGTCGCTGCAGTTGGTCAGGTCGTTGATGCCCACCTCCTCCAGGATCTCCTCCAGCCGCTCCCGGCCTGGCACGATCTCCCGCTCAATTTCGTCTATCAGCGAGAGCACACTGGCCTTGAGCGCCGGTTCCGCCTCGGCGCCCGAGGAGCAGCGGCGGCACTGGCGCGACGCGAGGGCGAGGAGGTCCATGACGTCTTCGGCGAGGCCGAGCTCGACGACGGGGAGCAGGTCGAGCAGCGTGGCGAGGTCGTGGTGCAGGTCCCGTAGCTCGGCGTCCATCGTCCGACCGGAGCAGCAGAAGCGTCCGACTCCGCGCGGAGCAGTCGGCGACGACGGCCTTGAACCGCTGCAGCACGAGGAGCACCTCCCGCAGGCACAGCGACGCCGACAGCGGCAGGTCCCCGCGGTGGCGCACAGCAGCAGCGTCGAACGCGGCGGCGAGCAGCTTCGCCCGCCTCGAGACGGACGCGAACGCGGCGCGCAGGAACGGCGCGGGCGTCTCGGCGGCGGAGAGGTCGCGCACCGGGTCGGTGTTGACCAGATGTAACCGCGCTGACATGCGGGGCCACCTTGGCAGAACGGTTAAAACGTGTTAAAACGCAGCATTTGGGCCATCTGTTGCTCGTCGCCTCAAGAATAGTACTGATGCGAAAAAATCACCAAATGTTAGTACTGACTCGTGGTTTGGCGCCGAATTGTGGTGTGTTTGCGTAATTTACTCCGGCTGCTCACTAGCTCTCTGCACATGCAGCACAGTGCTGCGCGTTACTGTCAACTGTGACACTGTGCATCACATGGAACTGGTCCATGCAGGCCGGAGCAGCAGGACATGCATAGTATACTGTAATTGCCTGGCTCGGTCCGTGCAGCCGATGATTGATATTACGCCGCCCATGCAACGTTCCAAAACGTTTGGTGAACATACCGCCTCCCGCTTTAATGCACTGTCTCGGGTTCCCTAAACGTGACTAGCCATAGTGGCAAGTAACTTCAACTAGTAACATACACATATTACTAGACTATGTTACTACCCTCATAGTGCAAAGTAACAAAAAGGTGGTGTCATATATTGTCTCATTTATTACTCTATAGACTCATTTTTTCTTGAAAAGTGTGATGTTACTAGTGTTACAAGTAACTAAGACTAGTCACAATGGAGAGTATCATATACTAGTATCATGCATATGTTATTACCTCCGCAATGGGTAGTAACATATTTGTGGTATCATACAATACTACATTTATTAGGTTGTAGACTCATTTTGCATTGGAATCCGTTATGTTACGGTATCTACCTATGATACTACTATCACCTCTCTCATCATTAATTGCAGTGCCACGTCAGCTTTTTGCCAACATGGCATGCATGATACTAGCTATGATACTCCCATTGTGGCTAGTCTAACTAAGTTAATCTATTTGCATCTCTCCTCATTAATTACATGCCACATAGGATTTTTTACTTAGGTGGCATCTATGTTGAAATTACTCCCACTATGGGTAGTCTAAAGCGAGTCGGGCGCGGACTCGCCCGTGCTTTAATGTACTGTATTTCATATTATTGAATTCGCTATTTAAATATGATTTTGAATGATATAACTTTAATAACATATAACACGTGTTTTAATGATCAAATTAGTGGTTAGAGACTGTGGAGGACCCCTTAGGGCAAGGTAGGGCGGCCGCCCTACCTTAATTTTTGGCAAACAAAAATACATGTATATAGGCATTTTCCTTTGTATATTCAAGTTTCTCTCATTAATTTCTGCCCGTTCTAGAAAACAAATAAAGCAAAAATAGGCTAATTGGACCAGCTCGGAGTGTTTCACCCACAACTAGGCCCTTAGTGGGCTGGCGCGGGGAGGCTGAGGAGCCTCATGTGCACATCGAATCGTTCGACTTCGACATGTTCGTTTCAACCTGCGTTTGTTGACTTCGTTCCACCAGACGCCGCCGTGCTCCTTGACGCGCCTCCGCCTCCTCCCTCTCCAGCTCGCCTCCTCGGCGTCCTCGCCACTCCCTCCCCATTCCCCAAGCTCTCCTCTTCACAGGCTCCTCTCACCACGCCAGCAATGCAGCAAGCTAGGGTTTCCTGGCCGGCGGCCGGCCTTCCCGGCGGCGGTTTCGTGGTGGTCCTGTTGAACATGGACAAGAAGGCCAAAAGACCTGCTGCTGCAAAGGGGGAGTATAATTTCTTAGATTTGTGCATGACGAGCTACGGAAATGGGTAAACTGCTCATGTTGATAGTTGTTGCTCTATCAAGATGTTGCGAAGGTATTGATGATTTCTTTGATGATGCGTCCATGATTGCCAATCTCTGCACTTCATCTTGCAAGAGGATGAATATATTACTTGATAGGCACAAAGAGAAGCTTTTAGCTAAGATCATGACATGTGAGATGCCCACTGGAAGAGGAAAAAATCAAGAAACTCACCAAGTGATTATGCTTACTATAATATCTATACTTCTATTAAAGAGCAAACTTGTCTTGATACATTAAATTTGAGCCCTTCAATATTTGGCCAACGGTTCAGATCGCTCCAATGTTTGACAACTCAACACATCTTTTCGTTTCATCTTTTTGTTTCATGATAATTACATGGATTGCCATGGTGCACGGAGACGGCGGAATCGCAGGGCGGCGTGGAGCAGGGTTGGGGCGGAGCTCGCCGGCGTTGGACGGGTTTGGGCGGAGCAGCCCGGCACGCAGGTCGGCTGCCGTGACTAAGGGGGGCACCGGGAGTGAGCTCCGTGTCGTGGCATGGACGCGCCGTCGCTGCCCTGCTCCCACGTTGCCGGAGCGTTCCGAGGCCGAGATGTGCAGCAAGAGATTATCCGTCGTGCTTAACATCGCAAAGCCGAAGGCAAAGGCACCCGAGAGTAGACTGCCTAGAAGCCTACACTGAAGGAGCTGAATCACAACTCCCTGAACCTCTCTCTCTGCTGTGTCGCACAGCTCTCTGAAGATACAAGGATTTTGGCCTTGCGCTGTGTCACACAGCCACAAGTTTTCTTCTCTATTTCTCTTGACTCAATGAAGTATGCAGATTACATCACCTTAAATAGGCACACGCACACACACGGGCCAGAGGCCACTCACGCCACTAACCCATGCACTAAGCCACTAACCCACTAACAGCTGACCTTATCATCTCCTAGAATCTCTCTAAGCACTACGACCAGGCCTGCAGCTAACAACTGGATAGCGTCCAAATCCCTGCATGCAACACAGCGGCTTCTCGCCACCAACGGCATCTCACCGGCTTGCCGTGTCGCACGGCTCCAGCATGCATGCACTGAACTGCAGGAACACACACCCAGCTAATACATGCAAATACAGAAAATAAACATGCAGATACAGAAACATCAAGATTTAAGCTAACAATCAACCCCCTAATCTTGATGTTCATCTTCACTCGGCTTCAAAGAAGAGCAGGTCCATCGCTGCCGTAACCAGCGAGTAGTGCCTTCTCGTCCTTCTTCTTCTTCTTCTTCTTCTTCTTCTCCTCGGGACACTCCCATGCAAAATGTCCAAAGTCGTCACAGTTGAAGCATTGTACCTCGCTCTTGTCTCTGCGCCCTCCATCACGGCCATGTCCGCGGCCGCGGCCTCGTCCTCGCGACGAGTCATGTCCCCTCGTCATGAGAAGCTTCTCTTCGGTACCTTCCTCCTCTTGTCCCTTGAGGAGCTCTTCATGCGCCTTCAATGATCCAATGGCCTCCTCCATGGACATCTTGTTCACGTCACAGAACAGCCCAATGGAAGAAGCAACGCCGATGTACTTCTTGGAGACGGCTCGCAGCAGCTTCTTCACGACGTACTTCTCCTCCATGGGGTCTCCAAGCTCACGGATACGCCCCACAAGCGTCGTGAACTTCGCCGCAAAATCATCCACGGACTCTGCATAAGACATCTTGAGGCCATCAAAATCCGAGCGCAAGGATTGAATCCTCGCCTCCCGGACGCGCTCGGCGCCGATGTGCATGGAGCGAAGCGCCGCCCACACATCCGCCGCGGTCTCCTTCTCGGCAACTCGTAGCAGCGTCTCGTCGTCGATCCCTTGCGAGATGATGGTCATGGCCATCTCCTCCTTGCTCCCGCCTGCTTCCGCGGACGAGCTCTCCTAATCAACGGCACCCCATGAACCGTGTACACGCAGGATGTACTTCATCCTCAGCGCCCATGCTGAGTAGTTCGTCCTGGTTAGCAGCGGCACCGGCACCACCTTGCCGGCAGCCGCCGCCGGCGCCATCGCCGAACCGCCGCTGGTCACCATGGCTCCCCTTGCCGCATCGTCGCCAGTCTTCGTCATCTGGCTCTGATACCAAATGAAGGAGCTGAATCACTCAACTCCCTGAACCTCTCTCTCTGCTGTGTCGCACAGCTCTCTGAAGATACAAGGATTTTGGCCTTGCGCTGTGTCACACAGCCACAAGTTTTCTTCTCTATTTCTCTTGACTCAATGAAGTATGCAGATTACATCACCTTAAATAGGCACACGCACACACACGGCCAGAGGCCACTCACGCCACTAACCCATGCACTAAGCCACTAACCCACTAACAGCTGACCTTATCATCTCCTAGAATCTCTCTAAGCACTACGACCAGGCCTGCAACTAACAACTGGATAGCGTCCAAATCCCTGCATGCAACACAGCGGCTTCTCGCCACCAACGGCATCTCACCGGCTTGCCGTGTCGCACGGCTCCAGCATGCATGCACTGAACTGCAGGAACACACACCCAGCTAATACATGCAAATACAGAAAATAAACATGCAAATACAGAAACATCAAGATTAACGCTAACACACCCAAGCCGCTGCGGAAGGCGGCAGCACCGAAGAAGCATACGGCGGCCGTCGCGGCCAAGCAGGAGGAAGAGAGCGCGAAGAAGGATGACACAGCCGCGAGGAAGGGTCGTCCCATGACCCGCTGTTGACGTTGCCCGTCGACGCCCCTACTTCCTGCGCCCCCTATGAGCACCACCACATCCGGTTGCCCGCTCCAGCGCCGCCGCACCCCGCTACCAGCTCCAGCACCTTCGCCCCAGCTTCTTCCCTCGTCGCCGAGACCCAGCGGCTGTCGGCCGGGCTTCCCGGCGTGTCCCAGCAGGCGGCGCCCCTCCTCCAGTGGTCGCTTGTTCTCCTTCTCCCCTAAACGTCTACATGCGCTTCAGCTGCTCGATCAAATGCCTCCAAGAAAATCAATTGTGGATTGTTTAGTGTCGTCTCCTCAGATCGAACTAAATTAAAAACGTCTGCTCCTGGAGCTGATCAACACGCAACCGAAGAGTGTATCAAGAGGCTGACACCAAAGACATGGAGCTCACCATGGACTTCATTGTCAGGTGAAGGACATACGACCGCACATATTCAATGAGGTAGATGCCAGTCCTTCTCATTTTCTTCGAGTTATCAATCTACATTAATTAGTATGTGTTTTCCTCCAGAGCATCATCCGGAATCAGATCATTAACGGTGAGCTTCTTGTTGTGTGCTTAGCAGAGACAACTTTTTAATCAGTGTGAGCTTCTTGTTGTGTGCTTAGCAGAGACAACTCTTTAATTTGTATACCGTTATTTATATTGTTGTTAAATGTTCATTTTTTTCCTTCTTCATCCATAATGATCCAAGATCATGATGATAGAGAACTGCTTGTTTGCTGTCCCACTTTTATTACTTCATCATGTGTTCCCATAGAGGCCCGTAGTGAAAGAAGCAAAATTATACAATTGACTGCTGCTATTTGTTCTTTCATTAGTTTCGGGCCATATAGTGCTATTCAAATCATCAGCTGAATCCTTCTTTATCCTTTATGGTTGCTTTACAGTTTTTTGAATGTCAGGACATAGGAGTATTAGTTATGTTTGTGCATGGTTTTTACATGCAGTTCAAGATCTTTTCATTGAGGTACAGGCGTTCTGCATCAAGTTCTCACGAATAAGGGAAGCAGTGGCTTATTCCAGCTGCTCAAATCTTTGGAGTGAAGAAACAAGTTGTAAGTTGCCATTTCCCGTGTCTGTATATTACTGTTATGTCATCCATTTCATATTTCTGTAAATCTTGATTCTCTTAGTCTCATTTGAAGCCACGGGGACTTCATACTACCATGTCGTTCAGTATCTAAGTTCCCATGATTCCGTCCTTTTGGAACTTCATGAGGCTGTGGCAGTATATAGTTGTACAAATATCCTGATATTCCTCAATTCCAATCGTCAGATAAACTGATGATGTTGTTATCAAATGTTTGGAGTTTCTGGTTCTCGGTAGTTCTCTGGCCACTGTGGGATGTTCAAGATCGGACGATGTGTGTCAATTTCTTGCAGAATCAGTGACACCCTCCCAACGACAAATGCACTCAATTTGTAACTTCTGGAAAAAAAAATGGTGACATATACGGATTGACCAAGGTTAGCACAGTACCAACGTGATAGTAGACGCGGTGCTCCTCTGCACTGTGTTTCCCATTTGTATCCTATCAACCTACACGAGGAGTAACATGTTGTGGTTGCTTGTCCCTGCTAGCAAGTGAGTTCAGGTAGCAGTTCACTCCCATCAGGTTAGTCAGACGCATAAATAAGTGAAGATTAATTTTAGCAATATGCTTTTATCATCCCGACAGTAAGAATGTACATGAATTGTGCGTTTAAAGATGTTCTTTGTGAAGTTATTTTCTGCTATCTTGTATGTTCGCTTGGATGCTATTGAACCACCTGTTTGTAGGTGCTAGCAGTACCATTCATTTGTTTTCGGAGAAGTGTAAATATTTGGATATATTAACATTAAGTAGTTGCATGCGCATATATACGAGTATACCCCCCAAGAAATTTTTATGTTGACTTAAGAGTTTACTTGGCGTATAGAAAGTGTTTTGTGATGCTTCGGTATATGCTCCTCTATTTAAATCTTTGTTAAATTATCGGAGGAACCGAATCATGCATCTTCGGATTGCATGACGGTTTTATCCTCCAAGTTGTACAATAAGAAGAGAAGCACGTAGGTGATTTTCTTATCTCACGGAAATTTTCATATTAGACACAAATTTTCAAAATACACTACAAAAAATTACCAACAAAATTGACCCAACTAAAACAGGTGGGTGTTTTTTTAGTTTTTTCCGATTATCATGATCCAACTACTTCTGATGGGTCCTCTTGTAATAAAGACCTTCTATCGGAACTACTAGCTACAAAAGTGCACTACTAGGATGATACAATTGGTAAATCATTTGAATTACGTTTTTCATATGAAAGTCCAACTGTGTTGAACTACTTGTTATGAAACCAAAACTTGAGCTTACCAAATACTCAATTATGAAAAGCCTCTTAAAGTGAATTTGGCTTCTGATGAAAATATGTCTTTTCAGTAATTCTGTTTTTCTTGTACTCATGTAACTTCACATGAGATCTTGGTTATGATAATGTGCATTTTTCCTTCTTTTTTTCTGAACCACTAGCATATATTTTTGGGTCGTGTGTTGCACATGCACGTTCACTAGTCTGTATAAAGTATTGATGTGTCGTCGTGGCCGGCACCTCCATTTAGTCGGTCCGCTTCCACAGGCTTACCGACGCCACGCCGTGCAGTTCACATTCATGGATTTCCCGACGCCACGCCGCCAGACGAGGCCTTACGAGCTGAGAAGGAGGCCCAGTACCAGGAGGGCCAGAAATAGGCATCGGGCGAGAGAAACCATAGAAAACCGGCTTAACTCTTGGCTACTCCCAGGCAAACCGAAAGAACCGGCCGAAATGTGGGCTGAACCGTGCTTCGGCCACGTGTTGTGGCGCCAGTGGGTGAAAGCGTTGACCACCGTACAGGTTGTGGGGCCGTGGAGGAGGATGGCTGCCCTACGTGGGTCACGTCCGACGCGATGGGATGGGATCGTTAGGTTCCGTCTGAATCTGATCGGTGGAGCAGAGCCTCCTGCTCTGTTCCTATTATCGGCCTGGCTGCCATACCTCCTCCGTTGCACCCACTGGCCACCACATCTTTCTCTGCAACTATAAAATTCGGTTTATTTTGCCCCTGCTGCAAAAAACTGCAAAGTAGCTAGGAGTTCTTCGTTTTTTTTTTTTGCTACACCACAGCTAGGACTCTGGCCATTTCACACCGGCCGGTTCGATGGACGATGGATCCGTGCTTACCGTTTGTTCTTCCGTCTAGCTTGCTGCTGCTACTCGCTGATAAAGCCAGTACAAGCTAGCGTCTGCTGTAGCTCCAGACGATCACGGATCAGATGGCTATATAGATTATAGCTCAGCTATGCTACGTACTAGTACTACTGTACTGATAGCTAGCCGCCGGAGGCCGGAGCTGCTGCAACGCCAGGATGCAGCCCGCAGTTAGGGAAATTACTATGTCAGAATTAACTGTAATCCAAAACACACGCAGTCCTCCCCGTCCTTATCCCCTTCCCCTCTCTTCTCTTCTCCCCGTTTGAGAGTCTCCGGCGTGCTCCCGGGCCAAACCCAAGCCGGATCCGGCGGCCTGGCCGGCCGGAGATGGCGAGGGGGCGGCGCCGGTGTGTACAGTGGTAGTGGTAGGTTAGCTTTAGGTGTTTGTGTTGCCGTTGTGCAGTCTGGGAGTAGATCGTCGTCGGATTGCAGTCGCCGACGATGCGCCCTTGGTCTCCTCCTCCTTGCGGTAGTCTCCCTGGGGTGGGGATGCTCGCCGCCGGTGGTTCGGGATCCAGGCATCTCCGCCAATAAAAGTACTGCTTGGAGCTTTTCTCTGCTGCTGCCGGCGCGCGCGGCAGCAGGGGCGTCAGCGAGCGAGCTGCTCCTTCGGAGGTCGAAGACGGCGGCGAGTTCGGGTACCGGCTCCTCCAATAAGCGCGTTGTCCTGCGGTGGCGCTGCTTCACTGCGGCTCTGCACCAACTCCCGGCCGGCCAAGGAGGCGAGGGGGAGGTGGTGCTTGGGGTGCGATGGACGGTGGCTGTCCGGAGGCCGCTGCTTCGTCGAGCATCCAGCACGGTGGCCGCGTTTGCCACTGGCGTCTGGCGGGTTCTCTGGCCGGCGGTGGTCGCGGGGGGAGGAGCCGGTGGTGCTCGGCGTTCTGGTTTTGCTGGTGGTAGATGGTGGTGGTGTTCTTCTTCTTCGGCTTCTCTGCATCGGCCGGCCGTGGTGGCGAGGGGTGCGGTGTTCGCCGGAGTTCGGGTGTTGCGGTGGGTGGGCCTCGACGGCGCGGCGTCGGCTGGAAGAAAGGTGGACCTGGAGAGAGGGTGCTCTGGCCGTGTTCGTTCAGCGTGCTTAGATTCCGTTGCGCGGCGGCGGATGGACCTTGCGGCCGTCTACTTCAGGTGGTGGTGCCCTTCCTCCGGCGGCTGGTGGTACGGCGACGGCGGCGCCGTTTAGGTTTTTCGGGAGCGTGGCGGGGGACCTGATCGTGATCTTTCCAGGAGGCTTGGGGTGCTCTGTGCATTTTTGCAGGGTTCCTTTGTAATTTTGTTTCTTTGTTGGATCGCTCTGTAATTTGTACTCTGCTTCCTATTATTTGTATCAGGTCCTTTCTTCAAAAAAAAAAAAAGAATTAACTGTAATCCGTCAGCAGCGACGTGATGGCGCCGCGTGCAAAGAAGAGTTCATTGGTCGCCCTCCGGCTTATCGGTTAGTACACTCCAGGCTTTAGGATGACTCCAACGGGCCGACCCATCGAGTCCGCGCGCGTCCGTCCCTCTCTGTGGGAGACAAAAACAAGGCCCAACGGGTCGACACATCGAGTCCGCGCGCGTTCGTCCCTCTCCGCGGAGATAAAAACAAGGTCCAACGGGGCGACGCAAACGGACCGCGCGTCCATTCTCCTGTCCGCCATGACCCATTCTTGGCCAAAATTTGGGCCAGGTTTCCGTCGGCCGCGGACGTGCGGAGCGCTCCGTGTCCGCCCAGGCCCCACGTGTCATACACTACAACGGCTATAGCGACCACCTACCCCCATTAACTGTGGGTGGTGGAGCTCTTTAAATGACGCCGGCCGAACAAACCCTAGAGCTCTCCTCCCCCAGCCACGGTGGCCACCACCTCCAAGCACAAATCCACGTGCCGGAATGGATCCGCCGCCGCCGCAGCATCTGGTGGACCAGGTCGAGCGAGCGCGTATGAGCGCGCGGGCGCTATCGCGGCAGCTTCTCGCGCCGGATGGTGACCAGCCCACCATGGGCCGGCATGATTCCGCAGCCGCCGCGGCCGCGGCTGTCGGACGACGAGAGAAGGGCGGCGGAGGCCGCGTACTCCGACTCCATCGACAACGACGAAGAAGAGTACGCCGCCAGAGTCGCGACGGGCAGCGCGCCGCCAGAGCCACCTACGCCGCATTTACTCTCTATCACGCGCCTTGCTGCCCCTCGCTCGCTAGCTTCTTCCCTCCCCGCTCCCCTGCGTCGTTCGGCCACCCCGCGTTGCTCCCCACCAAGTCGCCAAGGGAAGATGGTGTAGCACAACGGGTCGTCACGCAGTAAAATGGGCTGAGGAGATCGATCCGCAATGATTCCTGCTTAACTTCGCTGGGGCTCGAGGAGGAGGCGGCGCGGGCATCTCACATGCAGCTGAACGCTCAGAGGGTGGCCGCGTTCATGTCCGCCGCGCGGGCCTGCGCCAACGCTGCACAGGAGGCCGAGACGGAGTTGGCCTGCCGCGCCATCCAGAGCGCTGCTCGCGTGGCGCGCCGCAAACGGCATCGCGAGGCCAAGGCGGTCGTCAACGGAGAAGGCAGCTCCAACTGATGCCGTATCCCCGCCGGCTAGGCCGCCTATGCGCGGCCGATTTTGCACTGATGCCGGCGCCGCTACATGTTTCGTAGCTACAAAAGGATCAAGGAGGAGGAGCCAGCTAGTCCGCGGTTGGCCATGGCCATGACGAAGGAAGAGCCAGCAAGTCAGTGGCCGAACGGGCTTGCGGCTGGACGTTCCTTAAGGCCAGAGCCCCTCTTTGATCTTTCCCCTTGCCGGCCGGTTGTCGGTTATTAATTTTTTTTATGTTTTTTAGTTTAGTTTTAAGGTTTAATGCCTGGGAGGGTAACCGCCGGTGTTCACATCTGGCCGACGGTCCGGCAGCTCCAAATCCGCGTGCAGGCTCATATAAAATCCCTCGCCGCGCCGCGGTTCGCCACTCATCCCATCGATGGCCAACCGAGAAGAGGAGGAGGTGCCTGTGCCAGATGAGCCCCTTGCCATGCCGGAGGGGCAGGTGACCGCGCCGGAAGAGCCAGCGACTCCTCCACGATCCTCGGCATATTCACCGTGGGAGCCCTGATCTCCGTGGGAACGGCGAGGCGCGGATCCAAGATGGTTTGCGTCACCGTGGGCTCCTGCCGCCGAGCCAACTCCGGCCAAGGCGCCGGCGAACGAGCCTGGATCTCCACCGGCCCCACCGGCCGGCGATAAGCCGGCTACTCCGGCATGCATCGAAAACCTAGACGAACAGAGAGGTTTGCTGCGTTTACGACGCGCATAAAATGGCGACATGAGTGGCTTGGTGAGGAAATCAGCAACTAGATCTTTCAAAGAGATAAATCGGATCTGGAGCTGGTTTTGAGACACACGTTCACGAACAAAGTGAAAATCCACCTCGATATGCTCTGTTCTTGCGTGAAAAACTGGGTCGAACTGATGTCACACCATAACACCGGAAGTTGGGCTTGTGTAACACCAAAATCCTTCAACAATGACTGAACCCACTCATGATGCGCTGTAGCATTACCAAGATCCTTATAATCAGATTCAGTACTCGACACCCAGGCATGAACGCCGCCCACAACACGCACGGTTATGC
This sequence comes from Poa pratensis, assembly GCA_947311845.1. Lineage (NCBI taxonomy): Eukaryota > Viridiplantae > Streptophyta > Magnoliopsida > Poales > Poaceae > Poa > Poa pratensis. The sequence goes on from CAMZMU010000034.1 coordinate 4,431,988, forward strand.
GACCACGTGGAAACGGACGATGCGGACCACACATATGTGATCTGATGTTAAGTGCGTTAATGGAGAGATTTGTGCTTTCCACAACATATGTACGCAAAGCATTGTGCAATTTGCCCCTGCATTATTGCTAGTGACACCATGCGTGGAGGAGTGGCCACTTGGCTGTGAGGTAACTATATATCCTCAATGGAGCTGAGACGTATCCAGCAAAATCCGCAGAGAGCCACTCATGCATGCGAAATTGTTTCCTGGCGATCGCAGTGCTGTTCACTTGTTCTAGACGCGGAGCGTGACGTACGAGAGAGAACAACAACTACTAACACTAGTTGCAGTATGAATACTACGAAACAGTTTGACGTGCTTACACTGTCAGATTTGTTTCTCACGATCGATATATTCCTCTTGGAAACTTGTGCATGCAGGCAGGACTAAGGAGAGTAATTTATCCTACTGTGCTGAGCACTGCTTGTGTAAACAAATGCTGTCAGGTGGGTGGTGGCATGCAAGCATCATGATGCCGCAATGTAACCACACGTCCAGATGATTATGGTGCCCTAAACTATTCTGTCCCGCCACCGTATCAATCTAAGCTTATCTCAAGTTTCTTAACCATTCCCTGCAGATGCATGCGCACGCTCCAGCTCCTGCGCTTGTGTCACACGTACTCCCTCCGTTCCAAATTAATTGACTTCCATTTATCCACATGTGGATGTATCTATACGCGTAACATGTCTAGATACATCCATGTGTGGACAAATGGAAGTCAATTAATTTGGAACGGAGGGAGTATAAGATTCCTGATCTAGAGGCATGCGTGCGTCGAAAGGCCGGATCACTTTGTGTCAGGATAGTCCCATTTTCTTTTCCTTTGGGTAGAATCCCTCAGTTTCATGCGATGAGTAAAGGCCTGCGTCATTGCGAGCTTCCAATGAGTTTATTCCGCGTTACGGTCGAGCAGAAGAAAAAAACATATTCAGCGACACAAAATAATCGTTAGCACGTTAAAAACACAGGGTTTCATCGACCAAATAATTTTACACCTTGAAAATATACAGCTAGTGCAAATTTAAAATGCAAGCGGAGGAGATGGAAATAGACGTTTTATTTGTTGGTGTTGTTTCTTTGAAACGTGAGGATTGTTTTTAGGAGACGATCGAGCAGGACAGCTGATGCAACATGCGTACAGGAGGTGTGACCTTGTGAAGGTGGAGTGGTGTAGCGCGCGGACGGCCCACGGACAAGGAGCGTCCGGGCCGTCGCTGTCGGACGCCTACAACACCGCAACACGTCATCTTCTTACCGGTGCACGTGCATGCCTGCGTGGCATGTCTCGCGCGGTACACGGTGGCTAGCCACTTCCATATATTGATCGAGCTTGAAGATGCATAGGCGCCCTACCTACCCTTACCGACCCCGCTGCCCGCAGCACAAACTAGATCCGACATTTCAGGTGCAGCTAGCGCAGGGATTTCAGGTGCAGCTAGCTTTGTGTGGAGCTTTAATGGGAACCGATCGAGGACATTTAACATTCTCCAAGGTCTACTTTCTATATACACGATTAAACAATATTGCTAAAAGTGTTAGTAATATGTTCTCTCATGTATATTTAGTGACTACTCCCTTCGTTCTTAAACGTGTAGTCAGGACCAAACGGCCCACGCCATCGAGCGGAATCGATTTGTCTCTGTCAAGTGGCCCCGTTCGCATGCATGCATGCAGGCCGCAGTGTTTCTCTATCGCGAGTCAAGACGCGATCGAGCTTGGCTGTACCTCTTCCGAATTTTTTTTTCTGAGAAACACAGTACAGACGCAGACGCTCACAAACACGTAAGTACAGACACCCCTATGAACGCACGCACGCAAACCCTACCCCTATGAGCACCTTCGAGAGACTGGTCCGGCAGATCTTGAGGTTGACGAAGTCACCACGGGCGTCTCACTGTTGACGGGCACGTCACCTACCACTGAAAGCATAGCGCCGGTTAAATCCTGGAAAAAATCCAGGAAAATGCGAGCACCCATGCCAAGTCCGGGCCGTCGCTGTCGGACGCCTACAAGGACCAAACGGCCCACGCCATCGAGCGGAATCGATCTGTCTCTGTCAAGTGGCCCCGTTCGCATGCATGCATGCAGGCGTCAGTGTCCGCTGTCTGTGTGTTTCTCTATCGCGCAAGAGTCAAGACGCGATCGATCTAGCAACGTCACTTGGCTGTACCTCTTCCGAATTGCTCATCGTGCTGGCATATGTTACTCGGTACCAAATCCTAAGCATGACAGCCAAAAATTTGGGCCAGAGGGACGCAAACATATCATCGTCAACATAAGAATTTATGGAAGAATTAATGTGTCAATATCCGGTTTAGCCTAGAAGAACAAGATTACTAGGCAAAAAGAACGGCAGGATGGTTATGTGGCATACATTACTTACCAGCAAACCAGAAGCGACACTAGCAAGCCAGGAATGCTACTAACTGCAGGCAACACGCTTGAACAAGGGAAAATTTGAGTAACAAACATACAGTGGAAATTGTGCTTGGCCAAGGTGTTCTGCGACATGACTCGGCAACGAGCAGCAGCTCGCTGCCCTCACAGCACCACCTGATCAGGTTGGACAACCGGCCACTACGCAGCAGCACCGATTTGGTGGTCTCGAGCAGCGGGACAGTGGTGGCCTCTCCAGCGACATCAGAGGTGGCCAGCGGCGGCAGCAGCTCCGGGTGCTCTCAGAGAACACCCCCAGTGGTGGAATTGAACTGAAAGACACACGGACAGCAGATTAGGATGTCAATAACTAGTTATAAGACGAAACTAACCAGCAAACTAAGCAAGAAACAGTCAATCAGTCATACAAATCAGCATTCTATTGTTCATTTTCTTCTGTGAACATCTCAGGCATTTTATATTAATGAGCTCTGCTCAATCATGTTCAGATTGTAAATAAGTGTGCAAGCAGGTTAAAACTTACGGTTGGCATTTAGGGAGGTTGGAAACTGGTATATTCAGCAATACGAAATACAAAAGATAGCTAAAACCTATCAGACTGATGCAATCGGCTAGCAAGCCAAACAGCATACACTCGCACAGAAGAAACTTTAACAGTCCCAGCATCAAAAATTCAAAATGTAACTCATTCAGCTAAGATACATAACGATGAATAATCACAATTGTGTATGTCCATGGATTTTTTTAATCAAATAAATTGTAGGATAAAAATAATAAGCAACTCGGCAACATCATTTACTTGCTCGGCAACATCATTTACTTGATTGCTGGAGAACTTGAGCAAAATACAGATAGGACAACACGCTCATGAAATGCTTGGAGAGTCAGCACATAAAAGAGGAAGAAGGGAGCTTAAGGGGGTGTAGCCGACGACGGACATAACCACAAACGCGAATGCAGCGCGGGTGAAAGATGTGCTTGGCCAAGATGTCGGTCGGCATGAACTCGGCGGCGAGGAGCCGCTCGCCACCCTCACAGCAGTAGCCGATCAGGTTGGACAACCAGACACTCCGTAGCAGCCCCTATCTGGGTGGTCTCGACTCTCGAGCAGCGGGACAGTGGTGGCCTCTCCAGAACAGCGACATCAGAGAGAGCAAGGGTGCATTCTGAGACCACCGCCAGTGGTGGAATTGACCTGAAAGACATATGGACAACATATGAGGCTGTTAATGCATCATGGTGAATATATATATTTTCAACAAGTGAAAGTATTTAAACAAGACCTAGCTTTTTTTCAGTGGGTCAAGTGTCCTGGACTACTAGAAGAAACACTATATCGGGGCTTTCAGCATTGAGCAAAAAAAAACGTGAATTCAATGTCTAGAAAAGAGCTACAACATTAATTTGGCCATAGCATTTTATAAGATGGTAAAATCTTCAATTGTTAAGAGTAGATCATGCCCTAAATCCATTGCATGACAAGAAGAATTTCATGTCATCAGAGGGGCGTGCAAACAGGCCGTAATCGTCATCAATCAAGAGGCACAAGGCCTGCCGTGGTTGAAGGCAACATAACCAGGCTCAGCAGCAGCAAACTGATAAATTGCACCATCAACCAGAGAAAATCTACCAATTTTAGCATGACATTAAATATTTAGTTAAAGCAGAGTGCAATATATCGAATGAATAAGCCATCTCTAAAATCGTACACAACCAGTATGTGGATAGAAACTTCAAAATCTCAAACAAAATATCGATAAAAAAGGGATTTACACAAAAAGGATTGAGGTGCATATGAGATGGGGCTGTGGGGACGATTGCAGGTCCGATAATAATCTACTGGACAATACTAGTAGCGATACCAGTAGTAAAACTGTGGCTGACTTATCACTTCAGAGAGTCTACATTACTGCAAATAGCATTCACCGGGTGAAGCAAACCTATTTGAGCTAGATACCAGCGCCAAAAATAAAATAAAATTCACAGTTATCTATGTTACAGAAAAAAGTACTAAACGCTGCATACATATAGACTGCTAGAACCGGGTATGCACTGCATCCATGAAAAACAAATGCACATGTAGCTACTTTACTTCCCCACACATCTAGTTCCATGAATCTCAAACGAACAGAACACCAAAACTGGCATGCATCTTTCTATCTATCTAATTAAGCCACAGCTGCTAAACAGAGTTGTGCATCTACAAAATTAAGAGGACTATAATGTAGGCCTAATGCTGACGAACAAAGCAAGACCAAACAGCGTCTGCATCAGGCAGAAACCGATTCGGGCGCGACAAAAGGAAAACTCAACTTTTGTTGACGAGATTCAGAACACCGGCGTCGAGGTCGCTGCGGTGGGCCTTGGGGGCGAGCATGAAATTCAAGAATTATTTAGGCTTAACAGGCAACAGAAAATCAATCATCTTTGCTCCTCGTCTAGTCAATTCACTGTGCACCTAAAGCAAGTATGAATTGTGTGTGCACGCTGTAAGGTACAGTATCATGTCGTAACGTAGCATGCCCACAGAAAATTGACCTTTGGGTGCCGATGTCGACAAGCTCCTAACAGGCGGCGTTGAGGTCACCGCAGTGGGCCTTGGGGGCAAGCTGCTCGACCTCTTGTAAGGCGCAGACTCGCCGAACCCGGACTTTAGAACCTGTGCGCATGACCACGCCCATGGCTTCATCCATACAAGTTTTGAAAGGAGCTTAGTAATTGCAAAACAAATATTTACTTGATCAAAGGAGAGTGTAGCAGAGCAAGAAACTGTCCGCACCTACTCGAGGCCGTCCATGGACAAGCAGCGTCGTGTCTTCCGGTGATGGTGGTGAACCCGGGTGGCTAAGGCACCACACCAGAACCACCTGCGCTGGAGCAAAACAACCGTGCCGAGGCCTCTTTGCTGCTCGAAGTACACGGAATGTGCGAAGAGCACATGTGATCCCCATGATCATGGCTGATCTCTTCCTAGTAAAAAACATCAATATTCAATCAGTACACACACAGGAACCTCAATGGAATTCCTACTAGTGAAGGCATGATTTAACTCTCAACAGCGAAAACAAAAAATGGCAGCAGCATCAGCCCGGTGCGCCATTAGCATGATCCGGAGAGAAATGTTCAAAAAAAAAAGCATGATGTTCAAGAATCATGTAGCCTTAACACGCAACACATCCTCGTCTGGTGAAATCACTATGCACGTAAAGCAAGTGTAAACTGCATACTGACTCGTGTTCACAATAGCATGTCGTAATGCATTACTGCATCCCCAGTTCCCCACAAACACAAAAAAGATGATTTTTTTACTCCTATAGTAGAGCGACTACCACGAAATAGGATTTCGCCCCGCTTTATAAATAAAGCCACAACCGGCCGAACTGATACACAGTGGTGAGGAAATCCTCTTACAAAGCAAGTCAAAAAGAAACGACACACGAGAGGGGAGCGAGCGCCCCCAACTCCAAGTCGAGCATGAACACCGGGAGAAGCCAGACCTAACACCAAGCAACCTAGACTACTTAGCAGGTACGAAACCGCGCCTCCTCAGAAAACCATCGGACAACGTTGCACCGAACACATCACGCCATTGCTGGAGAGGGCCGCCTGCCCTCTCGCTCCGGGCCGTGGAGCGCCGTTCCTGCCAGCGAACAGCGAGAACCGAGAACGGTGACAAGAGTCACGTGTATAAGATAGGAGACCAACGAAGTCATCCCGTGCCAGAGCTGAAGAAGCTTCACGCCAGGGTCAAGGCAAACTCGAAGCTGCAACCAACAAAATCCTAAGCTCCACGACAACGCCCCCAAGAGGGTAGCGACGCGGAACGTCAACGCTGGTAGTAGAGCGACTACCACCAGTGAGGAGCAACTAGGGCATTTGTGTAAATAGACCACGATGCTGAATCGAAACTATGTTTCCAGATAAGATCTTGGTGAATCGAAAATTGGAAGATTTATAGACTATAGCCGCACTAGGTCAAAGCAAATCAAGTGATGCGGACACATGAGAAGCAGCAGCAGCAGCTTGATTGCACTCACCCTGCTCGTGCAGTCGACAGACGGCCCTGCGCCGGAGCCGTTCCCTCCATGGTTCCTTCAAGCGCGTGGTGGAGTACCCCTCTGCGGCTCGCGGCACATCCTGGTGGCCGGAGGCTCCTTGGGCCACGTGGTCCGGCGAGCTCGACGGAGCGCCGCGCATCGTACTAGCGACGCGCGCGCGCCGGCGATCAAGCCGGCCTGGACGCCGTGGTTGCCGGGCGGCTAGGGTTTGTGGTGCGGGGGGCAGTGGATGGCGACATGGAATCAGCGGAGGAGGGTGAGGTGGTGTCGTGGCGGGGCTCAGCAGGCGGAGGACTCGCCGGAGTCGATCGGAACTGGCCGGCGGCGGGGGCGGTGGAAATGGGAATCGGGGTCGCTGTGATGCGATGGAGATTTGGAGGGGAGACCGTCATATATAGCGGCGTTTGGGCTGGGCCAAAATTTGGTCGCCCGCGAAAATTGCGTTCGAGAGAAAATTACGTTTATTATCCAAAAACAGAAAAGAGAAAATTATTCCGTAGATTGCGTACACTGCAATCTAGACTAAACGGTACCTGCATTCAGCATTGGTTCCGACACGCCTAGACTACATGCACCGCATAGGGGCCGCACAAGAACTAGAGCCAGAGACCGCCCGAGCCCGACGACAGCGAGGTGCCACGGCATGGCCGTCCACCCTTCATATCCATCCAACTGCTCGGCACTTCTTAGTCGACGCCTGACGTGTATAGCAAAACTTTATTATTTAGAATCGGGAAAAACACGATGTAGAAAGTGATACGATCTAAAAGTGTGCAAAATTTAAACTTGAAAATCGTTGTGATGTGGGCTGTGTAAAAATGACAAATGGGTGAATCTGTGTGGTGAACAGTGCACAGTTTTAAAATCTTGAAATATTGCCCCCATTAGTCTTTTTTGTGTAGCCCAAATATAAAGAATTTTGAGTTACAATTTTCCATGCAAGTAGATCTCAACACTATCTACATTAGTTATTTTTTCTCGATTTTTTGAAACTAAACAATGCCAATTCGAATTTAAAAAACATGGAGGTCGAGCTATGTTTGTAATTTGCATCAAAACATCCTATATTTTGAAACGGAGGTAACAGTAGGCAGTAGCATGGTCGGACAACAACTGTCGCCTGCCGCAAGGGTGATGCCTACGTTTACAAGCACGACGTCTTCGAATTCAGCTATGCAAGGACAAGTTTGGATGCGTGTACTGAACCTGCTCCTTCGCACTCGGTTATGAGTCCACGTAGACCACTTATTTTTTTGGACCACATGCTCTGTGAGACATGCATACCCAAATGTTGTAGTCCTCTACAGCTTTCCTCCGGAGTTGTAGTTCTTTGCAACTACAAGCCTAATTGTTGAAGGGTTGTGCAATTTGCTCTGCATTATGGCTTCAGACACCATGCATGGACTGGATGAGGCCGAAAGTGGCACTTGTCTCGGAGGCACGCATGCATATGCACGCCCGAGCAGCCTAGATAAATTGTTTCCTGGCGATCGCAGTGTTGTCAATGGAGGTGATCTCCAACCGAGCCCCGCAAATGGACAGGAAAATTTGGGTCTCTGTCCGTTTGGGGTGGGGTGCCCCCAACGGCCCAGCGCAAAACTAATAAGCAAAAAAAAAAGACATAATAAAATTAATATTACATATATTAGGGTTATAGGCCCCATGGGTCAGTGAGACATACTTAGAAGAAAAAAAGGAGCCTAGCTAGTGGCTCCGTCGTGGAGGAAAATGGGCGGCGTGGGCTGGCCTCTTGGCGTCACGGCTTGACGGCGGCCTCCTAGTCATACTCGTCGTCGGAGAGGATGATGTAGGGCGGCGACGCGTACAGCCACGTCGGTGGCGCCACGGGAGGAGGCGTGCTCGGCGCCTTGGGATCCTGCGGCCACGCTGGTGGCGGCGCGTACGCCTGGCCCTCCCCGTCCTGTGGCCACGGTGACCATGGCACCTGCCACCGTGCGCGCTCGGCGGCCGTGTCCTCCTCCTCCAGGCGGGCACGTTCCGTCGCCTCCTCCGACGACGCGCAGAGCGCAGGCGCAATGTCTGGCCATTGCGCCAGCTCCTCGAGGTTGGAGGCGTCGATGGCCGCCTGGAGCTCGGCGTCCTCGTCGATGGGCGGCTGGGGCTGAGCGCCTCTGTACGCCGCCCAGTTGGGCGGCGCGGCCTCCTCCTCCATCTTCACGGGGACGAGGTCGTCGTCGACGTCGCCCTCCTCCCAGTCGAGGTCCGAGTCCTCGTCTGGCTCGAGGCCAACGAGGGCGGGGTCTTCGTCCTCTGGTGGCCCCTGGTAGCCCTCCGGCGCCACCGCCGCTCGTCGTGCTCCAGCTCGAACCACCGGTCCCAGAGCCGGGAGTTGAGCGCGATGGCGGGGTCGTGGACCAGGTCCGCCGGCAGGAGCGCCGGATCTCTTCCGTGCGCGCCCTGCCAGAGCGCGGAACGGGCGGCACCGGAACGCGGCGATGGTTGAGGTGCCACCCGCCCGAAAAGTGGACGTCGTTGCACGGCAGCGGCGCCGGCACCTCCCAGTAGATCTGGGCCACGCAGCCGCATCGGAGGAGGCCGCGCGGGCGGCGGGAGCGCGGGTGGAGGAGCCGTGCGAGCTGGAGGCCTCGTGGTTGTTCCGGCCGCCCTTCCACCACGAGGGCTTCTTCATCGCGGCCGGCAACGAGCTCGGGAGGCGGCCGAGGCTAGGCTAGGCCAGGGTTTGGGGAAGGCGGGAGTGAGAGAAATGGATGGGGACGGCACTGGCCATCCGTCCCCATTTAAGAAGGACCAGCGAGGTAGCCGAAGCCAGGTGAGCCAGGCAAGGGAGGACACGCGACGTGCTGAAATGGAGCAGCGAGGAGGTGGAAAGGCTGAACGGGTCCGGTCCGACGGGTGAACGTGCTTAGGCCAGGTGTCCTGCCGTGAATGGGTGAAAGCGTTGACCGATCCATGCTTCTTTGTAGCTTTTGCTCCCGATCAGTGATAAGCTAGCAGCGTGGTGGAGTAGTACGTAGTAGCTCCACACGATCACGGATCAGGTAGGTATGTAGCTCAGCTATGCTACGTGCTACTGTAACGAGAACGAGGCTGGAGCTACTACGTATCCTGCAAAAGTCACAACGCCAGGCGGGATGCAGCCGGAGCTACTGTAGTAGCTACTCGAAACTAATATGACAGGGAGAAATACAACATGTCAGAATTAATTGTACGTCACAGAGATGGATCGCGCCGCATGCAAGCCGGATGCAGAGAGAGCACGCAAGAAAGTATGCACAACACCGCCTCGCCAACGCCGACTAATGGCAGAAGCATAGGCATGGCTCAAAGCCTAAATGTAGCTAGGCCTGCATTGCATTGGTGGCAGAATCTAACCTCAAATGGCTACATGTTAAATGGAGGATTGGTAATACCAATGGGCTCGAGACCGGCCAACATCCAGCTTTTGACTTTGGAGTATAGGGGTATATATCGGGACAACTCATCGATACATGGCTCAAAGCCTAAATGTAGCTAGGCCTGCATTGCATTGGTGGCAGAAATATACTTGCAATGTATATATATATTCACGTTCGAAATACTGATTTTTTTTAAGTTCAAAGTATCTTTTTAATTTTTCTAAACGAGCTCCGGTGAGCTCGGGAGCCACAAATCCATTCTCTATATATCGTGTTCACGACATCACATGTCTCGCTCTGCATACATGCTTTGGGCCTCCGGTGCCTTTGGATCCAAGTAAATCAATTGCACTAGCAGCAAATGCAAAGGGCATCGTGTACATTGTGTTGAAAGTGCCTGCAATATATAATTTCGTTTGCCCTCAATTCTCATTTAGTCATTGTTATGAAGATCTATCGAGCGGGATATACCAAAAGTTAATTGTCTTGATTTGATTGTTGCAATATTTTATTATTCTTGTAAACCCACAAACATTCGATATATATTTAGTTATAATTGAAGATCTATTGATTATGTTCTACTGTATAACGGGTCCATCAAACAGTCACATCATCTATATTTTTTTTTAATTTATAATTTCTGGCGGTATTGTGTATATAAACCGACACATCGCAGAATAATTATTTTATTGTATTTGGATAGTTCGTAATGTTTTTCTATTCATTCCTATATATATTGTAATACTTGAAATTGTATTCCTACAAATACCCGAATAAACCTAATAGGGAATGCATGTGTTGATTTTTTTATGACTTCTTCTATGATATGTCTTATTATGGAACAATACACCTCATACTACGCGCAAGAGCATAGTTTTCCTTTGGGAAAGGATGTTTTTTTTCTACGAGAAACTCGGCACATTCATATTGTATTGTGTAGTTATTTAGTTTAGTTCGAGAATACACAAATTGTGCATCCTCTTGTGTATGTTTTTATCTTTGGGTACAAAACTAAAATTCCATTCTGAAATAAATCATGGCTAACAAATTGTACGGTTTAAAAATCATACCCCCCCTCCCTTTCAAAAATATTTGATGTGTAATTTTCTTAATACGTATGTATTTACTAACTAAAACATGTCTAGATTCTAGACAAAGCTAAGTAAAATATTTTTGAGAGGAGGGAGTATGAACTTAATTCCTTTTAAACTCCTCTGAATCAAAAAGACTTTCGTTTGTACCATGCTAATTTGCGTTTGAAGTTTCATTGGAAAAATGGTACGTACAACTCAGCTTATACAGCTACAATTCAAGGATGTGGTATGCTGTTAACTTACGGCCGTACGTATGCACATCACTTTTGAGTTTTGTCGACCGGAGCACGTACGATTGATGGATATGCTTTCTTGCGTTGCAAGTGGGATGCATGACGATCGACACGGACCAATCATGCATGCCACTATTGATCGATTAATCCAGATATACTAAGTACATGATTAGCACAATAGCACCGGCAATGAAGGTGAATCCGTACATGACCACTAGATGTCGATATCTGTGACGATAATTAAGCAGACAGCTGCCGATGAAGATGGAAATAGACGTTTTATTTGTTGGTGTTGTTTCTTTGAAACGTGAGGATTGTTTTTAGGAGACGATCGAGCTAGCAACGTCACTTGGCTGTACCTCTTCCGAATTGCTCATCGTGTTGGCATATGTTACTCGGTACCAACACCGCAACACGTCATCTTCTTACCGGTGCACGTGCATGCCTGCGTGGCATGTCTCGCGCGGTACACGCTGGCTAGCCACTTCCATATATATATATAGTTCCATGTATTGATCGAGCGAGCTCCATCCACACCAGCTTGAAGATGCATAGACGACGAGAACCTGCCTGTGGTAGGATGGTTAGGAGGGTGGTTGTACCCCCAGCCCACCAGAGTTCAAATCCCAGGTTTGACGCTGGTGTTTCTCATTTAGGCGGAATATTCTTCAGTGGGAGGCGACGTTCCCGTCGACAGCGAGGCGCCCGTGGTGACTTCGTCAATCTCAAGCTTGATCCGTCGGCTCAGCCTCTCGAAGATGCTCATAGGGGTAGGGTGTGCGTGTGTGCGTTTATAGGGGTGAGTGTATGCGTGTGTATATGAGCGTTTGCGTTGTACTGTGTTTCGTAAAAAAAAAAAAAAGAAGATGCATAGACGCCCTACCTACCCTTACCGACCCCTGCCCGCAGCACAAACTAGATCCGATATTTCAGGTGCAGCTAGCGCACGGATTTCAGGTGCAGTTAGCTTTGTGTGGAGCTTTAATGGGAACCGATCGAGGACATTTAACATTGTCCAAGGTAGACTTTCTATATACACGATTACTCGAGGCGCCCTGCTGCCAATCAGCCACGTGAGCCTAGCGAGGCGAGGCGAGGTTAGCGAGGCGCCGCTAGAGCCCAGAGGAGAGGGACTGGTCGTGGAAAGCCTTTCGCCCCCACCTTCGCTGGCGACGGCTCCGAGCGCCGCACCTGTCTCCATCTCCACCCAGGTTCACCGCTCCGCCTAGCCGGCGTCTGGACAACGCAGTCCTCCTGCCTGCCGCGCGCCCCGACCGCTTCACCTTCCGTGTCGTCGTCAAGTGCTGCGAGCGGCTCGGCGACCTCGAGGCCAGCCGCGCCGCGCACTCGGCAGCTAGCGGTCAGGCTTGGCGCGGCTGGGGCCGACGTTTACACGGGCAAGTCGCTCCTCACTTTCTAGGCCAGGCTCAGCATGCTGGACGACACGGAGAGGTTGTTCGACAGAATGCCGACCATGTCATCGCCTGCAGTTTTGTCGAAAGGGACATGGCGCACCCTCAGAGCAAGGCGATTCATGAAGTGTCCGACGTCCTCTCGAGAAAGATTGGCGAACCCGTTGTCGACCCAAGAAACCAGGTTGATCCAATCTCTCTGGCGTCAAGGAGAACGACAACGACGCCTGACAAGCATAATGTCAGGCTGGCCTGCCATCACGCGCTAAAGTTGATATCAAAATATTCAGGGCGCAGGATTGTTGTAGGCGACACAAATATCTATCACGAATTCCCGGATGGCTCTTGCTGTCGTGGTGACTACTGGTGAGTTGAACGGGATATGGTTGGATGGCAAAAGCAAGACAAGGCCAGGATGCAGATATGGTTTCATGACAAAGTGCTACTATTTGTCACAATTTGAGACCTCACACGGCTTCTGAATTCTGATGCCATGGTACTACTACAGCACCAGCACAATCTTCAGGCAATTCTCATGTAGTCATCGTATATTGGTGCTGGTACCGGAGATCACACATTGGCCTGGAAGAAGATTCGTATTTTATTATTGAAATTAAAATGAGTCTGACAATTCTGTGGCTGGGCTTATACAATTTTGTGCATGCACAGATTTTCAAATTTGCCATAGCGACTGAGCTCTGAGCAGTGTACGGATGAAATCCAAAAAACGAATGACGTTATTGAGAGGACGCTGGTGGGCCCCGGTCCGTTGGACATGTCAGGCCCACGCAGACCCAGCATGTAGGACCATCCTTCCATCGCCGTCCGTCCCGTCTGCTTCCGCCACGCTTCCCTCTTTTTTTTTCTTTGCTTTCTCTTTTTCTTTGGCTTGGAGTGGATCTGCAATTTCATCCAACCACCCCACCGGATAATACGTACGCATGTCTGTACGTACCAAGGTCCACGTATATATGGATCTGCAATTTCAGATTTCAGTGGTCCAATACATTTAGTTTGGAGAGTACCTAACAAGTTGACGCAGGAATAGTAAAATTTCATTTATATAAGCTTAAAATGCAAAAATGTTGAAATTGACATGCCACTGTTTTGGAGGAACAAGTATAGTCAGGTCACATCGACAAGATTAAATAAGCAATGAGTGATATTATACCACATTTTAGGGAGACATGGTCACTATATTGTGCAAAATCTATCACTGGCTGAAACTAATGTCACATGTGGTCACTCTGAAAAACCATTTCAAAAATATGACCACTCACCTCGGGACCTATACGAATGTCGACAGATTCGAACCAAGGTCGCCACCAAACTCCTCGATGTTGGTCTTCTTGGACTGTTTTGGAGCCAAAATGCCTCAGCGTTATGCAGCGCCGTTTACATTGGCGCTGTCGGGGATTAGAAATGGGAGCTGTTGGAGGAGGAGGAACCACCCGTTGGAGGAACAGAAAAAACCCGGCCAGAGACACACCCCACCGTCACCATCCGCCGGTCGGTGGGCCACCTCCGACGTCGGCGACGCGAACGGAGGCTGCGAGGGAGGGCTTCTTTTGGTGGCCTACGGCAGGTTTTTTTCTTCAACTCTTTGAGACATAGGAGGTTTGCTTCGTTTGTACCGATTTGGTGTTTCGCACGTTTATCTTCTTACTTTCTCGTGAGGTATAACTATTTCAATGATATAGTTTTATTTTATCTTGATGTTTCTTTTTTTGTAGGTTTTTAAAATGAATTACCATTTTGTCCTATTGGTCAAATAAGGCAGGACCGTTTGTTAAAAGTTATATGCATCAATGGTTAGGATGAGCTTGCTTAGTATGTGGTCCTGTGATGCTGACCTTAACCTATACTACGCCGCATCTCTATCAATCATGCAGTCTCTCTTAATTAATTTCGTGTTTCCTGAGTCATGCATGCATGGTACACGTGTACTAGTGCAGTAGTACACGTGTGTGCGGACGAGAGTACTGACACTTGAAGTTTTGGATGGACCCGTGCATGGTTATCAATCCGGTGCAACCACATGTATCGTATTGATGACAGCTTCAAAAAAAAATATGCCCATCTTGATCCTCTTCTTGTTGCCCTTCCTATTGATCCTCAAAAGAAGGTCATGCGCTTGATCTCGATCACATTATCATAAAATCATTATTTCACTAGTGATGCGTACAATTGTTTGTCTTTTTATCGCGTCATCAAGCATACATAAATTCATGTTGGAAGAAGTCCAATACTATATACATATATGCAGGTCCGAGTTAGAAGCTGATCAAATTGGAATGATGTTGCTGGCTGCTGCTGGAGTTGATCCGATTATAGCTGTGTTGGTCGAGGAGAAGTTTGCAAAGATAACAGAAAACCAAAGATTCTTCCTTCCTACGCATCCCTGCAGTAAGAAAAGATGTCAGTTTCTCTCGCGGCCCAATATTATGGGGGACGCATTGGAATTATACAAACAAGTAGTTAGCCATATGTAAAGGTTGATAAATTATGACATGTTCCTCGTAAATAGTACTTCAACTTTTGGTTAAAGGATACTAGACTGAGCTTAAAAGGTAGGTTAATTATAACATGCACAGTGTTTGCTCTAGCATGTGTCTCGTCTTTTTCTGAAAACACTCAAATACAAGTGTATCCGAATCAATAATATGACACCATAAGTAAGCAGTTCTCCCTTGCTTATACTAATATGATGAAACCACGACACCCGTCGTCATAGGCTCGACTTGCATGACTATGACATTCTGTGAGCTCTCATTTAAGAGCCCGCTCTAGCACGTGCTTCTAGGTTTTTGTGAGAGTGAAAAGTGGGTCATGTCTTAATGACATGACAATGTCCTGTAACCAGCTGTTGGCTATACTATTAGACTTGCCATTGAGGTGCATGTATTCTACTCCCTCCGTTTTTTAATATAATATGTTTTAAGTGGTAAACATGTTGTCTATATACACATGAAAATGGGTGAACATGCACATAAAAATGTGTCTACATATATTTGTGTGCATTTGCATGTGGACAAAAGATAAAACATCTTATATTAAAAAACGGAGGAAGTAGTAGCTATAACAAGCGAGCAAGGGCCTGGACGAGGATTCGATTCAGCCCAGTTGTGGAGTTGTTCGTTTGGTCGTATCGCTTCACATGGGCCACACCTGGGTTGCGAGCCTGCGACTCGGCCCAACCAAAAAAATTGTGTAGCTGGCTGGTATTGCTGCATCCCGGGCCATGCTCTGGTTGCCCGGGGCTCTGACCGACCGGCACCATAGCAGAGCACGGAAGTTGTATATACATGGACCCGATCGAAACCGACGATCCTGTGCGGCAGTCCGGCGGAGGCGCGGAGCAGAGCAGGATGACGGCGCGCGCAGACAAAACCGGCCGCCACCGGCCGGGCCCTGGCTAGCCACACAAACATGGGATGGAATGCGGATCAGCTCACTCACTCACTCGTATATATGCACCATCAGCTCAGCTACAAATTCGGACATGCAACACAGTGCTGCGCATGGCATGCAGGAGCAGTGATACACGTACATGGCCGTAGCAACCCGGGACTGGAGGTAGCGGCCTTTAGTCCCGGTTTCGCATTCCGGATGCGGATCCGAGACTAAAACCCACTACGGCCCGGGACTACATGTCCTTTTTTCACTAGTGCACACAAACCTGGGATGGAATGCGGATCAGCTCACTCACTCGTATATATGCACCATCAGCTCAGCTACAAATTCGGACATGCAACACTGTGCTGCGCATTACTCCCACATGGAGGTGCTGAGTGCATGGCAATGGCATGGCATGCAGGAGCAGTGATACACGTACATGCATGCACGTATTGCAATCGCTTGCATGGCACGGCCCCATGATTTGTTACGCCGGCCGGCCCTCGCAACGTTCCAAAACGTTTGGTGATACCGCCTCCCGCTTTAACGCCATACTATTCATCGATCATTTTCGACAAAAGTCTATAATACAACATCACACTCTCTAGTCTCGTTACACGTGCGAGCAGCTCCAACATTTGGGACGAGTTTGAGGGATCCGGTCAGATGGTCATTTTCTGCCTAACTGTGAGATAATTTAGCAAATGAGGGTTCAGTCGGAGATGCTCTCTATGGGACGGAGTTAGTCGTCATAGATATTTACGTATCTAATCAACCGATTAGACATGCACAGATCGACATCCCGTTCTGGGTTCTTGCCGCCACTGGGGGCCGCAGAGGGAACATAGCTCGACCGCCTCTCGTCTTTTTGCCTTTTATCGGTAGTTCCGTATCCGTTTTTCTTGGGTCATTTTCTAGGATCTGCCTCCGAACAACACACACAAAATACGGTGACCAATCGTGCATGCATGGGTGCTTATTGATTGGCAGCAGCAATTTTTGGGCTGGATACCGTACGGCGTGTATACATCAGTGATAATAAATATTATTCATCAAATGAGGCAGCGATAGGACAAGATGGAAATAGACTTGAGGTGCCTATGTTTTCCATCGTTTTTTTTGATTCAGAGAGTGGGACGTAGATGAGACGTGACATGCATAGGTGAGGCCCGCTGGGCTTAGCTGCAGGCCCACAGACAGGGACAGGGAGCCGTTGCTGTCAGTCAGCCCCACGCCGCGCCTCGGATGCATGCCTCACTGTCTACTTGTTTTTCTCTTCACAGTACAATACAACGGCGGGGTCTACTGGATCCGTACGTGGTCTTACCTACAGTCCACGGAACGCTCTGGATATTGGGTGCAACCGGCTGGAATTGGTGGCACGGGATTTGTACAACCGATTCAGCTGGCGTTCTGATCTAAGGATATCATGTTGAAGCAGTGTCTTTTCATGATGTCCATACTGTTTAGATGGTTGATACATGTATCAACACTTTGTGATCCGTGATGTACTCGTTTTGTAAGACATGACTTTGAATAAATGAAATAAAAAGCCGCATGCATCAACCGATGCAGAGGCTGGGCTGCCCTTTTCGAAAAAAAACAGTACAATACAACGGCGGGGTCTACTGTTTATTTGTCTAGGGAACAGGCGGCGACAGATCGAGCCAGCAACGTCAATTTGTACCGTTGTACTGTTAACTGTACGTGTTGTTAGGAAGCGGCACCCCTTTGTTCCGGTGAGCGAAGGACATGCGACTAGGGTTCACTCGCCTCCCGTCGATCTGCCTGCGTATGTGGTCTTTCGGCCATGGTGGCGCGATGGATCTCGGTCCTCGTCGGCGAGAGGGCTCCGTTTTGGGGTATTAGCGTCAAGTTTTGTTTGGGCGGCGACGTCGAGAAGTCTTTGGGAATGGTGTGGTTTTGAGGACTTCTTTTGGCGGTGACATTCTCCGGATCGTCAAGGAGCTTAATCGGCGGTTTTATCTTCTTCTTCGGCTCCGGGACGGATGTGGTCTTCTAGACCCTTTCGCCGACTCCCCGTCCGTAACCAACAGTGTCAGACCGGCTCAGAGAGTAATGGTAGCGGCGGCGTGCCGTGTCTGGAGGTTGAAGACAAAGGGCATCGCAAGGATTTCGTTCTAATTGTTTAAATGTTTTGTAATGTTCAGTGTTTTTTAATGATAGTGACCTTTTCGCAAAAAAGAAAACAACAACTGTACGTGCTGTTGAACTGTGCATGCATGGGCAGTGGTTATGCATCCTCAAAAGAAACTAGTACGTCGCCTCGGCCAGCAAAGTACATAGATCATGCACTCTTATGCATCGCATCGTTTCCATGCCTTTGAGGATAGAAAATCTTGCATGCATGCATGCATGGCAAGAGGGCACGAGCGGTACGTACTAAGCAACGTGCTGTCAGTCAGCCCCACGCCACGCCTCGGATGCATGCCTCAGTGTCTACTTGTTTTTCTCTTCACAGTACAATACAACGGCGGGGTCTACTGTTTATTTGTCTAGGGAACAGGCGGCGACAGATCGAGCCAGCAACGTCAACTTGTACACTTGTACTGTTAACTGTACGTGTAGTTAGGAAGCGGCACCTCTTTTGTTCCCGTCGGTGTTGCCGCCTCCCGTCGGTGTTGCCGCCGTTCTGCCCGTGTATGTGGCCTTCCATCTATAGAGGCGCGATGGATCTCGGTGCTCGTTGGCGGGAGGGCTCCATTTTCAGGTGTTAGCGCCAAGTTTTGTTTGGACGGCGATACGATGGCGGTGGTGGCACCTGGTTTCAATAAGGTCTATGCGGTTTCAGTCCAATCTCGGCGGCGACGTCGGTAAGCCTGTGAGATAGGTGTGGTTTTAAGGACTTCTTCTGGCGGTGGCGTTCTCCGGATCGTCAAGTAGCTTAATCGGCGGTTTTCCTTCTTCTTCGGTTCCGGGACGGATGTGTTCTTCTAGACCCGTTCGGCGACTGCCCGTCCGCAGACAACAACGTCAGACCGACTCAGGGAGGAACGGCAGCGGCGACGTGCCGTCAAACGGTCTGGAGGTTGAAGACAAAGAGCATCTCAATGATTTCGTTGTAATTGCTTAAATGTTTTGTAATGTTCAGTGTTTGATAGTGCCCTTTCCAAAAAAAAACTGTACGTGTTGTTGAACCGTGCATGCATGATGCATGCATGATGCATGCATGGGCAGTGGTATGCATCATCGTTTCCATGCCTTTGAGGATCGAGATGCATGCATGCATGGCAAGAGGGCACGAGCGGTACTGTACCCGTGCCGGCTCCAGCACCGACTGGCATGCAGCAGGAACGAAGGCGATCGGATCCGATATTTCAGGGTGCAGCAGTCTAGCAGAGCTGGACGACGGAACAAACAAAACCCGACGCCGCCGGGCCCTCTAACACTCATGCCAATCCATGCCATGCATGGAATGTGGATCGGCTCACTCCGCTGCTCACTCGATCTCTACACATGCAGTGGGAAACCGGATTGTGATCTTCGCCCCTAACTCGGCCACAGGGTCACCCTGGATCGTTGACTCCATCGTCAATTGGTTTGATCGCCCGAAGGGAATGTTCTTGAAGCTATCTCTGCTCTCAGGGTGGTTGTCAAAGGGCTTTATCTATGCATGATGTCTATAAACACCACCAATCTCATAGGGCTAGGTAGTTATCAGTAGGAATTTTCATGTTTGGTTGATAGGACATTTGGAGCATTGCTTCAAGCTAGTAGATAAAATGATACCTAAATACTGGTTGTGAGGGGACTCTCAATTCATTTTTTTTATCATGGAAAAAAATATAGTAATTATGTGTTTATTAAGAGGGTGTCATGTATGTGTGCTTGCTATGATTCTAGCACACACAAACATGATAAGATATATACGACAATCAAAATCACCTACTACACATGTAGTTATACATTTTCTCTGTAAGAATATATATTATGGTGTTACTACAAAGTTCCATCGTATATCTATAAATTCCCCATATTACATCGAGATAAGAAACCCTAAACTCTTCCTTTATCACTTGGAAGAGCGCTGTAGGCAATGCTGAAATGTTGTTGAATACCCTTACGTATTTCCATTCATATCTCTCAGGTGAGCAAAGTAAGGGCGGTTTTAAGCCCTTTGGGTGAGCAATCGGCGTCTTAGCGATGGCATGCCAGTAGTGAATGACCGTTGGCTGACCCGAGCCCTAATCCTGCACCAGGGTATGCAGGAAAGCTGAGGTATCGTAACTTGCCAAATGGATATAGAGAAACGACATTCAAAAAGAATGTTTCACGTCGTCTCTCCTTGGCATCTACAGAGTTGGCAAAGCGGGTTTCGAGGCCACCCCTTGACGACAAGTCAAGCGAATACGCGGCATTTAGGGGGTTCCCAGACTTTTCCAAGCCACTCGCTCGAAAGAGCAAGGGATGGCACCCCGTGAACTGAGCCTTGTAAGCCGATCCAGCTGAGTAGCCGCTACTAGTAGTGAGAATCCAGGTGATAGTGTCGTTCTGTGCGAGGGACCAGCGTAATACTAGTTTTGCACTTAGCAGATACAGTAACTCAACCGGGCTAACCTTACCATGAATTGCTAAACGAAAACGTTCAGTTCGTTGCAAAATGAAAAGGAGGTGGACAATAAGGCAGGGAGTTGGTCGTCATGGGTATTGGCATATATCCAATCAACCGATTTTTATATCAGTGACGATGAATAATATTTGTTGATGAGGTGGTCGGCGAGAGAGAGTGGAACAGGACAAGATGATAACACTAGATGTGAGGTACCGATGTTTTCCTTTTGTTTTCTTTTTGGGAGAGAGAGAGGGACCTGCATGAGACGTGACATGCATAGGTGGGGCCCCGTGGCCTTAGCTGAAGGCCCACAGACAGGGAGCACCCGAGCCGTTGCTGTCAGCCCCACGCCATGACCTTACATGCATGCCTCAATGTCATGTTGTTTTTCCTTGAGAGTACAACGGTGTCTATTGTTGGTTTATTAGTGAACAGGTTGTGTGAGAACCACTATTTGTACGTGTTGTATAACTCCCACAGCTCCACATGACCTTGCGATCGAGCTAGCGACGTCACCTTGTGTCGCGGTACGTATGTGTTTCATCGTTCATTTTTCTACTATCCCTCCGATCCGATATAATTGTGTCGCAGAAAGAGTACTGTGTGCCTATAAATTCGTATAGAGCTCACAGACACTAGCTTCGGAACGGAGGGAGTAGTTCATTTCCAGGAGTCAAAGTATGCCTCACGTTTTTTCTAAGAGCAGGGTTCGCTTCAAGTCGAAAGAAAGTAGTACATGCGTGACAATTAATAGTGCCGCCGGGCCGGGCCTGTACGAGTCCTTTCATGCATCTAACAATTAGATCACCGGTAACACACATGCAAAGTGGTAGCAACGCAAGAGTGTACCGACTAATTGTATGGCAAGGAGGTGTGCATGTATGTCTCGCCAGTTCAATATAACACGATTTGGTCAGAATTATTTTAGTACCATTGTTCAACATCGGCCGATATTAATCGGCCTATTTATCGCTTACCAGTGTCTGAATAATAAGATAAATTGGCCGATTAATCGGTCGATATGTCGATAAACCGGCCGATTTACCCTTTATATTGGGTCGACCGATAAGCTACCGTTAAGCGATATCCTGATTGGTACACAGAAAAGCTTCATCACATTTTACACAATGGAGACACATGGATATATAATATATTAGTACTCCGGAAAGCCATTTTGCCAGAATTAGCTGATGGATCACACTAGTGACTACAACTCCACTCAAACTCTTCGCATGTAATTCTTCAACACTAGCCTATGTGGTAACCTCTGTTTCCCTAACATTAGTGTAAAACTAAATACGTTTGCCAGGGCACATAAGGAAAGTGCACATGATAAACACTTACTGATCCTGATTGACTGAGAATCAAGAAATCGGAATGGGCAACAATGAGTCATGAAGTTATGGGCCGAACCAATTGGGCCTGTGCGTCCATCTACAACACGAAAGAACCAGAGCCAGCTATGACTCATTCCGGCCTTGGTGCCTACTTGGTCTTGGGCTCCGCTGTAGATCCATCACTCCTCTGCCTAGCCGTTCCCTGATCTCCGACACCCTTATTGTTGCGTTGATCGGGAGCCTGGCCATTTCCCATCGGATTTTGCCGGATCTAAATCAATTCTGCGTAAATATTTGAATTTTGCAGCACCAGAATTCGTAATTTTGCACCACTAGTAACTGGCATGATCCGTATTTTCAAATACAAAACTCCAAACAGTGCGACAGCACCACCAGTCCACCACCATCCATGGACCCACTTCCGGTCCTTGAAAGGCCTCCGCCGGGGGACGGCAGAGGCAGCTTGGGTGACTCGTCAAAGTTAAGCTTCCCCATGAAGCTGTCCATCGACAAGCTCCGACAATGCCGGAACTTGGCTCCATCCTTCCTCTCCGCCGAGGTGGACTGGCTCTCGGCTTCGTCGTTCTCGCTGCTATCGGCGGCGCTCCCAGCTCGGGTGCCGCTGGCACGGCTGTCGCGGTCGTTGGGTAGACGCAGACTGCAACGGCGATGCGTTCAATAAGGTAACGGCGAGGAAACGCCGCCATCGCCGCCATGACCTATGTACAAATCAAGTGCGAATATCTTTTTTTTTTTGACTTTTTAGTACCAATATCTGGCACCTGTTCTGTGCGATGGTTTTCTTTTGTTTATTCAGGATCAGCTAGAGATGCTCTTATAAACGGCTGAATTTGTTTTCTTGCTTGTAACGGAAGCCGTCAAAGAAAGGAAAGCGATGATCAATTTGCAAAGAGCAATAAAAGGAAACCGAGTCGATGTCCGGAGCGAACAGTACACAGCACAGACGGGCCTGCCCTAAATACGCTGCAGCCCTCCATCGATTGAACGTTCACAAGGCAAACGCAAAGCCAATCCCGAACCAAGACCAACCGAAGAAGAAGCGGAAGGCGAGTCGGCGAGATCATCAATGGCGGCGCTCCGGCACGCGGCGAGGAGGCTCTGCGAGCGTGCGCTCCAGGGAGCGCCGAGGCTTACTCCTGCCCGCCGGCCCCTGTCAATGACCTCCTCCATCCATGGGCAGGTAAATCTTCCATCCATCCCCGTCCGTCCTTCCTATCTTCAATCCCTCGCCCTCCCACCCTAGGGTACGGCGTTGGCTTCGTTTCCGGCGTGGGGACCTGATCTAGGTTGTCAGTGCCACCGGGCTCCTCCCGATTGCTTTTGCCTGCTAGATAAAATCACCATCTCTCCAAATCCCGCACAAATCTTCAAGCCGAGGCCAAAATCTTGTCAAATCTTGAATCTTGCCCGTGCTTCATCATATTTTGTCACAATCTACCGAGCTAGCTTCAGTTGTGTGTTATTATCTTAATTATGCTCATGAATTTTCATCTTGTATGACAGCCAACACCTGCTACTTCAGGGCCACAAGACGAGCTGAAAAGACAATTTGAGAAGAAGAAATTAGAGTTGTTCGATTTGCTCTAGGAGGTGGAAAACAAAAAGGTTTACCCAACCCTGTCATGGGCAGGCTTCCAAAATTCACGGCTGGCCACTCAACTTTCTGCACATTTGGAGCATCGACCTGACTACTTCTGGTATTGTCACTCTCAAACATCCGCTTATCTCTTGTTTTTGTTTTATATTTCCTAACAGTTTTTGTGTTTGGTCGTCATCCACAGGCGTAGTTATCGAACAACATCAAGAATCAGCGACTTCTGCTCTATGTACTTTCTTCTGGGATATCTGTATATGGCACACTATTGGGAACCCAAAAGGAAACAAGATGGCGCTACAAGCTACAACAGCACTGAATCCAAGATCCTTGCTAACAGAGAGCAGCAGGATAATGATATGAACAAGCTTCACGCATCTAATATTTAGAGCTTGTTCTTGTTTAGCGGTTGTCTAGTTTTTGCACCTCTCCCCGCTGGTGCAGATTTCAAGTTCCAATTGCTAAAACGCTTACGTGGAAGCTGTTGTTTTAGTTTCTTAGTTCAGGTTTTCTTCTCGCATCAGTTAGATGTTAGCATTTTAATCTTCATTGTATCTGCATTTTTTGTTTCAGTCATGCATATAGGTAGCTAGTGTTAAGAGTATATGTTCTTTCATAAAGATTTCTTTTGTGAATACTTTGATATGTTATATGTATTTTTCTGGTTTAGGGACCCTAAACCCTAAAAAAACCAGAGGCCGCCACGTGTGAGAATCTCTGGTCCTAGAGGTCCTCTGCCACGCGCTCTGCCCAGGCCCCGCGTGGAGCTCTCTAGTGCCGGGTCGTAAGACACCCGGGTTGTAACGAATATACAAGGCACATTTGGATACTTGGATCCCGAGTATTACTACGTACGGCAACTGAATGAGAAAAGCGATGTCTACAGTTTTGGTGTGGTACTCATTGAACTACTTCTCAGGAAAGAGCCAACATTGACAAGTGAATCAGGCTCGAAGCAAAACTTATCAAATTATTTTCTTTGGGGATTGAAAGCGAGACTGGTTTCAGAAATAGTAGCTTCCCAAGTTCTTGAGGAAGCAACCGAGGAAGAGATTAGCAGCATAGCTTCCCTTGCAGAGATGTGCTTGAGACTCCGAGGTGAAGATAGACCTATCATGAAGCAAGTGGAGATGGTTCTACGGGTCCTGCAAACAGAAAGGCTAAGAAAGTGCCATGTTGGTCTAGGAAATGGGGAAGAGGAGGAACCATTGCTAACTCCAGGAGAAAGGGATGAATTTTTTGATCTGTTGGTTGCTAGGGAGTTCACTGCTAGTGCTAGTTTACATTCTGAAAAGGTCAGAAAATGTTATAGCTTTGAGCAAGAGTCCATGTCAAATGCTGGTGCAACATGCTAGATGTGTGTATCAATAAACAAGCATATATATGTACATATATTTACCAGGTGATGCACCGCGCGTAGTATGTGTACTGGGTTGTGCGCGTTTTTCTTTACAGACCTGTTGTGAAGAAACAATTTTACTGAACTTCGCGTGACCTAATCTTAAGTTGTCTAGCTTCTTTGGCCAACACGAGAATTAGTTGTCAGAGACAGAGTTCGCTCGAGTTTGAAATGTACCAGCATATGCAACAATGATAAAGCAGGGTCCTTGTTCTGGACTTGTGGTACACCGTACAGTAAAAATAGCACTACTGAATAGCATTAGTATATACTATTAGTATGGAAGGCATTTAGCTCAACATCAAATTAATAAAATGAGAAACGGAGGATCTAGAGTAAAAATCATAATGTTCTATCTCAAAGTTTATAAAATGGTATAAATAGCAGAACTGGTATGTAAATAGAATGTGTTATCAACAAAACTACCACGTGAGGTTTTAGAGAATTCGTGGCTCTCGGGCGCACCTGCACGCTCGGTGGGCAAGTAAGCCAAGGGCCTCCGCACAAGGATCTCTATTACGGCTAGGCAACTAACAACCGACTTCACGTTTGCATTGGCTGTCCACAATAATACAATAAATATTAAGTATAGTGATCGATGTCCATTTAACATTGAAGTTTGCATTCAACCGTCATATTTGTGTGAAACGATGTTTACTTTATGTGGGTTGTCCTTTTCTTATAATTAAGTAATAGATACCAATTTTGTAATATTTTGGTTAGTAGTAATTACTCAAATATATGGTTGTCATTTTCTTATAATTAATTAGTAGAGTATTATTATTTATTTAATATTTTTAATCAATCAAAAAATGGTAAAATTAAAACTACTGGTGCCAAATAGATCAATTTGGTGATGTTCATGAGTTTAAAGCATCGTCATGGTCAAACAAATTTAGCTGCAGGCCCACAGACAGGGAGCGCCCGAGGCATTGCTTTCCGTCAGTGCCTACCTACCGAATGGCCGAATACAAAGCCTCGATGTCTAGTTGTTTTTTTCTTGACAGTGCATCTGTTTCTTGATCGCATTACTCTCACTATGCATCAAATGAACTGGTCCTTTCATGCAGGAGCAGCAGGACATGCACATATTGCAATCGCGTGGCGCACTCCGTGCACAGTGCACCCATGCATGATTGACGACGCAACGTTACAGAACATTTGGTGACAGCCGTTTACCACTATGAATGCATTCTGCCCCCAACGCGCCAATGATTTGTAGCTCGGGGTCGATGTCCTCATATATATCAGTTTACGTCGTGTACATATTCCCTGCAATGTACGTGTGTGAACATTTATGTTATTGAACTATTTCTAAAATATGAATTGTCTTACTAGTGGCATGAGACTGGCATACCACACTAGTAACAAATGTCAGTTGTGTGATACAAGTGGCGTGCCACATCCACGTCACCCGTAGAGTTTTTTAGCACACCACAATCAGAAATTTTTGCACTAGTGGCTAAGCAATCAACAATCTAATGAGATCTCCTAGGTCATCTTGATCACCCAGTGAACTCGACATGAATCCACACACATACGTGACATATTCCAACAAAATCAACAATTGAGCTGCGATTAGTTTGATTCATATCAAGATACACCAACAGGGCAACAGGGGTAGACGGTTAGCCATGAGATGTCTCGTAACTCGTAAGCCATCGTATGTTGTCCCTTTGTCGAGAAAGATAAGTGCTGGTGATCTCAAAATACTCCAGCTTAGACAGGTTGCCAATTTGTGGAGGCACTGACCCACAAGATACGTAGTAGAGATCGAGATGTCTCAAGTTGTTGAAAGAACCCAAGAACTCCAGACGGCTGTTATGCGTACACAGGGAAACCCAGGTGAGACTGAGGTGCTCCAGATGTTCTAGAGAGAGCAAGGAATTTCTCATCTGGCCGACCAGAGTTGTATGGCTAAGGTCAAGCTGGATGACATGGCCGGTTGTGTTGTCGCAGGTGACGCCTTTCCATCGGCAGCAATCCTGGCGTCCTGGTTGCCATGACTCGAGGTAGTTATTGCGGTCGTCGTCTATGCCTTGCTTGAAGGCCAGCAAGGCGTCCCTCTCGCGCCCTATGCAGCTCCGGCCAGCCACATGGGGCGGTTCGAGCTGCCGCGCGTCGTTGCCGAGGACGAAGCTGCTCCAATTTGCTGCCATAAGGAGCAGGACGAACACGGCAGGCGAGCGATCCATGGTGGGCATAGTGGTGGTGTTGGTTATCACAGCTCTTTTCCGGTGCCACGGTGCACTTAAAAGGGCCTGTGCATAGAGCCGCGTGTGGAATAGGCGAGAGTTGCAGATTTTCTTCCATGGCAGATTTTTCTCTTGTTGAGCTTATCTTTCCATGGCAAATCTTTGGGCAGCCACGAGTCGACGATCGCCCGTCAAGTTAAGAATCGCCCTTTCGTCGACCGATTTGTGGAGGTTATGTATGCATGCGACGACTTGCGGGCCACCGAACTGACAGACAGTGCAAATTAACCTGAGAAGTCGTCAGTCACTCTGATCGTCTCTACGCGGCCATTGCGCTGGTCGGTTGTGCCTGATTGCCTGGTGCTCCGCTCTACGCAGCACCGCGCTCGCCGCCGTTCTCTGGGTCGTCCTTTTATTGCTTGATGCTCGTGTTGTTCTCCCTAAAAGTGCTAGAGATGTTCGGTCTTTCAGTTCGCTTTGTTGTGCTCCAGGGCTTTTGATTCCCTTCTAACTCTGCAACACCCTCAAAGCTTAAAAAGTCGAACAACTAACACAGAACACAATCAAGTCAAGATTACGAATCATCTGGACAGAATGAACAAGTGCTGGAAAAATCAAAACCAAGGGGGTTCATCATGACCTTCCAGTACAAACAAACATTAACAGTTACATGCATTACAGAAAATTCATGTGACCCGACTATCGGCAAAAAGAATACACACATACAAGCAGAAGGTGCTAAGTATTTTTGCACCTTCATTTATTCATACAACTGAGTAATAAGGTGACACCAGCATCAGGTTGACATTGTTTTATTCAACCACTATGAGTAGCGGCGTTCATCCGTAGGATACAACATACATGTCTCTAGATGGGTTGTATCCCTTGAAGAAAGGCATTGCGTATAGTGCCCTTTCCCCTTTCCACGTTCCTACCAAGAAAAATCGGGGTCCTGTTTATATATAAGTTTATGCGATAAATCTCATTATTTTGAGAACGGTAGGTCAGGTCACTGCACCACTAATAACTGGCATGACCTTCATTTTCATGTAAAGAACTCCACGATGGTCACGTAATATGGTTGTGGTAGATCTACAACCATAAAAGTACATGCTCATAATTTTGGAAAAGTTGTGCATATATATAGCCGAGTGAGAGATGTAAACTTGTGATATACTTGCGAGTGCTCGTCTCAAAATATAGAAACAAACTACATGAAGAGTAGTGTTAGTACTGAGGCCACTTTGACACCATATAACTGCTCCTACAAAGATTGGAATTTATGGGTATGGGATGCATAAAAAACTCATACAATTCAATTTGTCCAAATCGTTCCAGATGTAACCTTTATTTTTCTCCTGAACTATATTGCCTCGTCACGAATGTGTCCATTGCTGCCTCCACCATTCAGTCTTTCGTAGCGGCAAAAGAAATTGCAGCAACCTCGATGAAATGGTTCACTCCAGCAGGTTGGATATGCACACTTGGTCCGACACCCTACCTAATTTTCTTCCAAAATTGGTAGTACCTCGTTGTCCCCAAGTATTGATTCGTAGCGTTGTTTCCGTTTACCTGTATTTTAAAGAAGTACATTTGGCTAGGTGAAGTTTGTGGCATACTGGGCTCAAATCAAATACAAAATAAATCTGTCAACCCAACTAATTATTTAGTCGAATATAATATTTTATGTTGGCTTGACCAAATATTTACATATGGCTGACCGTGTTCGGCATCATTATTCGGACTTTGTGGGAACTTGAAAAATGTGAAGATTGTGTTGAAATAATAATATATTGCCTAACACATTTTCATCTGTTTATCAGTTTGATATGGTACCAGAGCCAGTATTTTCAAGTTCAAGACCCTGCTCGCGTCGTATTTTTTTTCCGTGTAGGCTGCCTACACTGAACCACACGCTAAGTACTAACATAGTCAACACACGAGGGAAAGTGTTAAAATATGAATATATTTACTAATCTCGTTCCATCAGTTTGGACATTTCTGATAATTAGTTAGTGCATCAATTTAGTAGACGGGATTTACCGGCGACCGGCCGGTAGCTATAGTACATGTCCAACGATCGGGCTCCATCCTGACCGATGCCCGTGCCTTCCTTCGCCATCGATCGGCAGCTGCATGCTAGCCTGCTACTCCGCTAGGGAAAGAATGTTCGGTCGATCAGATCCGATTTTCAGGGTGCAGCTAGCCCAGGCCCATATGTTCTGTGCAGAAGCCCAGCCGAGCGGAGCAGGACGAAGGAACAAACAAAACCAGACGCCGTCGGCCCGGCCCATCGGATATATGATATTGCCATAGCACTTCAAATTTTTTATTCATCTTTTGCATCTTGTGTTTCAATAATATAGATGAATTAAATCTTGTGTTTCAATAATACGCTTCTAGTCTGGTTTCTAGAAGCGTAAGAGAAAAGAAAAATAACATGACTCAATTAAATCTCAAAAAGGTGCTATGCAAGGTTTATTAGAAAAGAAGCACCACAAGTGCCATATTAATGCCAAAAGGAAATATCGTGCATTTTGAAGTTCTGAAATTGTTAAAGTGGTATGATTGTATTCCCAATATCAATGCTACTAGCCATACACGCCACACACAATCATGTCATGCATGGGATGCGGATCGACTGATCACTCAAATGAAGTGGTCCATGCATTGTAGAGGCATCAGTCATGCAGGAGCAAGAGCAGGAGCAGAAGCAGAAGCAGCAGGACATGCATATATTGCAATTCGCCCCCCCTGAACATATTTTTCTCTCACGTCGGCTTCCTGACGCTACATCAATCGTCTCGTCCTGACCTTCACCGTTATATATCAGTTTTCGTGGCTTGCACATCGTCCATCATTTTGGACAAGTCTATATGCGCCGGCGAAGCCTGAACAGAACTACAGAAGTGCTATTGCCTCAACTCTATTTGCACTAATTAGTTCTTATCGTTGGAGAATCAAAGGGTTGGGAATGCGCCACACTAACCCAGCATGGCGTCATGGCCCGAGCCAATAGGTGCTAGATGTACTATACGTAAGAAGCAGAGCAAGGACTAATTGATCCAACAAGATTTGTTGAGCTTTCGAAGAACGTTATGGGGAGACAGCTGCTCATACTTGTTGAGCTTCGAACCCTGACAGATTCTATTCACTTGAATGATAAGACAGATAAAGTGAGATGAAATATAGGCGCCAGTGGAAAATTCCAGGTGAAAAGCCTATATCTAAATCTGACAGCGGCAGAGGTTTTTCCACAGAATTTTTTGTGGAAATTGAAAATTCCCTCAAAAATAATGGTTCTGACGAAGAATAGCATTTTGACTAAAGATAACTTAGGGTAAAGAGGTTGGACTGGAAATGAACAATGTCGTTTCTGCTGTAGGAAAGAGATGGTAGATCATCTTCTGTTTCAATGCAGCTTGGCTAACATGGCCTGTCAAGTGGTGGTGTGTGCTTTTGAGCTAGGGAGGCCACCTGACAGTGTAGATGATCTAACTGGAGCGTGGCTGAACTCCTTTCCATCAGACTTGAGAAAGTTGGTGATGTGTGGATGTTCTGCAGTAGTTTGGACGATTTAGAAAACTAGGAATGACGCATGCTTTGACAAGAAGTTTCGTGATGATCCTGCTGCTGTGATTTTTAGGCAATTTAACTTGCTTAACATGTGGGCAATGCTGCAGAAACCTGAAGGCGAAAGAAAACTTGAAGACGGTGTGGAGACGTTTTAGAGGGTGATCAGGGAGGCTCTATCCAGAGCTCGTGGCTCGGCGCCTCGACAGTGTGGATCACGCTTTGATGCCTGGCTTTTGGGGTGGAATTCTGGAGTTGTGCTCGCTCATTTAAAAACTTCACTGGGTTTATTCTGCTGTGTCCCATTGAGAGCGGGATGTCGCTCACACTGTGGGGGTGCCTGTGCGAACCCCAGGACGTTTACCTGCTTTAGCTGGGTTTATTCCTTGGCTTAGCCAGTTTTCTGCTGGTAACTTTGTAAGACTTGGCGGTTTCTTTAGATGAAATCGACAGGGGAGCCCGTTTAGTCTAATTTTTTTTTGGATCCAACAAGTCCCTGTCTCGGAAATTAGTACAAAAAGGCCTCACTTTCGGAAGGTTTGCCTAACAAGCGTCGCGTTTTAACACAAGCACATGAAAAGCTTAAAAGAACCTACCTTATTTAGGGAGGGGATTCTCACAACAGTGAATGAGCGCCCAATGTGATCCTTAAATGATTTGAACTGCATAAAATCTTCCCTTGAATGGTTGTTGCATCACATAATGTAACTTTCTATGTTACCTTTCATATTTAAGCATGAAAATAGAGATTCGGAACGAAACCACATGCCGGAGGCCGGACAAGCAGTCATGCACATCCTTTGCTAGGTCCATATTGACATACTCCTCTTACCCATGCACACAAGTTTTGCATTTAGCTATAACTCTTTTCCAATGTTGTTGAAAACCACCGAAAATCATTAGGAGGCATCAGGAGCTGCAATTGTGTAATGCTAGATTTCTATACGAAGTTAGCTGAGCATGAAGTTAGATTAGATATGTACTCTTCCGTAGCCTCATAGGGACCCCTGACTGAGTGCCAGAGCTATACCCTTATTTAGGCCTTTGAGGTTTTTTCATGGGCCTGACACACCTTATCAGGCTTGTGAGAATATACAAGGGTATTTCAGTCTTTGACGATTTCTAGGAATATCACCACAATGGCTGAAGTATCTGGTTTTAAATAGTGACATGACAATCATGTTGTTTATTTAGTGTATGTATCATATCCAGAACAAAAAGTAAATGTGAATATAGATGAGTTAGTTCTGTGATGATCCCTAGAGGGCGGTGAGTTGAGAGCGGCGGGGAGCTCGTGGGGAGACAGAGGAGGGTGGTGGCGCTCATGTGTTGAGGGAAACAAAGGGTCAGGCGTAATCGGACTGGGCTTCAACCTAAATCCCACATGGCCTTTTTTTTTCAAAATCTGAACCATTATAAACTGAACCATTTTCTAAATCTGAACCATTATAAACTGAACCATTTTCGAAATCTGAACATTTTTTAGAAAATATTTTCGAAATTAATATTTTCATGCTGCAAGTGACGTACCCAAGTAAAGATAGCCATGATGACTACTTAATATGTTTGGTGCATATTTACAACCATAAAGGACACGATCATAGTTAGAGAGGAGCTGTACACATATCTAGCAAGAGATAGACACTTGTATTCCAGCACAGAGAATAATACGAAGATGTTATATATTTGCCAAAAATCATAGTAAACTACAGGAATAGAAAAACTTGGAGAGTAGTGTTAATAGTGCGGCAATTTTGACACCTAAATTGCTTCTAGAAAAATTCGACCATCTAGGCTTGGGATACGTTAGGAATTTATTCAGCTCAAGCGGTCCCAAAGCTTAGTTGAAATTTTATTTCGAATTTTTTCTTCACAACACTCAAGGGAGTCAAGAAACGGGCCCCCCACATTTTGGTCTCTGCTCCTGACTACATCACAGAGTCATCCTCTCGAAATACATCACTGGGACTACCACAAAGGAATGTGCCCGAAGCCATCTTAGACCTTGGGCTAATCGTTAAAGGGCTACATCTCTAAATGATGTCCACAGACACATCCAACCTCATAGGATAAGACGGCGGCTCCAGGATTTGACACCTTTGAGGTTGTTTGACCTTGTGTCGTGTGTGCCATGAGGGTGTTTAAACAATTCTTTGTGAGAGATTCATATAGGACACATCCACATCATACACGTCTCTAGATGGGTTTGATCCCTTAAAGAAAGGCATTGCATATAATATCGTTTCCCCTTTCCATGTTCTTACCAAAGAAAAATTGGGGGTCCTGTTCATATATAGGTTATGCGATTAATCGTTAGGTTGAGAACGGTAGGTCAGTTCACCGCACTACTATAGTAACTAGCATGATCCGTATCTTCTATATCTAAATAGGAGCACCCCACTACAAGTATTTCTCTCAACATGCAAGATGTCCACCTCATCATGTATCCCTGAGCAATCCTAGATTGACACGTGTCATCAAATCTGCCACCAAATCGTCTACCAGATCAAATAAGAAAAACATTACACTTTGTGCAGGTTCTGTTTCGTGGCGTTTTATGTATTCTCTTAAAGTCATGCCACCATGCATTATATGGTTTACTATTCCATAGTGTGTAACTGCAGCCCAACATAAACCACTAAGCCAGATACGCTTAGTCTTCTCGAAGTACCCTTATTCACCACTTTAAGTACACAACGTGTTCCTGCCTTGGATAGCTTTTCAGCTTCTTTGCGTTACTGTAAGTTTTACGTCTTGCTCTATATAAGGCAGACAGCTCAAATCCATCTCCCATCTGCCCCTCTTACTTTGATCGCTGCTTACTCTTCACCGCTAGGCCATTGCCGTCTGCTCAATCACGCCAGGCCATGCACTTGCACGGCGACGTGACCGTGAGCAGTGCAGAAGAGGGTAGATAGATACTCTGCAACACTACCATCCTTGCACGAATCAGGTCCTCGGTCGAGCTGCGCGTGAGTTGGATTTGAGCAAACGTTAGCTCGCCTCTCCTTTTTTTTAGTTTTATAATCGAATCTATTGATGTAATAGCAGTCAGCTATGGATGGCCTTACCTTTTGACGCTTATTTATTGTTGGATTGCAGGAAGTAGTTACGGTTATTTGTCAGCCAACATATCAGACACTAGTAGAAAAATGGGCTTCGGTGCGCACCTTTTTTATCGGTTGCACAGGAACCGGTACTAAAAGTGGTATTAGTAGCGGTTCCAGAGTACAGGAGGCCGGCCAGAAGCTGTCCCGGTTGGTTCTGGGCCTTTCGTCCCGGAGTACAGGCGGCTGCAGAGGGGGGCCCCACGGCGAGACCCTAGAATACCGGTTTGCTACCGGTTCGTATTACAAACCGGTATTAAAGGTTTCCCTATATTAACTTCTTCCACCAGAGCCACAGCTCCATTTTTCAGCTCGAACACAACTCCATTTTTTTCTCTCTTTGCTCTCCCAAGGTCTAGTTCACCCCATTTTTCTCCAACATTTTTCAAGATTGGTGGCACCTACATATACAAGGGTTAGCAACTTCATCTTCTCTTCTGGCATTTCAAGTTTAGCTCATTTTTTTGCTAGTTTAGCTAGTTTGATTTTTGTAGTGCTAACAAGGTGTTTGATGAAGTGCCTAAGTTAGGGATTTCATTTGTTTTATATGCATTTTGAGCTCAAATTAAAGTATGATTTGTAGGTTTTAGTGTCGTCCCGTCCCCGTCCTCACCGCCATCGATCGCCCGCGCCGTCCGTCACCGGCACCACCTCGGTGAGCCTCTTGTTTTTATCTTTTATTTTAAAAAAATCTTAGTTGTATGATTTAAATACATAGTTATTACTTATATAATTTTCTTATTTGTATGATTGTTTTTATATGTATAGTGCCATGGTTTTGATATCCGTCCCCGTCGGCCCTCGTTCGGTCTATGATTCGTATGTGGTATATATTTACAACTTTTAGTTTAATTTCCTGCTTATGACAATTATGCCGACCAACTTAACATAGATATATTTTTATCTAGGAGCTAGTCACTAGTACAGAACGACACATCGGAAACGGGCCAAAAAGCCCATCGGAAACAGAAAAAGGGTCCGTGTCCCCGACCCTGTCACTGATGTGAAGGCTCTCATCGGCAACGGACAAGAAAAACCGTCACCGATGAGGCTTGATTTTGGCTACGAATGCCATCTAGTATCCGTTGCCGATGTATCTGGACATCAGAAACGGAGATTCTGTTTCTGCTCATTTGCATTGAGGTTTCTTCATAAGCCTAGAGCAGGAATAGATTTGGCACTGGACATTTAAAATTTCACAGCGGAAGCACAAAATGCTAACAAATTCATTCATAAGGTATAACAAATGTCACCGATACATTGCATCACAAGACAACCAATTACTTATCTTCATTGTCATGCCTCTCTAAATCTATCATTGACATGTCTAGCTAAATCTATCTATGTCATGCCTCTCTAAACTTATCCTTGTCATTTCCAACTTAATTTATCTTCATGACTTGCTGTTAGAGTTCATGAATTCAATCTTCTTCTTGGACGGTGTCGCCAAAATATAATCAACTCGCCGCATTGTCCCCGACCTTGTAGTTAGCTCATTTAAATGAGCTAAACGGATCAGCACCATGCTCTGCACATAGTGCAATAAGCAAGTGCTGATGTACTGAAGGTGCCTCTTTTGTAAAGTGGTCACTGAAATGCAAAGAGAGAATATATGACTCCATGTTAGCTCACTATACATCTAGCATAAAGGACATACAACACAAAAGGATGCATAAGACAGAATAACAAACTTACAAATCCATTGCATAGTTGTTGTGTACCAACAATCATGCCGGACGACAAGCGCACCTTGGCTAAGGACCCGGCTTTTTATACAGTGTCACCGAAATGTACATCTGTTTTGCAAAGGAGATAAGTCAGCCATGAGTTTCATACACTACCGATTTGTGCTAGTTATGTTATTTTCGAGCGACACTACGTAGTCGTCCTCATCGTCCTCGGATGTATTACAACCCTAGTTCTAGTTCTGTTCATGAGTGTCCTATGGAAGAAAACCTAAGCAGAAGAATGACAACAACCCTAGTTCGTCGGCACGACGGCCGGTCACAAATAGATGTATTACCTTTGGATCTGGCAGCGGGAGTACGTAGTCGTCCTCGTCGTCCTCGGATCGACACGTCATGCGCCCTCCAGCTACAGATTAGGCGACGAGATCTGCCCGGGTGGAGCAAAGAACGGGTACGCGCTGCCACGGTCGGAGGAGAGAAGATGCGCGCCGACACGGTCGAAGGAGAAGAAGATGCGCGCCGCCACGGTCGGAGGGAGGGAGATGCGCGCCGCCACGGTCGGAGGAGAGGGAGATGCGCGCTGCCACGGTCGGAGGGAGGGAGATGCGCGCCGCCACGGTCGGAGGGAGGGAGATGCGCGCCACCACGGTGGAGCTAAAATCTGGTGCTGCGTGGAGGCGCCGTCACACTTTGAGAGTGAGGCTGAGTGTGAGCGATAGAGTTTAGGGCTGTGTGAAGGGCGCATTTATAGCAAAGTAGAACATCGGAAACGGAGGGTATAAACAACCGTTTCTTTTGATTTTTTCACTGACACACTGGGCTTATACTGATCTCTACTAGTATTGAAGATGAAGAACATAAAAATAAATAACTATAACTACTCCTCGGCCTCCGCCTTCTCTGCTCGTATGCGAGGAGAGCCGCGTAGTCGTCCGTGTCGTCGCGCGGCTCCTCGCCGACGATGTCATCGCCGCCCGTGCGCCCCTCCCACATCTCGTCGTCGTCGTAGGCAGGATCGTCGCGCAGCTCCGGCAGGAGGAGGAGCCGGCTGCTCTGAAGCAGCTCAACTCTTTTCGGCGGCATAGGCACCGACGCGCGGTTGAGGTGCCAGCCACCGGGTAGCCGAACCTTTGACCATGGCACTGGCCTCCTATATTGCCAGTGCCGCTCCGCGACGGCCTGCCCGACGATGACGCGGTTCCATCCAGGCGACCGCGGACGAGCGTCTCTCCACCGCGGCGAGCGGCTGCGGTCGCGGGCGTGGGCGCCCGAGGATCCCGCGTCCTCTTCCGACGGCATAGGCACCCTCCTGTCGTTGACGCGCCAGCCAGCGGGGAGGCTAACATTTGACCAGGGCACTGGCCTCCTATATTGCCAGTGCCTCTGCGCGACGGCCTCCGGCACGACGACACGGTTCCAATTCAGCGAAAGCGGGAAACTGCTGCGGCGAACGCCGAGGAGTTGCTAGGAGTATCCATGGCTGCGGCGAAGTGGCGTACTGAGATAGCAGGGAGATCGTGGGTTTTTAAGTAGTGGGCGGTGCTGCGGCGCCACTACGCCACTACGCCATAGCAGTTACTCCGCCTCGCTTCGAATTCGAAGAAGATGGAACGTGTCCACATTGGAAACGGACACCCAAAAGTCTCCGTTGCTATAGAGGCACATATCGGAAACGGAGCCAGAATTAAGACCATTGCCAATACTATGGGTAATGGAGTTAATACTTTCTTCGTTACCTATGTTGACGGGCCAGCCACGGCCCAGGTCAGGTTTGTACGCACTGGCCGCGCGGAAAGCGTGATTCTCCGTCACCTAACGCCTGCCGTTTCCATAGAGGGTATCGATGTGTCGTTCTGTAGTAGTGAGTTGAACCGGAAATTCCAATCGACCCTATTATCGAGTTTTTTGAAAAAGAAAACAATGATTTGAAAGAAAAATTGAAAAGAAGTGAAGATCTTCGTCTCCAATGCTTAGAAGAGAAGATGAAATGGGAGTTCAACTTTGCCGACGTCGTCGATGATCACGAGATCAAGATGGAGGCAATGCGCTTGGATCATGAGATCAAGATGAATGCAATGCGCTTGAAGCTTAAAAAGATTAGAAATATGCCATTAGTCAAGAGGCTTGCTATCATTATGCTGTTGGTTCAATAATTATCTTAGTTGCGATTTTGATCGCA
Source organism: Poa pratensis (assembly GCA_947311845.1). Classification (NCBI taxonomy): domain Eukaryota; kingdom Viridiplantae; phylum Streptophyta; class Magnoliopsida; order Poales; family Poaceae; genus Poa; species Poa pratensis. The sequence goes on from CAMZMU010000034.1 coordinate 4,469,666, forward strand.
TTTGTCGTTGGATTTAAATTTTTTAGATAGTTGTATGTTAGTTTCAATTAATGTAATTTTATGAGAACTATGTATTAGATTTGGTCACTACTCTACTTTTGTTTTAATGTGGTGAACTTGTATTAATGAATCTGGTCACGTATCTCTATTCATGATATAGCTTGATACGTCTCCAACGTATCTATAATTTTTGATGTTCCATAATTTTTATACCAATTGCTACATGTTTTGCATCTACTTTATGTCACTTTTATATATTTTTTGGACTAACCTATTAACAAGATGCCGAAGTGTCAGTTACTGTTTTCTGCTGTTTTTGTATTCCAGAAAAGCTAGTCTGGAAATATTCTCGGAATTGGACGAAACTTCACGGATCCCTATTTTTCCAGAAACACCAGATGGAGCAAAGGAGCAACAGAGGAGGCCACAGGGCAGCCACATGCCACAGGGCGCGGGCCCCCTTCTGCCGCGCCCTGGTGGTGTGGGCCCCTCGGGGGTCGCCAGCCGCCGCCCTTTCGCCTACTTATTCCCCCGAGAAAACCCTAAGTGCCTGAGCCATTATCCACGAAAAGTTCCAGAGACGCCGCCGCCGTCAACCCTAGCTCGGGAGGGTCCAGAACCTCTTCCCGGCACCCTGCCGGAGAGGGGAATCGTCACCGGAGGCTTCTACATCGCCATGCCTGCCTCCGGAGTGATGCGTGAGTAGTTCATCCTTGGACTACGGGTCCATAGCAGTAGCTAGATGGTTGTCTCTCCATTTGTGCCATCATGTTTAGATCTTGTGAGCTGCCCTACATGATCAAGATCATATTATTGTAATGCTACATGTTGTGTTTGCTGGGATCCGATGAATATTGAATATTATGTCAAGTTGATTATCAATCTATCTATGTTATTTAAGATCTTGCATGCTTTCCGTTACTAGTAGATGCTTTGGCCAAGTAGATGCTTGTAACTCCAAGAGAGAGTATTTATGCTAGATAGTGGGTTCATGTCTCCGTTTAATCTGGGACAGTGACAGAAAGTTCTAAGGTTGTGGATGTGCTGTTGCCACTAGGGATAACCTAACGATGCTATGTCCACGGGCATATGTGTTTGTTTACATTACGCACTTTACTTAATGCAATTATCCGTTGCTTGCAACTTAATACCAACGGGGACTCGGATGACAACCCGGCGGTGGATTATTAGTCATAGATGCTGTTGGATAACGGTCTATGTATTATGTCGTAATGCCCAATTAAATATCATAGTAATCATCATGTCATGTATATGCATTGTCATGCGCTCACTATTTGTCAATTGCCCAGCTGTAATTTGTTCACCCAACATGTTAGTTATCTTTTATGGAGAGACACCACTAGTGAACTGTGGACCCCGGTCCATTCTTTTACACTGATTAAACCACAAACTGCAAACTGTTCCTTTTTCATTCTCTGCAATTTAATACTCATTTTCCACACCATACGTTTAATCCTTTGTTTTCAGCAAGCCGTGAGATTGACAACCTCACTGTTTCGTTGGGGCAAAGTAGTTTGATTGTGTTGTGTGCAGATTCCACGTCAGCATGGTGTTGCGCCGCTCATATTTCGCCGTTGACAACCTTCTGAAGAGTTGCTGCTCCTACTGGTTCGATAACCTTGGTTTCTTTCTGAGGGAAAACTTGCTGCTGACTACATCATACCTTCCTCTTGGGGTCTCCCAACGAGTGCACGTCATCAAGCTTTTTCTGGCGCCGTTGCCGGGGAGACAGCAGTCTTCTGCAAGGGGAGTTTCACGCTTCCAATCTCTTTACTTTGTTTTTGTCTTGCTTAGTTTATTTTATTTTATCTTGTTTGCTTTCAATTATCAAAAACACAAAAAAATTAGTTACTTGCATCTAGTTTATTTTCGTTTTTTTTTTATTTCATCATGCTTCTCCCTAAGTATACTTTAAAAGAAATATCTGTGGGTAGTGGGTCTATCATTGGAAGAGATAACATTGAGGAATTCTTTAATCATGTTAGTATGGTTGAAGATTTTGAAGATAGATCCTTGGTAGAACTTGCTCCAAATTATGAAATTGCTACAGCTTCTCTAGTTCACATGTTGGAAGCTCGGTTTGTCAATCTTAGTCCCATAATGCAGCACATGTTTCTTCATGATACGGAAGATGGTGAAAAGAAAGATTTTGTTTTAGAAACCCTACTTAAAGAATTTGGTGATGTTGCTAGGGAAGCTAGAAAAGTTTTTATTAAATACAAGATGCTTGGTATTGTATTGATTGTTAATACACTTGAAAAACTTGAAAAGAGAGGCTAAGTACACTAAGAAACTAATTGTGAGGGGGAAGTTAAAATACCAATACCTTTTAAGCTTATAGGAATGCAGGAGGCACTAGAAAAGAATTTTGATTGGATTGTTCCTGAAAACCCATTTGATGAAATGATGAGCCTAGAGGTATTGAGAAAGGGAATTCCGAAACCTATATAGACAAGATAAATGCATTGTTGAGAAAACTTCCGACCTCTCTTTGATGCTTCTTCACTTGGTAATACTTGATGCATGCTTTGTGCCTAGCTAAAAGGCGTTAAAGAAAAGCGCTTATGGGAGGCAACCCATTTTATTTTTCTGCAATTTTTCTTTTATTGAGTCAAGGATTTGTTTACTTCTGTAGCAACTCCTTTGTATCTTTATTTTCTCGCATTGTTGTGCCAAGAGTAGCCTCTAATGTTAAGATGATGCTTAATTTTGATTGCTGCGCAGAAACAGATTTTTGCTGTTCACTGTACGAAATTCCTAAAATCACCAGATTGTTAAAAAATCTGAAATTTTTGTGCGTAATCTTTATGAATGTCTGAATCTTTCATTAGTTCAAGTTTTCGATCTGAGCGTCGTAAGTGCCTCGAAAAAATTCGTCTTTGCGGACTGTTCTGTTTTAGACAGATTATGCCTTTTTATTTTGCATTCTCTCTTTTACTAGTGTTGAGTGAAATTCTTTTTTGGGTGGAAGAGCTTCACATAACATCAGTGGCTGTAGCTAATGTTTAAAGTAACAAATCATATTGCGTCTTTATAGAACATGTGAATTTTTGATTATGCACTAACCCTCTAATGAGATCTACTTTGAGTTTGGTGTGACGGAAGTTTTCAAGGGTCAAGAGAGAAGGATGATAATAGGATCAAGAAGAGTGAAGAGCTTAAGCTTGGGGAGGCTCCCATGGATCTCCCCAGCATATTTCAAGAAGACTCAAGCGTCTAAGCTTGGGGATGCCCAAGGCATCCCCTTCTTCATCGTCAAAATTATCAGGTCATCTCTAGTGAAACTATATTTTAATTCTTTCACATCATATGTGCTTTTCTTGGAGCGTCTGTGTGCTTTTATTTTCAGTATTGCTTTTATTTTCAATAAAGCTTGACTGGACCCTAGCATTCTTGATTGGGAGAGAGACACGCTCCGCTTTTTCATGAGAATACTCCTATTCTTCACTTATATTTGTTGAGTATTCATATCTAGCGCTGTTCAGCTTTTAGCTCTTGTTTTCATGTATCTCTTGTCAGAGCTATTAGCTTTCTTTTGTAGAAAGTACTCTCTTGCTTCACTTATATTTGTTTGGAGAGTTGATGAAATAAATTGATTGGTGTTTGGTTGGTTCAGAAAATGTTGCATGTGGTAATTGGTATAAGGAAAAACTTGCTTAATCTTGTAGATCACTAAATGGATAACTTGATGCTTGTCAATTGTTTTGAGTTAACAAGTAGATCATGATTAAATTGTGCATCACATGAGTTAAGCCTATTAGTGAAGAACTACCGTAAAGCTTGTTGAAAATTTGGTTTGCATCGGTGGTATCTCTAAGGTCTAGATATTTTCTAATAACAGGGTTTGGTTAACAAGGAAGACGGTATGAAGTCTTATAACGTTTGCAATATGTTTGTCATATAAAACTTGGTGTACGGGTTGATATTCTTGTTTGCTTACATAACCTTGCTAGCCTAAACTCTGTACTGAGAGGGAATGCTTCTCGTGCATCCAAATCCTTGAGCCAAAATCCATGCCATTTGTGTCCACCATAACTACCTATATGTGGTATTTCCTTGCCACTCCAAGTAAATTTTTCATGTGCTACCTTTAAATTATTCAAAATGTTATTATTCCCTTTTTGTGTCAATGTTTACTAGCTCATGAGGAATTAGTGTGGTTATTCTTTATTCTTTGTCAATGGACTTTTACACCTGGACTAGTGGCATATACATCCGCTTATCCAATAACTTGCAAAAAGAGCTGGCAACGGGGTGCCCAGTCCCAATTAATTACAACTTTAACCAATTAATTCTCTTCACACTTTTGCCCTGATTCATCAGTAAGCAATGACAAACAGTGAAATACCTGAATGTGTGTAAACCAAAGAGAAAGAGGGATGATCTGCCTTGCTGGTAGAAATAACGTCCTTCATGGGAGCCGCTCTTAAAAGTCCGTTGACAGGTAGAATACTGTTCTCACCCGCTACCATTCGTTGACAATTAACAAACACCTCTCAAAAATAGATACTCCTCCATGGTATGTGATTGATGGAAGGCACCCGAGGATTCGGTTAGCCATGGCTTGTGTTAGCAAGGTTGGGAGGAGTATCAAATATTTTATGCAATCTCTATATGCTTTCAAAAACCTAAAAGCTCTAGCACATGATTTAATCCCTGCTTCCCTCTGCGAAGGGCCTTTCTTTTACTTTTATGTTGAGTCAGTTTTCCTATTCTTTCTGTCTTCCACAAGCAAACACTAGTGTCAACTTTGTTACAACATGCGTTATATGCAATGTATTGGACTTGTTATACTACTTTGTGTTGACAATATCCATGAGATAAATATGTTGAAAGTTGAAGCAAATGCTGAAACTAATTCTTCCTTTGTGTTGATTAAATACCTTTTATTAGAAACTATTGCTTTATGAGTTAACACTTATGCAAAACTGTTTGATGCTTGTCTCGAAAGTACTATTCATGAAAACGTTTAGCTTGTGTGATTCATTGTTTACTCATTATCTATTTGGTAGCAAATTATAGACCATTGACTTGGATCACTTCATTCATTTACATGTGCCTTGCAATATTATATGATCAAGATTATGATAGTAGCATGTCACCTCAAAAATTATTTTGTTTTTATCGTTTACCTACTCGAGGACGAGTAGGAACTAAGCTTGGGGATGCTGATACGTCTCAAACGTATCTATAATTTTTGATGTTCCATGCTTGTTTTATACCAATTGCTACATGTTTTGCATCTACTTTATATCACTTTTATACATTTTTTGGGACTAACCTATTAACAAGATGCCGAAGTGCCAGTTCCTGTTTTCTGCTGTTTTTGTATTCCAGAAAAGCTAGTCTGGAAATATTCTCGGAATTGGACGAAACTCACGGGGTCCCTATTTTTCCAGAAACACCTGACGGAGCAAAGGAGCACAGAGGAGGGCCACAGGGGCCACACGCCACCAGGGCGCGGGCCCCCCTCTGCCGCGCCCTGGGTGGTGTGGGCCCCTCGGGGGTCGCAGCCGCCGCCCTTTCGCCTACTTATTCCCCCCGAGAAAACCCTAAGTACCTGAGCAAATATCCACGAAAAGTTCCAGAGACGCCGCCGCCGTCAACCCTAGCTCGGGAGGGTTCAGAACCTCTTCCCGGCACCCTGCCGGAGAGGGGAATCGTCACCGGAGGCTTCTACATCGCCATGCCTGCCTCCGGAGTGATGCGTGAGTAGTTCATCCTTGGACTACGGGTCCATAGCAGTAGCTAGATGGTTGTCTCTCCACTTTGTGCCATCATGTTTAGATCTTGTGAGCTGCCCTACATGATCAAGATCATATTATTGTAATGCTACATGTTGTGTTTGCTGGGATCCGATGAATATTGAATATTATGTCAAGTTGATTATCAATCTATCTATGTTATTTAAGATCTTGCATGCTTTCCGTTACTCGTAGATGCTTTGGCCAAGTAGATGCTTGTAACTCCAAGAGAGAGTATTTATGCTAGATAGTGGGTTCATGCCTCCGTTTAATCTGGGACAGTGACAGAAAGTTCTAAGGTTGTGGATGTGCTGTTGCCACTAGGGATAACCTAACGATGCTATGTCCACGGGCATATGTGTTTGTTTACATTACGCACTTTACTTAATGCAATTATCCGTTGCTTGCAACTTAATACCAACGGGGACTCGGATGACAACCCGGCGGTGGATTATTAGTCATAGACGCTGTTGGATAACGGTCTATGTATTATGTCGTAATGCCCAATTAAATATCATAGTAATCATCATGTCATGTATATGCATTGTCATGCGCTCACTATTTGTCAATTGCCCAGCTGTAATTTGTTACCCAACATGTTAGTTATCTTTTATGGAGAGACACCACTAGTGAACTGTGGACCCCGGTCCATTCTTTTACACTGATTAAACCACAAACTGCAAACTGTTCCTTTTTCATTCTCTGCAATTTAATACTCATTTTCCACACGAGACGTTTAATCCTTTGTTTTCAGCAAGCCGGTGAGATTGACAACCTCACTGTTTCGTTGGGCAAAGTATTGTGATTGTGTTGTGTGCAGGTTCCACGTCAGCGCCGGAATCCCTGGTGTTGCGCCGCATCATATTTCGCCATTGACAACCTTCAGAAGAGTTGTTACTCCTACTGGTTCGATAACCTTGGTTTCATACTGAGGGAAAACTTGCTGCTGGACTACATCAAACCTTCCTCTTGGGGTTTCCCAACGAGCAGGCACGCCTTGCATCATAGCTATAGTGTAATGGTTTTTGATATATTTATATAATGTAGATGAGCCGGCAATGGATGTACGGTGACTGACGATGTCCCGATTTCATTAATGGCATGCATAATTTTCTCCGTGTGGCTGAGCCAAACAAGCAGAATGGTTTTATGTTTTGTCCATGTGATGACTGTAGGAATAAGAGGAATTACCCTTCCGCAAGAACCCTTCACGTCCACCTGATTCAGAACGGTTTCATGCCCAGCTATAACTGTTGGACCAAGTGCGGAGAAGAGGGGTTATAATGAAAGATAATGAAGAAGAGGATGATGACAACTATCATGTGTTCTCCTGTTCTCCGAACACGGTGGTACTACAATGGGGGAAGAGGAAGCTGAACATGAGGTCATTGTTGATGATCAGTCCGATGATGATCTTCGTCGGGTCATTCTTGATGAACAGATAAACTACGGAAGTGAAAATGAGAGGTCGAAGTTGGAGCACATGTTAGAGGATCACAACAAATTGTTGTACCCAAATTGTGAAGATGGCCAGAAAAAGCTGGGTACCACCGTGGAATTGCTGCAATGGAAGGCAGAGAATGGTACATCTGACAAGTGATTTGAAAAATTGCTAAAAAAAAATAAAGAATATGCTTCCAAGGGATAACGTATTGCCCCCAGTACGTACGAAGCAAAGAAGGTTGTCTGCCCTCTAGGATTAGAGGTGCAGAAGATACATGCATGCATCAATGACTGCATCCTCTACCGCGGTGAGGAGTACGAGAATTTGAATGCTTGCCCGACATGCGGTGCATTGCGGTATAAGATCAGGCGAGATGACCCAGGTGATGTTGAGGGCGAGCCGAGCCCCAGGAAGAGTGTTCCTACCAAGGTGATGTGGTATGCTCCTATAATACCACGGTTGAAACGTTTGTTCCGAAACAAAGAGCATGCCAAGTTGTTGCGATGGCACAAAGAAGACCGTAAGGAAGACGAGATGCTGAGACACCCCGCAGATGGGTCGCAGTGGAGAAACATCGACAGTGAGTTCAAGGATTTTGCAGGTGACGCAAGGAACTTAAGGTTTGGTCTAAGTACAGATGGCTTGAATCCGTTTGGGGAGCAGAGCAGCAGTCATGTCACCTGGCCCGTGACTCTATGTATCTAACCTTACTCCTTGGTTGTGCATGAAGCGAAAGTTTATTATGATGCCATTGCTTATCCAAAGCCCGAAGCAACCCGGCAACGACATTGATGTGTACCTGACGCCATTAGTTGAAGAACTTTTACAGTTGTGGTCTGATGAAGGTGTACATGTGTGGCATGAGCACAAACAGGAGGAATTTGACCTATGAGCGTTGCTGTTGATAACCATCAATGATTGGCCTGCTCTTAGCAACATTTCAGGACAGTCAAACAAGTGATACAATGCATGCACGCACTGTTTAGGTGAGACTGAAAGTATATATTTAGGTAACAAGAATGTGTACCCGGGGCATCGTCGATTTCTTCCAAACAAGCATCCCGTAAGAAAGAAAGCAAGCATTTCAAAGGTGAGGCAGCTACCCGGACGAAGCCTACCCTCCCTACTGGTGATGTTATATATGGCATGGTTAAGGATTTAAAAGTAATATTTGGAAAGGATCCTGGCGGACAATCTGTTCCGAATGACGCTGGCGGACACGTACCCATGTGGAAGAAGTGCTCTATATTTTGGGATCTACCCTATTGGAAATTCCTAGAGGTTCGCTCTGCAATCGACGTGATGCACGTGACGAAAAATCTTTGCGTGAACCTGCTAAACTTCTTGGGCGTGTATGGGAAGACGAAAGATACGCCGGATGCACGGCTGGACCAGCAACATATGCACGAATGAGACGACCTGAATCCAGAGAAGTATCAAGGTCCTGCCAGCTACGCTCTTACCAAAGAAGGGAAGGTGATCTTTTTTCAAGTCCTGAGCAGTATCAAGGTCCCGTCTGGCTACTCGTCGAATATAAAGGGAATAATAAACATGGCAGAGAAAAAGTTCCAGAACCTAAAGTCTCATGACTTTCACGTGATTATGACACAATTACTTCCGGTTGCATTGAGGGGGCTTCTACCGGAAAACGTTCGAGTACCCATTGTGAAGCTATGTGCATTCCTCAATGCAATTTCTCAGAAGGTAATCGATCCAGCAACTCTACCAAGTTTACAGAAGGATGTGGTCCAATGTCTTGTCAGCTTCGAGTTGGTGTTCCCACCATCGTTTTTCAATATTATGACGCACCTCATAGTTCACCTAGTCCAAGAGATTTCCATTCTCGGTCCTGTATTTCTACACAATATGTTCCCCTTTGAGAGGTTCATGGGAGTCTTAAAGAATTACGTTCATAACCGTGCTAGGCCAGAAGGAAGCATGTCCAAGGGCTATGGAACAGAGGAGGTCATTGAGTTTTGTGTTGACTTTATTCCTGACCTTAACCCGATCGGTGTTCATCAATCACGCCATGAGGGGAGACTGCGTGGAAAAGGCACGCTAGGAAAGAAAGCAACAATATGTATGGACGGGCATTCTTTCACTCAAGCACACTACACAGTTCTACATAATTTCAGCTTGGTGGTTCCATATATCGAGGAACACAAGAATATGTTACGCTCGAAATACCGGAGAACCGTGAAGATTTGATTGATGGAGAACACGTGAAGAATTTCGGCGGTTGGTTGCAAACACGTCTCATTAATGACACCACTGTTGGAGAACAGCTATACTTGTTGGCCAAGCAACCATCTTCGACTATATTGACTTTTCAAGGGTACGAGATAAATGGGAATACATTTTATACGGCCGACCAAGATAAAAAGAGCACCAACCAAAACAGTGGTGTCCGCTTTGACACAACAAATGACTATGGGCAAAAGGACACATATTATGGTGTCATAGAGGAGATATGGGAACTTGACTATGGACCTTCTTTTAAGGTCCCTTTGTTTCGGTGCAAATGGGTCAACCTAAGAAGCGGGGTACAGGTAGACCCGCAGTACGGAATGAAAACAGTGGATCTCAAGAATCTTGGGTACGACACCGAACCATTCGTCCTAGCCAATGATGTGGCTCAGGTTTTCTATGTGAAAGACATGTCTACCAGACCGAAAAAAAGAAAAGATAAGCAAGCGAATACATCATACGATGAGACAAAGCGCCACATAGTTCTTTCAGGGAAAAGAAACATCGTGGGAGTGGAGGACAAGACAGACATGTCAGAAGATTACAATAAGTTTGATGAAATTCCGCCCTTCAAAGTGAACACTGACCCTAGCATCAAGTTAAATGATGAAGATTGCCCATGGTTACGGCGCAATCAGAAGAAAGGGACACACACGAAGAAAAAGTGAAGACTAGCTAGATAGGGATGTTGTTGGTGATGTGTAACTATGTATTAAAATTTTATGTAACTGTGTTCTGAGAACTCAGAAGAGAACTGTAAACTCAGAAGTATCACGCATACATCTTTATTTAATCCAGTTACATAGCTCGGGTCCATTTTTATTTAACCATAATACATCACGAATAATATCACTAACTTTTGCCGGGTCCTAAGCCACGGGGTGCTGAGCGGCCGGCGCTGCGCACCCAAAGAGTAGGAACCATCACAGGGGCAATACTCACGTGAGAAGGATACCAATGAAGAACCATCCATCTACTGTCATACACCGCTGGCGTATCCAACATAAACACATAACGATTGACATGCTCGTTCTCCTCCCTGATATGGCGACGTACCACCTCCTCGGGGGCCGGCTCCCTCTGCACCGAGTGTGGCCCACGTGACTTCCACCAAACAAGATCCGAGTCGACAACGTCACCCGGATTCCTCACCAAGTGACGCGTCCCGGAAGATACCACCTCCCAGTGCCAGCCCGGCGGAGCCCAGTCCCGGACATCGCCCATCACATCCAACAGGCCGGACATCATCGTCGAGATCTGAAAAAAATGAGTGGGGCATTTGATCAAACACCTAGGTAGGGGAGGGGACGGAGGGCGGTGTGGAGCCTCCGTACATATAAGCAAATTGAAGGATTTTGTAGGTAGAACAGAACACACGGTTTTCCTGCATACAGTCCAACACTGGCTCGTGAGTGCCCGCATATCAAAATGCAGCGCTGGGCGTATGCAGGGAGTCCGAATGCTTCGTATACCAAACTGAACTACAATGAGTGCCGTGAGTGCCCGGGAGGGGGGCTATATATAGGGTCATGTGGCTCACGAAGAAACACACGGTTCTAAAATTCCAACGGCTCACAAGCCCTCAAAAGAAACACACCCTGATCCAACGGCTCACAAGCGTTTGAAAGAAACACAAGATCCGTGTGATTCTTTAGTGCCGGTTGGTGTTACCAACCGGGACTAAAGGCGGGTCAGTCACGTGTCCTCCCCCAGCGTTGCCTATATTAGTAAATGCATTTTCAATTCAAACTATATTAGTAAATGCATTTTCAATTCAAACTATATTAGTAAATGCATTTTCAATTCAAACTATATTAGTTAATGCATTTCTAATTCAAACTATATTAGTAAATGCATTTTCAATTCAAACTATATTAGTTAATGCATTTTCAATTCAAACTATATTAGAAATTCAAATTATTTAAAAAACAATCAAACATGCATTTTGTTTGAATTTTTTATTGATATGGATTTAAATCTATGTCAAATTTACTCAAATCATCCATTTGAAATTTGAATACATTCAAATTTGAAAATAACCAGTAGCAAAAGATTCTACATGTCCAGGGCTTAAGTTTGATATAAAGTTTGTCAAATTTGGACAATTAAATCAATAGAAAAAGAAGTCAGGAAAAAGAACAAAGAAAAAAGAAAAAAGAAATTTCAAAAGACACTTTAGTACCGGTTGTAGCCAACTCCCCTTGAAAGCAAACAAGATAAAATAAAATAAACTAAGCAAGACAAAAACAAAGTAAAGAGATTGGAAGCGTGAAACTCTCCTTGCAGAAGACTGCTGTCTCCCCGGCAACGGCGCCAGAAAAAGTCTGTTGACGGGAGACAGAGAGCTTCCTGAAGAACTTCTACTCCCCGGCAACGGCGCCAGAAAAAGTCTTGATTGCTAGGCGTGCCTGCTCGTTGGGAGACCCCAAGAGGAAGGTTTGATGTAGTCTAGCAGCAAGTTTTCCCTCAGTACGAAACCAAGGTTTATCGAACCAGTAGGAGCAGCAACTCTTAAGAAGGTTGTTGGCGGCGCCGTTACTCGATCACCAACATGGAACCTGCACACAACACAATCAAATTACTTTGCCCCAACGAAACAGTGAGGTTGTCAATCTCACCGGCTTGCTGAAAACAAAGGATTAAACGTCTCGTGTGGAAAATGAGTATTAAATTGCAGCGAATGAAAAAGGAACAGTTTGCAGTTTGTGGTTGTTTAATCAGATTAAAAGAATGGACCGGGGTCCACAGTTCACTAGTCGTGTCTCTCCATAAATGATAACTAACATGCTGGGTGAACAAATTACAGCTGGGCAATTGACAAATAGTGAGCGCATGACAATGCATATACATGGCATGATGACTACTATGGTATTTAATCTGGCATTACGACATAATACATAGACCGTTATCCAACAACGTCGATGACTAATAATCCACCGCCGGGTTGTCATCCGAGTCCCCCGTTGGTATTAAGTTGCAAGCAACGGATAATCGCATTAAGTAAAGCGCGCAATGTAAACAAACACATATGCCCATGGACATAGCATCGTTAAGTTACTCCTAGTGGCAACAACACATCCACAACCTTAGAACTTTCTGTCACTGTCCCAGATTAAATGGAGGCATGAACCCACTATCTAGCATAAATACTCTCTCTTGGAGTTACAAGCATCTACTTGGCCAAAGCATCTACTAGTAACGGAAAGCATGCAAGATCATAAATAACATAGGGCATAGATTGATAATCAACTTGACATAGTATTCAATATTCATCGGATCCCAGCTAACACATCACATAGCATTATAATAATATGATCTTTATCATGTAGGGCTGCTCACAAGATCTAAACATGATGGCACAAATTGGAGAGACAACCATCTAGCTACTGCTATGGACCCGTAGTCCAAGGGTGAACTACTCACGCATCACTCCGAAGGCAGGCATGGCGATGTAGAAGCCTCCGGGGATGATTCCCCTCACCGGCAGGGTGCCGGGAAGAGGTTCTGGACCCTCCCGAGCTAGGGTTGACGGTGGCGGCGTCTCTGGAACTTTTCGTGGATTTTGAATCAGGCACTTAGGGTTATTTTGTCGGGGGGAATAAATAGGCGAAAGGGCGGCGGTTGGAGACCCCCGAGGGGCCCACACCACACCAGGGCACGGCAGAGGTGGGGCCCGCGCCCTGGTGGCGTGTGGCGCCCTGGTGGCTCTCCTCTGTTGCTCCTTTGCTCCATCTGGTGTCTTCTGGTAAAATAGGGACCCCCGTAAAGTTTCGTCCAATTCCGAGAATATTTCCAGACTAGCTTTTCTGGAATACAAAAACAGCAGAAAACAGGAACTGGCACTTCGGCATCTTGTTAATAGGTTAGTCCCAAAAAATGTATAAAAGTGACATAAAGTAGATGCAAAACATGTAGCAATTGGTATAAAACAAGCATGGAACATCAAAAATTATAGATACGTTGGAGACGTATCAGCATCCCCTGCCTCTCGCGCTCCTCTGCCCGATCGACAAATGTGAGCAAATTTAGAAAATTTAGAAAATTGTGTTGTTATTAGAGTTAGCAAATTTAGAGTTATTAGCTATGTGAGGTATGTTATTAGTGTTTAGGTTATTAGAGTTAGCAAATTTAGAAAATTTAGAAAATTTAACAAAGTTAGCAATGTTAGCAAAGTTAGAAAAGTTAGAAAAATTTAGAAAATTTAGAAAATTTAACAAAGTTAGCAAAGTTAGAAAATTTAGAAAACAATGTTATTTGATGATTGTGTTAGCAAAGTTAGAAAGAAAATTAGAAAACAATGTTAAAAAATTGTGTTAGGAAAATAATGTTAGTAGAAAAAAATTTGTAGTTTAATTTTCTATAGTGATAGTTTAATTTAGCGTAGTTCTTTTAGATAGTTTTTGTATAGTGATAGTGATAAACACTTTAGAAATTGTTAGTAGAAAAAATTTGTAGTTTAATTTTGTATAGTGATAGTTTAATTTAGTGTAGTTTTTTACTTAGTTTTTGTATAGTGATAGTGATAAACACTTTAGAAATTGTTAGTAGAAAAAATTTGTAGTTTAATTTTGTATAGTCATAGTTTAGTTTAGAGTAGTTTTTTTACATAGTTTTTGTATAGTGATAGTGATAAACACTTTAGAAATTGTTAGTAGAAAAAATTTGTAGTTTAATTTTGTATAGTGTTAGTTTAATTTGTAGTTTAATTTTTATATCAATTGTTGTTACTAAATTTGCTAAGTACTTTGTAAATTGCAGTGACATTGAGCAATGGACGCCCCCGACGTCCCCTTCATCAGAGACGAGGAGAATGAAGAGCGAATGGCACAAATTATTTTTCAGAAGACCCTTGGACTAAATTCGGATGGAGAAGATTCCGGTGGAGAAGATTCCGATGGAGAAGACTTCAGCGCAAAATGTCTGAACGACTCCGGTGAGGGACTTGAGCTTGAAGAAATGACTCCGGTGAACGACGACGACGACGAAGTGCCCTTAGCAAACTCCGGCGAGGTATGTATATATATATATATTAAGCCTCTGTTGATCACTAGATGCATTAATTGATTTATATAGCACTTATTAATGAATCATTTTTCTTTTAGCCCTCCGGATCTAAGCCTCGATCTCCGCTAAAGACGAAACAAGGCCCGAACCAAAGGATAAAGCTGCCAGATGGTGCAAAGTTGTCGATCGACATAGTTGCTGATGATGGCAAACCGCTGAAACCCGAAGACAACTGCCGTAAATATGTAGGCCAATGCGGAGTTCTTGTTAGGGACATGATCCCGATCACCTTTGCAGAATGTAATCAGCCGAAGAAAGCCAACGTTGGAGCAAGTTATGTCGAGCAAAGAATTAAAGATTTGCTTTGGGACACGCTCTTGACACATTTCAGCCTACCGGAAGGTCTCCCAGAGAAGAAGAAGCAGAAAGTCAAGGAGTGGACTCTTAAGAAGATGGTCACGCAATTCAACTGCTGGAAGAAAACATTGTGGAGAAAATATGCGAAAGTAACTCCAGATTTCACTGGACATCTAGAGAAGATAAAAGACCAGTGGGCTAATTTGTGGCATATAAGAAATCGGACACTGCTGTGGCCCGATCGGCCAAAATAAGTTTAATGCTGAGAAGAAAAAATATCACCATACTTTGGGGTCAGGTGGCTACAAGACTGCCTTGCCTAAGTGGGAAGCCTTTGAAAACGAACTGCGTGCAAAAGGGATCACTCCACATACAGATGACTGGCCCGAGGGGTCCAAGTATTGGTTGTTCGCGCATGGGGCAGGGTTGGACCTAGACACAGGGCTGATTGTTCCAAAGGGAAAATGGAAGAAAAGAATTATAAGAGTCCTGAAAAAACTAGAGGACACATTTGAGAAAGTCCGAAAGGGAGAATTTGTTCCCGATAGAGAGGACGACGAGCTGACACTCGCCCTCGGGAATCCTGAACACTGGGGACGATGTCGAGGCAGAGGAGCCACGGTTAATTGGAATCAAGGGTTTTCGACTGACGTTGCAACTTATAGAAGCCGTTCCAGAAGTAAGAAGAGGGGGTTGGACCGGCTAACGGAATTAGAACGCCAGGTGAAGCGGCAGCTGGAGCAACTGGACTCACTTACCCAGCAAAGGGCATCTCAGCTGGTGCTACAAGATCCTACAGTCGATGCCTGCCCATCTCAGCAGAAAAGCAGCGTGGGTTCCACGCAGCTAGAAAATCCTGCAGCAGAACCGTCGGCGGCTCACTACCCCGTGGATGATATCACGGAGAAGACAAATTGTGAGCTACATATGCCGTTGAAGAACACTAGTTGTCCGGTGGCGGATGGGTATGCTTTACCAAATCAACCTGGAGCAACCTTCCATTCTGGTCAGATTCCAGCTGGCTATGCTCGTGTCGGGGTGACAAAAGTTAAGCCGGGATTCCAGGTAGTGGAACTTGACATTCCTGGAGGTGACGACGAGAAGACACTGGGAGAAGTCGAGCTTGGTATCGTTCTATGGAATAAGAAATACATCGTGTTTCCAGACTCGACGCCAAGGCCACCGACTCCTCCGAGTAGAAATCCACCACCTCAAAGTCCACCCACCTTCCCCGACGATTGGGAGGCCACCACGAGTCCATCGCCCGTGTCGTCCCATCAACCGATAGATGCGCCCACTAGTAGTTTCACAAAGCGGAAGCTGTTCACGGCGCCAAGGCCAAGGTCCCCTGTCAAGAAACGTCCAAACATACCCAAGAAAGGCAAGACTCCTGAGAAGTTACCTGCCGAGAAGAGTATGGAGGAATTAGAAGAGAGCTCGCGTGCCCAGGTGAAAGCATTTTTTGCACAGAAAAAAAAGGAAAGACAGGACCCCGTAAAGGAACTTCTGAAGAATATACCAAGGGAGACACTTGAGCGCACCATTGACAACTTATATGTCCCTCCAGTGAGGCCCCTTTCAGACTATGAGCGCGGTATTGACAAGCAACATAGCTCACAGATGGAGGAAAAAAAGTAATGCGGGAAAAAAGTTCCCCAGCTCGGAGAACAAGAAGTACAATCGATCGCCCCGCTCATTGTGCCTTCTGATATTGTGCCGGCTGATAAGGCGGCCCTCTACAATGACTATATTCGTGCTCAGCAAATCTATGGTGAGACAGATTACGCGACTGCTGAGCTAGCATATAAATATGTTCTCAGGCAGCCTTTGGTCGCAGATACGAAACCTCTAACAACACAGTTATGGAAATTGCATTACTGATACATGAGAGTCGCAATGGAAGGGGTATTCTATTTCATGGCGGGAGTTAAGGAACAACACTACTTCCGAGAATACGCTGTGCAGGTTGACTTCTCCGAACTTTTTCAGATGTATAATCAACGTGACCTCGACAAATCTATCATCAGCTGCTATTGTCTGTAAGTGATTTATTTGTGTAATTTAATTCTTTAGTTAAGCTTGTTCATTGCCTGTAATTATCCTCACGACATTATTTTGTACGCTATTATGCAGAATGAAGATTCGTGAATGCAGACTGGGAGGAATCTGGGACATTGGGTTCATTGACCCGGATAAAGTTCATGAAGTACCGTAGATCAGTATACCAAGGGCACAGAGGAAGTTTTGCTAACGTTTTTAAAGCGACAAAGTAATAAAAAAGAAATACTTTTTCCTTACAACTTCAAGTGAGTGTTAGTGTCTTCTACACATTCTATTTTGCTTTCCTGATATTAAGTGTAATTGATGAGTTCTGAATAACTGTGTATATAAGTGCGTAGGTTCCACTTCATTCTGATGATCATTAGAATCGATCTTGGAGAAGTTGAAGTCTGGGACTCATTAAGGAGAGATCAAGATGAATACAAGAGTGTCCGTATATTGCTCCAGAGGTAATTTCAATTGCACTATATCGGCCTCTTTCATTCATTTCCTGATATCAAGTAAGCAATAACTCCTGAATTCATTTTCTTTTTGCCGGGCAGGGTTTGGAAACAGTTCAAAAAGGAAGAACCCGGTGAATGGAAAGATAAGCTGGAGTTTAAGTCTAACAACGTAAGTAGTACTACGTACCTGGTTTCAATACCATTATCATTTCTTGATTATTATTTGATTGAATTCTATTCTCGTATAGTGGTGCCTGCAACAACCACATGGGACTGATTTATGTGGATACTACGTTTGCGAGTACATTCACATAAAGGTCAATGAGTGAGTCAATAGTCGAAGAAACCAAGTGGTACGTAAACATCATTCACAACTTTATTTTGTTACCATCAATTGTGTTTAGTTTCCTTCATAATTGTTTTGATCTCCTTCTTTTAAAGATGGCAAGGAAGCGGAACACACTCCTACCAATGAACCGCGTGAAAGCAATCGCGGAGGAATTGGCGGGATTTTTCCTTACGCAGGTCATAGCTGAATCCGGAGAATTCCGAGTATATTGGATGATTTCACATCACGATGGAAAACCGATATCGATGCTGCGGAATGGAGATAAGAGAGAGCTCCTGCAGCTTCCACAGCAATCCTTATGCAATCGTCCCAAGACAAACAACTAGGGTTGGAACCAGAATGAAGAATACCAAACAACGATCCATTGGAGATAAAATCATACACTAATAATGGTACCTTTGTTTCAAGACAACATCCAAAGAGCTTTACAATGTTCCGGTGCTTTATCTGGGAGAGGATGGCAACCTCATTGATGAACTCACTGATCTCACCTTCCTCAATGACTTTTGACTTTTTTATTGCCACTACCCTTTGGTCGGATAGGATGCCTTTGTAAACCATTCCATGCCCTCCACGGCCAACGATGCGTGTTTGGTGGAAGTTGTTTGTTGCCTTTTCCAGCTCTTCCACAGTGAAAATTTTGGTCTTGTCACTTGCATTTTCATCTGAAGATATAAGTTGTTCTAAAAGTAGACCTTGGTTTTTCCTAAAATATTTCATCCGTGACTGCCTTTGCTTGTATCTTTTCCATCTATGTATAATGAAAACTCCGATCAAGCTGAGAAGTAGAACCCCAAAGCCACTACTCAACCCAATTATAATACCTGAAAACATTAAACACGACTTGGTGGCTTTCTTTGTTTTATTTTATTTGTCAAGGAATGTGATGGATCTAGAAAACTCACCAAAGTAAAGATTTTGTCTTTTTGTTGTAATGCACTGCATTGTCGTAGTATCATAGTATGTTTTATCAGGACACTTGCTGCAATAGTAGCTCCCGACAGTATTATGACAAACCCCTTTACATATATCTCTGGTATTACTGCACTCGTCAATATCTGCACCCAGATCTTATTTACATTAGACCGAGAGAACTAGATGTACTAAGAGAGTGGTAGGTGGTATGTTTGTATATGAAAGGTGATAATTTCTTTTCTACTACACAAAGAAAGAGTGTACCTTGACAGCCTTTTTGGACGTACGGATTTCCTTGAAAGCCTGATGAGCATTTACAACGATAGCCGTAGAAACCATTCAATGTAGAGTTGACATGTAAGCAGCTGCTATTGATGCTAATACATGCATACCTAGACATGTCAGTATGTGCCTCTTGGCAAGTCATATTAGCGGCAACCCACTGCGCCGATGCTATGTCCGAGTAAGTAGCAATATAGGGATCAGGATCATCTTCAATGTAAAGCTTTTCTGGTTCTGAATCGTAAGATTCATATTTAATATCAACAAGACCATCGTCAATATTTATGTGCATCACTAGATATGCATCATCTTGCATTTCAAGTGTAGATGTCGTCGCATTAGAACAATTCAGCTGAAATAGCTTCCTCGTAAAACAACCTTCTTCTTGGCCGAATGGAAACGGGATGTCAATGGTCCCACATCGTCGTGTGCAATTAGTTACCGGTTGAATTGGTTTATATCCTATATCGAAAAAGAAAACATAAGTATCTTTAAAAAAATGTAGTGCACCACATTGTCTTTTACATACTTAGCGAACTTAAAGTCATAATATTCTACATATTTTTTTGTTTTGAGAAACACAGTACAAACGCAGACGCTCACATACACGTGCATATACTCACCACTATGAACGCACGCACGCATACCCTACCCCTATGAGCACCTCCGAAATACTGAGCCGGCGGATCGGGTCTTGAGATTGACGAAGTCACCACGGGCGCCTTGCTATCGACGGGAACGTCGCCTCACACTGAAAGAATATTCCGTCTAAATGCAACACACTGATGTCTAACCTGGGGTTTGAACTCTGGTGGGCCGAGGGTACAACCACCCTGCTAATCATCCAACCGCAGATTGGTTTGCTAATCTTCGACATATTAACAAGATGTGACATTTTTTGCAAATGCCTAACCTAGCTACCGGTGTTTGACGAGGCGGGGACATTTAGTCAATGGTGTTTTCTTGGTTCCTGACATTTGGGTCAACTACTGTGAAGTTTGCCCCTCTATCCAAAGTCATGTTGAACTTTTTAGCAGAGGTCATTTAATTCTGTGCTTAATTTTTATAAGGAGATGTCAGTTTTGGCGAAATTGCGTGGATAGTGAAGATTACGTAGGCATTACTAATACATTTATGGCACCATCGTCAATGCATCTGGTCTTCCCAACAGGTGTGCACGATTCAAGGCTGTAGTTGCCCCTGCGCGGACTAGCTAGTCCCCGACATTCGAAAGGTTATTAATTAAAGGATACATGCATACTCCCTCCGTCTGCAAAACCTCTGTCCACGAAAGACTGCCCTTCTAGCTTTTTTAAGACAGGTTATGCATTTTGCAAAGAACCCCTCATTCCCTCACTTACACTGCTCCACTGCCCAAGATAGTGCTTCAATTCACACCCCTACCATTTATTGTGCATGCCACGGTAATTACCAAAGCACAAGGAAATATGACTGGACTCTATTGTACTTTCTCTGAAGAGGATTGGGTTTTTTTTTTTTTTTTGCGATTGGGGGTGTTTCCTAGGCATTAACTCGAGGTGCAAACGAGGGGGCAAATGAAAAATAATCACACAAAACGTAGACGTCCAGTTTTACTAGTATAAAATCCGAGGCAGTCTTTTGTGGAAAAATGATGAAGCCTAAACGTCCAGTTTTTCACGCACGTATAAAATGCATTTACTATATTTTTTCTGGAATTCTGGGAAACTTTAAAATGGCGAGTTAAAAATAAAAAAAAAATCGGACTACATATAGCCCGGCTACAAAGAGACTTTTCGTGATATCTCCCAATACCTTGTTTAATAGGACTGGTATGTTATTCTTTGTTTATTAGGTTAGTCATGTTAAATATCGTTTATTATGGATGGTACGGTTTGCCTCCGTTTATTCATAGCATAATGACAGACTAGATGCAGGCTGGGTTTGCTCGATGTGCTTCATGCCATTCCTTTTTCTTCTCTTGTCCCATCCGGACTAGCTGGTAAGTGATCGTTACTTAAATTTCCATTATTTTTTTCTGTTTTTACACTCGCATTGATAAATATTTTGCACAAAGTATGCAAGCCCTTTGAACAATCTTGCAAGTACGGACATGGCCGTCTTGCAACGAGTGACGTCTACAACTGATGGTGACCACAAACAATGATAAATTTTTATGAATATCCTTGCGAGAACATGGAGAGAAATGTCCATGTTACTTTTATAACTCTCGGAACCTACGTTTTGTCACAGAGACAAATTAAAGAAAGAACCAAGAAAACTTCTAATTTTAATTGTAGCTTTTACATTTTACTAGAGGGACACTGCTTATAGCAGGAAGTTGATTACCGACGGGTCACGCCAAAGCCACGCCGCTGATAACCTGGGACCAGATCCTCAGTGTATCACCGGCGTGGACAATTGTACCTGCCAGTGATAATTTAGTACAACTGGCGTGTCATGCTGAGAGCCACACCGGTGATAAGTGGGCCTGGAGGACATGCCAAGGCGAAGTATACTAGTGGCGTGGCCTGTACCTGCCACGCGAGCGATGTCCAGGCTATTGGCGTGTCCGCTTAATACCACACCAGTAAGAGTGTCATTGCAGTAATACCAAGGAGTGGGGTAGGTATTTTCTCACCTTCTCTCCCACTTTTCACCACACACATCTTCCTCCCTGTCCGATCGTGTCGCCGGCGACGGTGCGTCCTCTCCCTTCACTCACCTCTGTCGGCGTGACCGCCACCTCCTCTCCTTCCACTTACTTCACCGCCATCGCCGCCTCTAACCACCACCGCCGTCGCCGACGGGATCGATGCCGCTTCCGCCGACGGGACCGACGCTGCCGCCCCTCTCCCTCGCCACCGACCCTTTCTTCACTGCGTGAGTGAGTGGCCCGGCTCTACTGGTTGTAGATGTTAGATTGTTGATGTTCAGAATAGTTAGATTCTTAGATGTTTAGAACTTTTATATTGTAAGATGTGTAGAATTGTTAGATTGTTAGATGTGTGGAATTTTTATATTGTTATATTTGTAAAAAAAATTAGATTGTTAGATGTTACAATTTAGTTGATTGTTAGATGTGGAATTTATTTGATGTGTATGTTTTTTAAGGTGCACAAGTGGTATGTTCACGATTGTTTTGATTAATTTAGTTTACTTTGTTGAATATGTATAGTGCGTGTTCACGATGGTTTTGTTTTCCGTCATCTACCCTACCTTCGATGAATCGGACGCAGTATATTATCTTTTAGGACTACTAATTTCTTTTCTTGTTTAGCTAAAATTATGCCGATGGAATGCGACATATATATTCTTATTAAGGATTCCATATGTAAACCGTATGTGAAAAGCGAATTGCAAATATGTGTCGAGAAGTTAGATGTAGTTCAAAAGGAAAACCGGAAATTGAAAGAAATGGTGAAGAAACTTGAAGAAGAAAAGATGAGCTTGGAGTTGTAAATATGTGGCCGATATTGTACATGATTACACGATACAGTTGGATGCAACCTGGTAGAAGATTAGAAAGATTAGAAGATATGCCATTGATGTGGAGGTTTGGTTTCATTATGAAGTTGGATCGATTGTTAGCTTAGTTGTTATTTTGATCGCAATTGTTGTTTTATTTAGATGCACTAGATAATTATATGTTATTTTTCTGATGAACTATGTATTGATCTATCATACAATTATTTGGATTAATTTGTTATTCTCGACCGAGTGTTTAGACATGGAAAATTGATCACAATTGAGGTTTTATGGATTCATGAATTATTTTGTGTTTGAAGAATATGGCGCTGTGACAAATATGTTTGTCTGACTGTGGGAGTAGTCTTTCGACGGGAACACATATTTCTTGGTGTTTATGCGAGAGGAGTCTTAAGTTCAGTGGTAAGAAATATATTCTTTTTTAGTGATATATTTTTGTGTTCATGTTTTGTTCATCTTTTACTAATGTTTTTCTTATTTGTTTTTATTTTGTGTCGATAGTACCATGCAATGTGTGTTCGATGTGCAATGAATTATCTCAAGATATTGTTCTATTTGAGACTTAGGGGAGAACATACAAAATGAAAGTGAAGAAAGGATATACAAAGACCCGCATAGGAGGCAAAGGATGGGAACACTTAATTAGCCATCACAATCTCACGGGGGAGGGGGGATGATTTGGTTCTCCATGAAAACACGGTCCAAGATTGATATTGCATGTTTCAGCAATGAAGACCCATTTGAGCATGCCATCTTTGCTTAGAGACTTGAGGTACTTCAATTGCTTGACCGCCTTCTACCACCAACATGAGGCTACATCAGGTTTCCATTTGTACTCGTTTAACGAGTACAAATCTGACAAACAAGCATGTGATGGTATGTTTTTAAACTATTATTTTAGCTTCTTTGTCATTCTAAAGAGATTTGTGTGGCTTATATGTCATTGCTATGCATGATTCAGTATGACATTGGTATTTTCTTTGATGTTCCAGAAATTACGTTTGAAGATAGCTTCTATCATTGCCATCCCAGAGCAAGGGAAATTGGACTATGCCTTACAGCATGGGTCGTCACTATCGTTGATTACATAACCAACAGAGATGGCCGGATTTTCTTCAACAAGATGGGACGGAAGAACTTCTCCATGGAGCACAATCTAGAGGTTGGATGACAAGCTGCGCTACTGATTATGAGGAACATCACGCACAATAACATGGCGATGGTCATTACCATTGATTTGGTCGACTAGTTGTAGTGTCTCTAGTTTGTCGATGATGAAACTAGTTGGGCATATTAATATGTTTAAGTGGAAACCTCTAAATGTTTGTATTGAAAACTATATATTGCTATTACTGTTGGGGGCCGACTATTGCTATTACTGTTGATATTAGTAATCTATTGTCGTAATCCATTGCTGCTATTAAAAATGGCGCCAACATTTTTGTTTATTTTAAAAAAGTCATTACTGTTGTGGCCCGTATAGGACACGCCAGTGAAATTAAAACTACTACCGGCGTGTCTATCCACGCCACTGGTACATGTACTACTACTAGCGTGGGAGCCTACAAGCCAGTGATGCAAAATACCATTGGCGTAAAGTTACTGGCTTGGGCGGTTAACGCCAGTAACGTAAAAAACGCGATGCCAGTACTAAAATCTTTCCTTGTAGTGTTTGCATAGCGAACAATTTATAATTTTGTCTCACTGTATGAATACTTGGTTTATGAAGCGTCAAACAAATGAAATATAGTTGATATTTGCTACTGGTTGATGCACATTGTTGACATATGCATGGGTTGCAGCTGGCGCAAAGCGTGCAGGCATGGTCCTGCAAATACAAAACGTGTGTGATGGTTCTTTAACCACACACGATTCACTTCAGACAAAATATTTACGATAAATATTAATCGCACACGACCAACTCTATGCCTGATCGTGTGCAACTATGCCCAAACACAGACGGTTTCTGTTCACATTAGATCGTCACTGAAGGGTTTCCTGGGCATGGTAGGTAGGGCTTATGTCCATATTAATGATGATTTTTAGTTTACTTCCATTGTGTTCATCCCGTAAGATTGTACTCACCTAGATAAAAAAGATTGTCCATGCCTAGCTAGCTACTATCATAGATTTTACACTAATTTCTCTACCCGTGATGTTCTACGAAGTGCATACATTTACTAGAACTCTGTTCATGAGAGGATAAAAAACAAGAAGAAATAAATGACAGACCCCATCAGGTATGTCTCTCCTTCTGTTTTGTCCCTGTTGTTGCGGTATTGTCTCCGACGTCAAGGTAGAGTAGGGGGATGTGTCGTCTAGGAGTAAGCACGGACCGTTTGTCTACGCAGGTGACAACTGAAAGATGGTGCATCCTGTGCTGGGTTTGTGGTTGGAGACTGACAGTTCTAGCTTTCTACTTCGACATTGTAGTCGTGTGGGGGTGTCAGTTCTGAAGTCGGTGGCGTGTCCGGGGACATGTTGCTCCGCTCTGATTCTTTCAACTGTAATGGTTTTGGTTATGGCAAAACTATTTTGGAGGTCCATAAAGTTGTTGATCAGCGATGTAGCTGCGTCGAGTTCAGGTGAAGAGGTGATCTCTCTTCCGTCCCTTTGGTGATCACTTCGGTGTTCTCGGAGGAGAGGGATAGGTGTTGGTTTTTTACATACGTTTATCCTATCTTTTTATTCTATAAGGTCGGGGTATGTAGATGCTTGTAACTTGATCTTTATTTATAAATGAGACACGTATTACCATGAAAAAAGGGAAAATTACCTCCATGGCGCGAGCAGCCGCCGGGATCGGGAAGATAAGGATTGCCCCCTAAGCCGTCGTTACACGAGCATTGGTAGCCGCCGTATGTCCTGCCGCTCCTGTAGTCGGTGCAGCTGCTGTTGCTGCTGATGCAAGCATAGGTCGCTGCGTTTCCCTTGGCGGCGGCGCATGTTGGCTGATCCACCACATTCCAATCTAGGACTGCATAGCCCGTCGCTACGCTGACCTCCTTCCACAGGGTACTTGTGTGCTTCACCGGCATGCTGTCCTCGCCGAGCCGCCGGACAAAGCTAAATTGAAACCCACGAAGGTTGCTTTTTACCTCGACGGAGCAACACCAGGTGCTGTTGCAGTCCTGCCTGGCTATTGTCTCCGTCATCTCGCCGCCAGTGCAGGTGGTTGAGCGGATGTTATGGGTTCTGTCGGTGTCGCGATCCAGCATGGACACGTCGAAGCCACAGCCAGTGACGTTTATGCTGGCATAGGACAGAACAAACGATCTGCCTGGAGGTGACCAGGACATGTTGTAGACGTCCACGCCGGAGACTACGGGACGGTGTTGACGAAGTCGATGCGTAGATACATCGCAGCATTCTTGTCGTTGTCGATGATCTGGGTGATGCCGTCGCGGAAGAAGAGCTCGGGGGTGCCACCCGTGCCTCCATCGATGCAGGTCAGGTTGAAGTCGGGGTCGCGGAAGCAGCCGGAGCCGACGCCGAAAGGGTACGCCAAGCTCAGATTGCCGCACGTCTTTGGGCACCTGTCGAGCATGGCCGTGGACGGAAGAGTAATACTGCTCTCCTCAAACCTGCGGCCAGTATTGGACGCTACTACGGCGGCGCCCCATAGTGGTGGTGTCTGCGTCCCTAACAAGGCAAGCAGGAGCACCAAGAAGAAGGACTTCATTCTGTTTTCTCTCTATGCTCTCTTTTCAATTCTGGTAACCATCCGAAACTTACATTATTTATAGCAGTACCTGCCGGAGAAATCACCAGATCGATCGCTCCACCACTTTATGGTTTGTCTTACAATACGAAATCTGAGCTGTGCCACCATTTCAGCATACCTCTCACCTCTACAATTTTTTTATTATTGCAACATCGTCGCATTATTTCCAACGCAGCGATCCCACTCCCAGTTGGATCTCCCCGACTTATCCAGCCGTTCATTTTTCTGATAGCCAGCTAGCTACTCATACCCAATCCATCGATGCACTTTGACTTTTTGGAAAGAGCTAATCTCCCCGCAAACACTTCCCTCCTCTCCAATAGCCCACCACAAAGGGGCACCGAAATTTGTCCGATTCGGTTTGTTTGGGACGGACCACAAATAGGTTTTGGGCCTTTATCCGTTTGGGGGTGGGGTGCCCCCACCGGTCGGCCGCATTTTTTTCCCTACTCCGGCATTTGGCATATTTCTTGCAATTTTGACAGAAATTTTACATCAAATAAATATTGAACAAATTAACATATGAATAGTCCACAAGTAAGTAAATAATATGGTCAATAATATAACAACAAAGTTCATAGATGGGAATAAATAAGATAGTCCACACAATGAAAATAAAATGGAGAGGAGGTCACTACTGGCTTCCTACATGAATCCACATATGATTTACCAAATCATTCTGCAGACGCTCGTGTGAAGGCCGATCACGCATCTCATGATGCACGTGCATATACTGTTGGAACGTCACCGGTCCTGGTGTAGGCTCAATCAACTCACCCTGAAAATCGCATCCCTGGTCGAATAGCATCGCATCATCACACCCATACTCAACGATCATGTTGTGCATGATCACACAAGCTGTTATCAGCTCCACAAGACCTCCTTGCTCCATGTTTTAGAGAAGGATGCCAAACAATAGCAAACCGAGATTGGAGCACACCAAATGCTCGCTCCACATCCTTCTGAAATGCTTCTTGTGGTTGAGGAAATATGCGAGCTTTGTCATCCTTAGGATTGTATCTTCGACACACCATGTTAATCTAGAATCATCCAAATTATTGTAAGAGTGAATTTTACATATTACCTCACACTTGTGCATTTCTGATACTTATTACCCCATCTAGTGAAACAAAATTATAAATACACCATATATAAGAAAATCAACACATACCCAATTTTGGCACTCTTCATGTTTCGTTAGAATAGACCGACATTTTAGGCTTATGTGTTTCGTGCTTAACTAAATGGGGGTAACTAGTGTCACAAATGCATAACTAAACCATGGTGATTTTCTTGTGGTTTAGTATAACATCAACATTAATCCGCATCTATCTATATTATATTAATATATCGGATATTAAATCTATGGCCATGATTTAGCAAAACATTGTAAATCGTTATTAATGGGACACGGCGTTTCAGGTCACGGGTGCAGATGCACCCGCTATGTTAGAAAAATTAATTTTTTAAAGAATGTGAAAAATTTCAAATAAAATTTCGGATATACATAATGACATTTTATGTTAGCAAAAACGTTTCGTGAAGAAAAGACATTCTTTGTGATTTTGGCAAAAAAGACAAAAAATATTGCCATTTTAAAAAACCCCGGACTTGTCTTTTTTGCACAGCTCACAAAAAATGTCTTTTTTGGCTATTTTTTGTGCTAACATAAAATGTCATGTAGTATATTCAAAAATTGTATTTGAAATTTTTAAAATTTTAAAAATGTTTTTTAACCGGTGGGTGCATCTTGAGATTTTAAGTATCTAGTGGCATCTGTAAACGTGGTATAATAGGCTTATGAAGAAACCCTCAATTCAAACGGGTAAATTACAGACTCCGTTACTGATGAGATCGACACAAAGCAAACGTAGGTCTAAACATAACCGTTGCCAACAAGAGGCCTCATCGGCGACGGTCTTTGGCCTCCGTTGCCGATGAGGGCCTTCACATCAGCCACCGGGGGGGGGGGGGGGGGGGGGGGGGGACACGGACCCTTTTTCCGTTTCCGATGTGATTTTTGGCCCGTTTTCGATGTGTCATTCTGTACTAGTGAAACCATGGTGGTTTTCTTGTGGCCTGCTGGGAGCACTTGGATGGTACTGCTGCACCAGAATACGCGGAAGCTTTGGCCCTTCGAAGAGCGGTGTCTCTATCTCGTGGTGAAGGCTTCAAAAGGGTTGTTTTTGCTTCGATTGCTTAGCTTTAATACAGCGGCTCAACTTCCCTGCGATAGACAGATCCTCCATTGAGATTCTGGTTGCAGACATCAAACATATGGTGGTTTCCTCTTCGTCGACATTCTTCGGTCACGTGAAGCATTATCTAAACGACTGGCTAAATCCAGTAGTGGTGTTCGTTCTTCTACTGTTTTTCATTCTGTCTAGGATTACATCTGAGTAACACTTTGTATTGATGTGGTTAAGTCAACAAAGCTCTTGTTCTTTCTCTAAAAAAAAACATAACTAGAAGGTAAAAAGTGGAATTCAGTCTTATTTTAATAACTTGATCTTAAATCTACGGTCATGATTTAGTATAACATAAACGATAATCCGCATCATCCAAATTATATTGATATATTGGATCTTAAATCTATGACCATGATTCAGCAAAACGTAGTGAATCGTTATTGATGCAGACGTTGTCACGCATATACAGATTGAATACAAATCCGACAATTTTGTCAACTCGTCCAGCACGAGGTCATGTGAACCACGTATGTGCACGTTGAAGACAAATACTGAGGCGCAGCCATGCTTCAATAGAACAATGGAGACTTGCCTTAGGTCCTATAATACTAAATTGACTTTGAACCCAGCACAAGGTCATGTGAACCACTTATGTACAATTTGAATACAAATACCAGACGTGTGAACCACTAACTAGTGACGCTAATTACATATATACCAGGTCGCCTCGCAAAAAACTATTGTTGGATCCAGTTCGACTGGCCTCACTGGACATGAATATCAGTGGACATTAAGAACAAAAATACTAAATGGACTTTGGAACATTGGATGGTCCAAATCTCCAGTGGACACTATTTGTACATCGACGCGAGCAACACGAATCAGCCGCGGCTGGATGATTTTGCTGCCGCCGCCAGCGTAGCGCTGCACATCCAGCATAGCACACATACGGATGTGCCGCCACGCCTGTATGCCACCAATTTTTGGTCGTGCATCCCTCGTCACACTCACCCGGCTGCCAGCCCTAGCTGCACACGCCGCACGAATCAGCTGCCCCTACGTCACATCCGCCATTGGCTTCTGGTAGACCCAGGTGAGACTGAGACACTGAGGTGCCGCAAATGTTCTAAAGAAAGCAAGGAATTTCTCATCTGGCTGACCAGAGTTGTACGGCTAAGGTCGAGCTGGATGACATGGCCGGTTATGTTGCTGTAGGTGACTCCTTTCCATCGGCAGCAATCCTGGCACCCTGGTTGCCATGAGGCCCATGACTCAAGGTAGTCGTTGTTGTCGCCGTTTATGCCTTGCTTGAAGGCCGGCAAGGCGTCCCTCTCGCGCCCTATGCAGCTCCCCCCGGCCGCATGGGCGTGCAGCGCGTTTTTGACGAGGAAGAAGCTGCTCCAATTGCTGCTATAAGGAGCAAGACGAGCACTGCAGGCGGGCGATGCATGGTGGACATGGTGGCGGCGGTGATCACAGATTCTGTTGTGCTGTCAAAGAGGGTGAGTACATATTTTGCTAGGATGATGCACTTAGAAGGGCCTGGAGAAGAACTGCGTGTGGACTATGTAATGGACGAGTGTGGCTAGGGTTGAAGTCCTTCATTCCATGGCATTTTTTTTTTCTCTTTGAGCCTATGATGCATATCATGGGTCAATATGGAAGACGGCTTTCCGCGTGGACCAATTTGTGGAGGTTATGCATGCAACGACTGGCCAGCCGTTGATTTGGCGGTGTAGCTGGACGGTGATGTCGTACCACACAACTCAATGATTGACAGACGGTGCTTGCTTGAAGTCGTTCGTTAGTCGTCTTGCCCGCTGTGGCTGTCACGCCGTTGGTCAGTCGCCGAGAACTGTTTCGTCGGTACGCCAGCAACATATCCACATCTTATTCTCTCTGAAAAATATATTAGCTTTTGTAGCTAGATGAACAACAAAATGAGCTGTAGGTTTTTTAGATATCTATGAAAAAATTGTAATGTTGCTCGAAAATATATGTTCTCTTAGTTGGTCGAGAGCCGCGAGAATGCTACCATATTTTTGCAAATTGCTGTCAGTTACACATATTGCGATACAATGAATATTTTCCTGCATGTTCACCATGTTGAATACAAATGTGTCTTTGTAGTACACATCGCAAACGTGCGACACACATATAAAAAACGAGATCTACCACACCAAGCGAGGAGTGACCATAGAAAACGTAGTTCTAAGCTACCCCGCTCTTAGACTTAGTATGGTGATTCGTACATAGACAGAGGATGGTTAATCCTTTTCATCATTAGTTTGCTTTGAAATACATGACGGCTTTTGATTCCCTTTTAATTAACTCAAAGCTTAAGAATCTCACAACTGACACATAACACAATCAAAGCAAGATTACGAGTAATAATGGCAGAAAGAAGCAGACTTGTAATATCAAAACCACTGGATTGGTCATGGCCCATCAGTAGAAACATTATATGCTACACACGCATTACAAAAAATTATATGACATGCCTATCACTAAAACACACACATACAAGCCGAAGATGCTAAATATATTTGCACCTTCATTTATTCGTGCAACTCATTAGTAGCATGCCACTCAACTTGTTTCTTTGTCGTTTATCCTGCCCCAAGTAACAACCACAAACACATATACATTGTCATACAATTTGTCCACGTGGCGGAAGTAAGCAATTCTCCATGCTTTCTTGAATAGCAAACCGCAAAACACGACCCATAGGCCGGCTACAAACCCGGACCCAAGTCCAAAATAAAGGAACAACTCTGGCTCGTAAACCTTCTCCCTTTCCGGTTGATTCACATGCTCTGGTGCTGTCTCTCTCGAGCAATTCCTTTGAAGAGGAGGACCACATAGACCAATGTTGCCAGTGTATATGAATGGGTTCTCTGTGTACAGAGTGTCCAGTTGACTCCCGTGTGGTATTCTTCCTTTCAAGTTGTTGTATGACAAGTCCAAAGAGCTTAAATATGTCAAATCTAACATGCTTGATGGGATTTCACCAGAAAGGTTGTTCATTGAGAAGTCAAGTGATTCAATTGATTTCATAGCCCCAATATTCGAAGGAATTTTTCCACTCAAATGGTTACATGATAAGTTTAAATTCAGTAGTCCATTAAGAGATGTTACACCGTCAGGAATTCCACCAACTAATTGGTTGAGTGACAGGTCAATATTAACCGCATAAAAAATTCTAGCTCCTCCATAGTTGCGTTTTTGCCCCTTCATCACAACATCCTGAACTTCGGTAAATTGACCTTCCCTATCAGTGTACAATTTAGAAACATCAGGCATGAATGTACTTTGATCTTCATTTTGTGATGACATTCCAGTTAAATTTGACAAAGACCGGGGTATGAAACCAGATAAACTATTTCCGGCTAAAATCAAGTGACGGAGACCTTTAAGATTTGTGATAGTTCCTGGAATTTCTCCCTCGAACATGTTGTGGCTGAGTTGCAGAAAGATCAAATGTGCGAAGTCACCAATCCACAGTGGCAAGGCTCCAAAAAAATTATTCCTTGAAAGATCAATAAACGCCAAACTCGAGTAGTTTTGAAGTGTTGAAGGGAACTCGCTGGAAAAATTATTGTTACTTAACAAGAGGAAAACCAAGCTCTGCCCTTGAGAACATTTAGGAAGTTCTCCCTCGAGAAAGTTGTTTGATAAATCCAGGAAAAGTAAATTCTTCAAAAGACAAATAGATCCAGGAATGTGGCCACTGAAGTAATTGAACGACATAGTCAAATCCACTAATCCTTGAGCTCCAAACTTCAGTGGCAGAGGGCCCGAGAAATAATTATTCGCTATGTCCATGTGCTCTAAGTTCTTTAGATTAACCATGTGTTCCTCTGTGATCTCACCATCCAGGTTATTCTCGCTCACGTCAAGCTCGATCAAATTACTGAGCATACCAATCGTTGATGGGACATTTCCACTAAGAAGGTTGTTGGATAGACCAAGGTGCTCTAAGTAACTGAAATTTCCAATGCCTGGGGGTATAGGTCCACTAATGTTATTGTGAGAAAGGTCAAGCGAATATAAGCTGGTCAAGTGCCCGATGTTGTTTGGCATAATTCCAACCATGTTGTTGCTATGCATTCTCAAGTACTGCAATTTGTTGGCCGAGCATTGTGGCAAATTATCTATGAACTCTGTTATGTTTCCGGTAGATAGACTTTGGTCAAGTGCCAGGTTTTCCAAATCACATAGATTTTTCAAGTCTACTTCCATTGTGGTTGCTCGACCGATTGCCGGACCATACTCAGAATGATGGGTAAACCGAAGTGATACGAGCGATGTCATATTTCCTAGTGCATTAGGAAATGGACCATAGAGGGTGGTTTCATCAAGGTTGAGGTACTTGATGCCTGTTACGTTCCAAAACCAACCAGATGCAATTGGTTGATCAAAGTCATTATAGGAGAGAACAAGGTCCTGAAGGTTGGTGAGGTTAAGGTGTGTGAGGGACCCGTTTACACTTGAAAGGGAGCAGTGCGAAAGACTTAGGTGCTCCAAAGATGGAAGCATATTCACCACAATAGGCCAATCAGGGGCAATTGAGCTGAGATCCATACTACTCATATCAAGATACACCAATAGAGGCAGACGGGCTAACCATGAGATGTCTGATGAGTACAACCCCGAGTTGGAGAGGTCGAGATATTCCAGCTTTGAAAGGTTGCCAAGCTGAGGAGACACTATACCAGAGCACAATGTATTGGAAAGGTCGAGATGCCTCAAGTTCTTGAAAGAACCCAAGAGCTCTGGAAAACGGTTACGAGGACCACACAGGGAGGTAGAGCTGAGGCTAAGGTACTCCAGATGCTCTAGATAAAGCAAGGAACGACTTATCTGGCCATCCAAGTTACTATTGCCGAGGTCAAGCTCGATGACATGGCCGGTTGCGTTGTTGCAGGTGATGCCGGCCCATTGGCAGCAATCTTGGCGGCCTCGGTGCCACGACTTTAGGTAGTCGTCGGTGTCGTTGATGCGTTGCTTGAAGGCAATCAAGGCGTCCCTCTCGCGGCGCGTGCAGCTCGTTCCGACGGTATGCGCCGGCCGCGCGTCGGCGACGAGGAGGAAGAAGCTGCATGTAACAGCCCACTCTTGTGTTAATGCAAATTATGAGTAAAATTTTCACTTTTTGCATTGCATGCATGCATCATGACATCAATATGAAATTACTAAACAACACTAACTTGGTTTGGCAGCATTTGGAAAACAAACTGTCCAACTTGTTCCAACAAATCTCACAACAAAGAGGACACTTAAACTTGCAAAACAAAAATACCTTGACATTGTATATTTGTCGAGGAAGTTCCAAGAGCTCAAACCAATATTTTGCCTTGCTTCAAAAATTCTAAAAGAATATTATTTTGGAAATTCTCCAAAAATGCCTATAAGCAACTTGTATTTTATTCCCCAACCAAATGGACTCCAAATGCCTTGTAATTTTTATGGATGTTGGCCCAAGGTACAAGGAGGCTACACAAAAATTCACATAATTTTTGGAGGTATTTAAATGCCCCAATTAATTCAAAACTGGTGCGGTAATAAAATCACAGTGCTAAAAAGGACCAATCCGTGGTGTTCTCAAAACCTCCAGGGGGGCTAAGTGTAAAATCTTCATCTCCTTCTCCCTCCCCCTGTAGCGACCGAGCTTCAGCTCGCGTCGCACCCGCGCGTCGCCTGCCCGTCCTCCTGGCTCGCAGCTGTGCACTTGAGGCGAGGAAGAGCAAACCTAGGCCCGCGCCTACCCCATCCCTCAATCGCTCGCCTGCCCCTCTCCCACTGTGCTCCTCTCCACGAGCTCCCCGTCGCCGCGCCATGGCCGAGCTCTCCGCGGTGGATTGAGTTCGCCCCGTGCAAATCGGCGCCCACCAGGAGCTCCGCCGTGCCGTGCTCCACCTCCCTACCAGAGGAATCGAGCGGGAAGGTGGTACATCGCCGCCGCCGACCAATTTCGTCGCCGACCACCGCCGCAGCTCCGCCGCCCGCATTCGTCGCCTTTGAGCCATCCCCTGCCTCGCCGTTGCCGTGCAAGTGCGCGTGGTGAGCATCCCCGTGCAGTGGCACCTCTTCCCTTCCCTCTCCCCCTTTGCTTTCACCGCGCCGTCGTCGTATTTCACTCGCCACCGTACTCCGGCGTGCGTCGCCTTCTTTTTCTTTTCCCACGCGAGACCGGTCGCCGAGCCGGCCTTAGCCGGGCTGTGGGCCGACCATCTCGGGCCCCTAACCGGCCTCTGCACCGGCACGCACCGGCCTGAGGGCCGTTTCCCTCCGGATACAGGCCGGCCTTTAAACCGTCCTCGGCCGGGCTGAGTGCCGGGCCGCACGGTGAGCAGGCCGGCCCAAAACCGGCCAAAACCGGCCTGAATGCCGGTTTTGTTTTCTTTTTTTTCTGCTGTAGTTTTTCTTTTCCCCTTTGTAGCGATTGTTCCCCGCTCCCCCTCCCGCGATTAGGGTTATCGAACTCCGAAGATTTCCTCGTGTTCTATCACTTCCCTCGTGATCGAGTAATAATATATTTATTGTTGGAATTAAATAATTAAAAGCAATTAATTAAAAAGAGAAATTATAAAATAATAACTTTTTATCGGGACCTCCGAAAAATGTGTTCCTTATATCAAAATGCTCAGAAAAATGTGCACTAATCCTTTGCATCACTTGCATACATGTTTACATGATCTTAGCACAGGAAAACATTAAAAACAAAGGTAGAGCTATTTTTCTCTCTTGTTAAATATTATCTCGCACCCCATTTAAAATTGGTGGTTCTTGCTAGAATAATTCCAGTGTATTAAAATGTCATGTCATCATGTGGTTGTGCATTGCATTGTGAAGCATGTATGGTGATTGATTTGTTTCTTCCGTTGTTTATTTTGCATCGATAGATCAAGCAGCCGGGGTTACTCCGCAATACCCCGAGGATCCGTACTACCAGTATCTCGAACAAGGCAAGCGTAATCCCCCCCTGAGCATATCTTATCCTATTTTCCGTAAATATATTTTCTCCACTATAATATTGCATGCGGTTCCAAATGTCAATTTACCTGGATTAGAGTATCCTATAGTTGCATTAAGTTTCCGATGCCACTACCTGTTCCCCTCCTATTTAACCATAGGATTGTATTGTTGGCCCGAGATATTCTACTATGCTATGTTGATGCTTAGCCATGCTTAGTTAAGTGCATAGCAGTACTATGGTTACTTCATGTTGGTAACAAGTGCTGAGATGATGATGATGGTGGAGAAATTGTGGAGACAGGTAACAAAATGCTTAAAGGTGGGGATGAGAAGCCGCTATGGGATAGTGGTGTTTTGTCTCACTCTCGCCGCCTAGGTGCGAGTTCTTTACCTCTTGAACCAAGAATGAGCGCGCTTTCTTTCGGTGGGGTATATGGAGCCCTCGTCGACTAACTAACTTGTGCGGGGCTAGACAGGGTCCTCTAGTTTGACCTTCCATTTGCGCGTGCGTTTTGATGGTAGCTAAGACAGTTATGAGGATTGTGGTGTTTAGGAAAATGAGTGGCCACGGGGCAGGGTGCTGGGAGCACTGAACTTGTCCCGTCCTCACTGATGATCCTGGGTTAGTCTAAATCAAGGTAAAGGTCGTAACCGTTCCCACTCAGCCGGCTTTCCTCGGAAGAGAGCTACGTGTAGGCAATGAGCCGGGCGGTACCGAAGGTAAACACAGTGCACCCCTGAAGGGTTGAATCTTTTCGAAAAGCCGTGTCCACGGTTAAGGACAACTTGGGAAAGGACGATAAGATCATAGAATAACTTGAACTGAATGATTAAAATTGAGTACTAAAGGTACCACTTACGAATGCAAGGTTGAGCTTCCTCGAGGGTGATTCGGGGAGGTGCCTTTGATGAACAGGTACATTGATGATGATGGTGATGGATGGTGAGAAAGGTGAATCAAGAGAAAGAATTACTTCTTACCTTCTTTTAAAGTATTCTGATTAGACGATGCCATGGAGTTATGTTTTATCAGATAAAATCAGCTTTATGCAAAAGAGACATAAAACTTTGAAAGCCTCATCGAGCTAAAACTCTATATTTAATCTTGCGAGTTCGTCGAACTCAACGTCGTTTGTTTGTTTCAGAGGAGGACTTCACCGACCTCGAAGGTGGGTTCTTTGTGGACGTCGACGAGTAGTCTGGGGTTCCCAGGTGGCAGCTTGGGACATCTCGGAATAGCTGGCGCTGGATGTTTATCTGTAGACCTCTTAGGCCATATTTTGGATCTTGTTGTTAGACAACTTAATTCGCTTCCGCTTGTTGTACTGTTGGGTCTGTGACCTCTGGTTGTAATATTTGCTATCTTTCTCTATTATAAGAGTTGAACTATAATGATTTGTGTCGTAGAGTCTGTGATGTGCCAGTTGTTTCACAAGTCTTGATCTTATTATTATGCTATGATAGCTGTGCCTGTGTTAAGGCATCAATCGGGGTGTTGTGTTGCCGATGATCAATTCCGAGCAACACCTGCCAAAGGTTTTGGTCGGGATTGGTAAACCCGTAACCTCCGGTTGTATCGCTTAGCCGGTGACACACAGCATCACTGTATAGTAGTCGGGTCGGGGCGCTACACTGCACCATGTTGCCGCTGCCGCCGTAAGGAGCAGGACCAAGTTAGCAGGCGAGCTACTCATGGTGCCGATCGATGGTGGTGGTGGTGGTGGTGGTCACTGGTCGCTCAGGGCGGTGCAGCTTCAGTGACTGGATTTCAGTAGCTGCTTAATAGAGTTTCGTGTGGATGGGTGAGATAGCAAGGTCGCTTTCTGGTTCCCCGATACGTGTGGAAGTAATTTGGAACTTTTGAAGTCGTCGTTCAAAAGTTGTGGACGCGTGCGTGAGTGGAGGTCGTATCTTAGTCTCCTTGCCCGACGTGGCTGATGGGTACGACCCTACGCCGTCCACCTCTGTAAGAGTCAGGAGCGGGCAGTCCATGTACCCGCAAGAAGCCACCGCAAGCAGGGGACAACCCAAAATAAACAAAACAGTTCAGAACATATGCATGCAGCATGGCAAAAAACACCGGCAGTCTGGAACTACGAGAAGAAAACGAGCTCGTGCTCCTAGAAGACAGACAACCTGAGAGACAAAAACAAAGACCCTGTGAAATCATGTGTGATGTGCAACATTGGCAAGTGCTAAGTAGAACATTGATATGGATACTTTGGGTGATATGGATACTTGTGTGGTGTGAGTTGTGTCGAACTTACCCTGAGTCAAGTCGCGGACTTGTGCTCGTACTGGTTATTTGTTGTAATTACTTTCAGGTGTTGCCGGAGCTGAAGGAACGTGGTCGATGACGGGATCGAGGGACGAGGCTTGGGAGAAGCTGAGGTCGAGGGATCAAGATCATGCGAGGCGTTCGTGCGAAGGAACAATGAAAGTGAAGGCTACGATGATCCGGGAGGGCACCGGTTTGTCGTACATGATTTGTACCGGAGATGTACGGTACTGAAGATGACACTCGACATGTTGATCGAGGTTCGAGATTCTGAAGACGTCACGAGGAGGTGCGAGGCGTCGCGAGGAAAAATCTACGGATGATAAACGGTGACTGAGTGTCACCAGGCTAATGCTAAAGGAAATTATTTAGCATGGTAACATTTGCTTAGTGCATGCACGTGTGGTGCATTGGAGCTTGGATCGATGCATGCACGTAAAAGCTTGCATGTGCAAGTGCTGGTCCAAGGTGGATCGCATGCATGTGCGTGTGTGGCGCATGCGGCCGATCGATGCATGGCAGCAGCGGCCAGCGGCAAGGAGCAGGCCACGCGAGGCGCTGGGATTCGCCCGAGGACAGACGTGGTCTGTGGTTAAGCGATCGTATCGGATCGGTGCGATGCGTTATATGGCAGACGTTGTCTGTGGTCTACCGCGATGGATTAGGACGGTACGACGCGGAGGAAATATTTCTGTACCAGCCGCCGACTTTGTTTTGGACTCGGTTTTAGGGTTTGCCTAGCTCTTTAAATAGAGGGGCATAGGCTAGGTTTTTGAGTGCGTCTCAGGAGAGGAACTCAGATCTGTAGCCTAGAAAATATTTGGAGAGTTCTTGGATGCTGACACGCATCTTCTGTAATCGATCGACATCGTGGCAATAAAGTGATCTTTGGCGGTGTCATCTTTGGGCTTCTAATCTTCGTGAAATCTCCGTGTTAGATCTCTCTAATATTTTGCTGCACGTTTTTCACGAGATTAAGAGAAGTTTGTGGTGCGATTAATCTATCTTTCTTGCTAATTCTCGAAATTAGATTTAGATTGATTTTCGCAGTTCTTCTGTCAGCTGATACTGTTCTGATCATATCTTTTGACTCGTAACTCCGATTGAGCTGATTCTTTTTGCGTTGGATAGATAATTTCCATACCTTTCATTAGAGTATTCATACGCAACTTTTGGTTCAGTATATCTTGAGATACGACTGTTTTAGTATCACGAACAGATTAGGGTTTCAGGGTTTGAACTTTCGAGAAAAGTTTTAATTTGCTTCCGCGCAATCATTCACCCCCCCTCTGATTGCCTATCTCGATCTCTCAATTGGTATCAGAGCAAGGTCTTCTAATTTATCTTAACCGGTTGATTAGAATTGCTAGACATGGATAGGTATTCTACGAAACCCTGTGTTTTCGATGGTGTTGACTTTCAGTTCTGGAAGGCGAAGATGAAGGCATACATCATGGCGCAAAGCTACGCCATCTGGGAGAAAGTCGCCAAGCCCTACGAGATTCCCGCGGACGATGCGATCACGCCAACAAACTTGGTCCATGTGGAGAACAACTACAAGGCGAGGAACTTCATCATCCAAGGTTTACAACGGAGTGACTTCGACCGTGTCTCTCACCTTGCATCCGCCCATGAGGTATGGAACGCACTTTGTAGCTATCATGAAGGATCAAACTCAGTTAAGGAAGTGCGTCAGGACATGTACAAAAAGGAGTACATGAGGTTTGAGATGAAAACAGGTGAATCTTTGGATGAATTCTTTGCTCGTTTTAATAAGATTCTAAGCAACTTACGCGCATTAGGTGTTACCTATAGTGATGCTGAGGCTTCTAGGCAGCTTTTGAGTGCTTTAGATATGTCTATCTGGGAGATGAAAGTTACATCTATTAGAGAGTCTACTGTCATGAGCACACTTACACTTGATATCTTATATTCAAAATTGAAAACTCATGAATTAGACATTCTTGCTAGGAGAACTGGTTCCAAATCAATTGCTCTTGTTACTAATCCTAGCAACTCTAATGATGGTACTTCTTCATATTGTTATGCACTGTCTTCTTTGTCTCAACTAACCGATGAACAGCTAGAGCAATGCCCAGAAGAAGAATTGGCACTCCTCACCTCTCGTTTTTCACGTGCCCTACAAAATGTTCGCTCAAGGAAGAGAGGTGGGAACTTCACTCCAAGGTGCTTTGAATGTGGTGATCCCAATCACTTTCGCCAAAACTGCCCCAAGTTTTTAGCCAAGATGGCGAAAGAAGGGATAGGATCATTCTGT
Organism: Poa pratensis; assembly: GCA_947311845.1. Taxonomy (NCBI): domain Eukaryota; kingdom Viridiplantae; phylum Streptophyta; class Magnoliopsida; order Poales; family Poaceae; genus Poa; species Poa pratensis. The sequence goes on from CAMZMU010000034.1 coordinate 4,509,448, forward strand.
CAAGGAGGACAAAGAATAAGCGCACATTCAACATCAAGAATAAGAAGAGGGGGACTTTGCTCGAGCGGTGGCTCACAGTATTTTCTCGTCATCAATGAATATGGTGAACCATGCTTGAGTGATGTTGATATCGAATCCGATGAAGATGATGCACCTAAAGGCAAGCGCGACATTAGTGGAATGTGTTTAATGGCTAGCAACAAGAGCGCTACCTCTCGTGAAGAAAATGATAGCGACAACGACAATGAGGTAGAACTTTCTTATGATGAATTACTTGAAAGTGCTAGTAAATTGAGTTCTTTGCTAGATCATGCCACTAAGAGAATTAAGAAATATGACTTGAAAGTTGCATCTTTGAATTCTGAAATTAGTAGACTTAAGTCTTTGATTCCTGATGATGATTCCTGCAAGACTTGTGACTCTATCTATTCTGAGCTTTCTACTTTGCGTTCTATTCATGATGATACTCTTGATAAGCTTAGAATTGCACTAGAAAAGAATGAGAAACCTGCTGTGCATAAACGTAAACAAATTAATGATGCTAGCATGGATACTTCTGATTTGATAGATTCAACATCTTGTGATAATTGTCATATTCTTGAGTTGAAGTTGAAAGATGCAAATTCTAGAATTTCTCATGTTGAAAATGCTTTACATATCCATGAAGTTTTCTCGTGTGCTAATTGTAAAAGTGGGAAACAAGTCATGAATGCTGCTTGTGATAACTGTCTTGCTTTGTCTCATCAAGTTAATTATCTACAAGCTTCTTTGCAAAAGTTTTCTAGTGGGCATAAAAATCTGAATATGATCTTAGATAAGTCTAAAGTGAGTACGAATAAGACAGGACTTGGTTTCAATGCTCATGCTCATTTTAAAGCTAATCCACCCACTATTGTTAAATCACTTGGTAATGGAATTTTTGAAACATCTAACAAGCCAACCAATGTGATTTTTAAATCTGCGGCATCATGTCTAATGCTCCTCCACCTAGTGCAAATGTAGCTCATACATCACATGCTAAACCTGAAAGTAGGTACAATTGCACTTTTTGTGGTAAATCTGGACATGTTGTAGGTTCCTGTTTTAGACTAGCTAAACTTATTAAGAAAGAAAGAAAGCAAGCTAGATCTAATTCCTTCAAGGCACATTATGCTCATCATAATTCTGTTGCTCCTAAATTTGTGCCTCGGGTGAAGTTTCACCTTCTACTACTACTTGCACGAGACATGTAAAATCTGTCCCAATGTATAAAGAAACTCGTGCTTTGCCTACTCGCCGCATGTCTCAGTACTGGATACCTAAAAGTTTTTTATCTAACCCCAGTACTGAGACCTCGGCATGTGTTTGTTGTTTGTAGGCACTTCGCGTGAGGAAGGAGAACATATGGTTAGTGGACTCCGGTTGTTCTCGTCACATGACCGGTGATAAAATTGGTTCTCCTCCCTCACACGTGCATCTCGGGCTGAAAGTGTAACTTATGGAGATGCTTCTACCTCTACTGTTGTGGCGAAAGGTACAGTAAAGGTAACCGACAATTTATGTTCAAAGATGTTGCTTTGGTTGAAAATCTGAAATACAACTTGTTGTCGGTTTCACAAATGATTGATGAGGATCTTGAAGTTTCATTTAAGAAAAATGCTTGCAAAGTTTTAGATGCTTCAGGTGATCTTGTCTTTGAGATATCACGTTTTGGGAGAGTTTTTAAGGCTGATTTCATGCTTCTTCAAATGTTAAGTTTAGGTGTCTAGTTGCCAATACATCTATGGATTTATTCTTTTGGCATCGTAGACTTGGGCATATTGGTTTTGATCATCTCACTCGTATAAGTGGTATGAATCTTATAAATGGTTTGCCTAAACTTAAGAAAGAAAAAGATATTGTATGCTCTCCTTGTAGACATGGTAAGATGGTTGCAGGTTCACATGCACGCATTACCAGTGTCATGACTAACGCTCCAGGTCAGCTTCTGCACCTTGATACGGTTGGTCCATCAAGGGTACAATCTTTTGGTGGTAAGTGGTATGTTTTGGTGATTGTTGATGATTATTCGAGATATTCTTGGGTTTATTTTATGGCATCTAAGGATGAGGCTTTTAGTCATTTTAAGAGTCTTGTGCATAGATTAAATGTTGAGCACCCAGGATCTTTGAAAACAATAAGAAGTGATAATGGAACGAATTTAAAAATTCATATTTTAATCACTTTTGTGATGAACTTGTCATTGAGCATCAATTTTCTTCACCTTATGTACCACAACAAAATGGTGTAGTTGAGCGTAAGAATAGAACTCTAGTTGAGATGGCCCGTACTATGCTTGATGAATTTTCTACTCCTAGAAAGTTTTGGGCTGAAGCTATATCTACTGCTTGTTATGTTTCAAATCGTGTGTTCTTGAGATCTAAAATTGGCAAAAACCATATGAACTACGATTTGGGCGTAAACCTGTTGTATCTCACCTAAGAGTTTTTGGTTGTAAATGCTTTGTGCTTAAATCTGGCAATCTAGATAAGTTTGAGTCTAGATCATATGATGGCATTTTCCTTGGATATCCTGCTCATTCACGTGGTTACCGTGTTTATGTTTATGAGACTAACCGACTAATGGAAACCAGTGAAGTGACTTTTGATGAGGCTAGTTCTGGCTCTAGTCCTCTTATTTCTGATGCAGGAACATATGTTCAGGGGGAGGAAATCTTTGTAGATGATGAAGATGAGGAGGAGGATGGCCGCCCCCTGCTGTTCCTACGCCATCTACGGTTGTTCCTACACCTACAACTACTGCTGCTACAGACGGACATCCTCAAGAGACTACTTCAACTACAAATGTTGGGGATGAGCAAGCTGCTGAGTCAAATATTTCAGCACCCCGACACATTCAGAAAAGGCACCCTCCTGAGCAGATTATTGGAAGCATGACTGAGAGAGTCACACGGTCAAGGTTTATCGATTCTGACTCTCACACTCATTCTGCATTTGTTGCTTCTTTCGAGCCCAAAGATATATCTCATGCATTAACTGATGAATCGTGGATCAATGCCATGCATGAGGAATTAGAAAATTTTGAACGTAACAAAGTTTGGACTCTTGTTTCACCTCCTTCTGGTCATACTCTTATTGGAACTCGTTGGGTTTTCAAAAACAAACAAAGTGAGGATGGTGTTATTGTTCGTAACAAGGCTAGGTTGGTTGCTCAAGGTTTTACTCAAGTTGAAGGTCTTGATTTTGATGAAACTTTTGCTCCTGTTGCTAGATTAGAAGCTATAAGAATTTTATTGGCATTTGCTGCATCTAAAGGTTTCAAGCTTTATCAAATGGATGTTAAAAGTGCTTTTCTTAATGGCTTTATTGATGAGGAGGTTTACGTTAAGCAACCACCTGGTTTCGAGAATCCAAAATTTCCCAACCATGTTTATAAACTTTCAAAAGCTTTGTATGGTTTAAAACAAGCCCCCGTGCATGGTATGATAGGTTGAAAACCTTTTTACTTGGAAAGGGGTTTACCATGGGAAAGGTTGATAAAACACTCTTTGTACTCAAACATGGCAATGATCAACTTTTCGTACAAGTTTATGTTGATGATATTATCTTTGGGTGTGCTCTCATGCTTTGGTGTCAGAATTTTCAGAAACTATGAGCAGGGAATTTGAAATGAGCATGATGGGTGAACTTACTTACTTTTTGGGACTACAAATCAAACAAACAAAGGATGGCACCTTTGTACATCAAAGTAAGTATACGAAGGATCTTCTACGACGTTTTGGGATGGAAAAGTGCAACCCCATTATGACACCAATGGGATCTACGTCGTCACTTGATCTTGATGAGGATGGTGAACCTGTTGATCAAAGGATGTATAGAAGTATGATTGGTTCACTTCTTTATCTCGCCGCTTCTAGACCGGATATACAATTTTCTGTATGCTTGTGTGCACGGTTTCAAGCTTCCCCACGTGCATCACATCTACAAGCTGTCAAGCGGATTTTCAGGTATCTACATGGCACCCAATCTTTTGGCATTTGGCTTTCTGCTTCCTCTAATATTTCATTGCGTGCATTTTCTGATGCTGATCTTGGAGGTTGTAGAATTGATAGGAAGAGTACATCTGGTACATGCTTATATTTGGGTGATTCATTAGTACTTTGGTCTTCTAAGAAACAAAGTTCCGTTGCACAATCTACTGCTGAAAGTGAATATGTAGCTGCTGCTTGTTGTTGCTCACAGATTTTATGGATAATATCTACAATGAAAGATTATGGGGTTACATTAGAAAGTGTACCACTTTATTGTGATAACACTAGTGCTATATGTATTGCTAAAAATCCCGTGCAACATTCTAGAACTAAGCACATAGACATAAGATATCATTTTCTTAGAGATCATGTTGAAAAAGGAAATGTTGTGTTACATTTTATAGATACTGAACATCAATTGGCAGACATTTTTACTAAACCATTGGATTTTTCTCGGTTTGCTTTTCTTCGAGGTGAACTTGGAGTCATCAAACCATATGGGCTGGTTTGAGGGGGAGTTTTTGAGTCATTTTGTAACATATGTAAAATACTTTTTCACTTGTGTGTCTCTAGTTACAATTGGTATTTTTCATGTTGCTTCTTTTTAAGTTTTTATCTTTGAAAAATTATAAATAAACTGAAAAATAATGAGCATTGTACTTTATCCTGGAATGACATTTTGCAATCATGTTTATGCTTTAAGGAAATTGTCATTTTATATGTATGCTCGTATAAGGTAGTTTATCACATGACTTTCTAATACGAATGATAACTTGAACTAAATCTTGTCATGGTTAAACTTTATTAGCTGTGTTGGTCTTGGTTACTCAATTACTATCAATGATGAATCTGTTATGTTATCAAGATTTAAAATGTGCAAATGACACGTGGTGTCAAGCAAGTTTTACAAATAAATATGCCAATGTCACACTGCATCTTCACGAGACTGCTTACCATTGCACTTTGGTATGAACTTGGAAGTTGTTGTTGTTCTTGATACCATTGCACTTTGGTATGAATTTGGAAGTTGTTGTTGTTCTTGAAATTTTTGTTTTAAACTTCTAATTGCCTACCATTGTCTTAAGCTTCTGATTGTCATTGCACTTTGAACATAGGCTTGGCATGGTAGGTTGAATTGACATGGCATACAACTTCTTTGGAAATAAGTTTCATGTTTCTTTAAATGCTACAAATATAGCTTGCTCATAGTGATTGTGTATTCAAGTATTGACATAGTTGATAAAGGGAGACCATGTCTTGTAATAAATCGTAACAATACTTGATTCTTGGTCATGTGTGGACTGGATTATACTTGTATACATGTCGAGTACAACTACTTTTTGCATGACTTGGATGTAGAATTGTCATTTTCTTGATGGCTTATAATGCTCATTGAAACACATAAAAAATGAAATAGGACAAACTACAAAATATTTCCCTTTCTAGCTTATGGAAACATTTTTAAAGGGGGAGAGTCTGTTTTGTGGTGTTGATGAAATTCATTGTCAAAGGGGGAGAAATTTTCAACACATATGCACACCACATTTTTACACAATTTTATTTTGTGTTCTGGGTATGTGTTTTGTACACATATTTTTGGATCTTTTGTTGATTCTTCTGCTTTTCACTTTTTCTTTTCAAAACCTTGAAAATCTGAAAGTTAAGTGAATCTGTATGCCAATCAATGTTTGGTGTTTATGTGATGTTGCCAATGTTTTCATCAAGGGGGAGATTGTGAAATCATGTGTGATGTGCAACATTGGCAAGTGCTAAGTCTTGATCTTATTATTATGCTATGATAGCTGTGCCTGTGTTAAGGCATCAATCGGGGTGTTGTGTTGCCGATGATCAATTCCGAGCAACACCTGCCAAAGGTTTTGGTCGGGGATTGGTAAACCCGTAACCTCCGGTTGTATCGCTTAGCCGGTGACACACAGCATCACTGTATAGTAGTCGGGTCGGGGCGCTACACTGCACCATGTTGCCGCTGCCGCCGTAAGGAGCAGGACCAAGTTAGCAGGCGAGCTACTCATGGTGCCGATCGATGGTGGTGGTGGTGGTGGTGGTCACTGGTCGCTCAGGGCGGTGCAGCTTCAGTGACTGGATTTCAGTAGCTGCTTAATAGAGTTTCGTGTGGATGGGTGAGATAGCAAGGTCGCTTTCTGGTTCCCCGATACGTGTGGAAGTAATTTGGAACTTTTGAAGTCGTCGTTCAAAAGTTGTGGACGCGTGCGTGAGTGGAGGTCGTATCTTAGTCTCCTTGCCCGACGTGGCTGATGGGTACGACCCTACGCCGTCCACCTCTGTAAGAGTCAGGAGCGGGCAGTCCATGTACCCGCAAGAAGCCACCGCAAGCAGGGGACAACCCAAAATAAACAAAACAGTTCAGAACATATGCATGCAGCATGGCAAAAAACACCGGCAGTCCTGGAACTACGAGAAGAAAACGAGCTCGTGCTCCTAGAAGACAGACAACCTGAGAGACAAAAACAAAGACCCTGTGAAATCATGTGTGATGTGCAACATTGGCAAGTGCTAAGTAGAACATTGATATGGATACTTTGGGTGATATGGATACTTGTGTGGTGTGAGTTGTGTCGAACTTACCCTGAGTCAAGTCGCGGACTTGTGCTCGTACTGGTTATTTGTTGTAATTACTTTCAGGTGTTGCCGGAGCTGAAGGAACGTGGTCGATGACGGGATCGAGGGACGAGGCTTGGGAGAAGCTGAGGTCGAGGGATCAAGATCATGCGAGGCGTTCGTGCGAAGGAACAATGAAAGTGAAGGCTACGATGATCCGGGAGGGCACCGGTTTGTCGTACATGATTTGTACCGGAGATGTACGGTACTGAAGATGACACTCGACATGTTGATCGAGGTTCGAGATTCTGAAGACGTCACGAGGAGGTGCGAGGCGTCGCGAGGAAAAATCTACGGATGATAAACGGTGACTGAGTGTCACCAGGCTAATGCTAAAGGAAATTATTTAGCATGGTAACATTTGCTTAGTGCATGCACGTGTGGTGCATTGGAGCTTGGATCGATGCATGCACGTAAAAGCTTGCATGTGCAAGGTGGATCGCATGCATGTGCGTGTGTGGCGCATGCGGCCGATCGATGCATGGCAGCAGCGGCCAGCGGCAAGGAGCAGGCCACGCGAGGCGCTGGGATTCGCCCGAGGACAGACGTGGTCTGTGGTTAAGCGATCGTATCGGATCGGTGCGATGCGTTATATGGCAGACGTTGTCTGTGGTCTACCGCGATGGATTAGGACGGTACGACGCGGAGGAAATATTTCTGTACCAGCCGCCGACTTTGTTTTGGACTCGGTTTTAGGGTTTGCCTAGCTCTTTAAATAGAGGGGCATAGGCTAGGTTTTTGAGTGCGTCTCAGGAGAGGAACTCAGATCTGTAGCCTAGAAAATATTTGGAGAGTTCTTGGATGCTGACACGCATCTTCTGTAATCGATCGACATCGTGGCAATAAAGTGATCTTTGGCGGTGTCATCTTTGGGCTTCTATAATCTTCGTGAAATCTCCGTGTTAGATCTCTCTAATATTTTGCTGCACGTTTTTCACGAGATTAAGAGAAGTTTGTGGTGCGATTAATCTATCTTTCTTGCTAATTCTCGAAATTAGATTTAGATTGATTTTCGCAGTTCTTCTGTCAGCTGATACTGTTCTGATCATATCTTTTGACTCGCAACTCCGATTGAGCTGATTCTTTTTGCGTTGGATAGATAATTTCCATACCTTTCATTAGAGTATTCATACGCAACTTTTGGTTCAGTATATCTTGAGATACGACTGTTTTAGTATCACGAACAGATTAGGGTTTCAGGGTTTGAACTTTCGAGAAAAGTTTTAATTTGCTTCCGCGCAATCATTCACCCCCCCCCCCCCCCCCCCCCCCCTCTGATTGCCTATCTCGATCTCTCAGACCCAAAGAAAATACCCTTATTGCAAATTTGTGAGAAATTTTCATTTTATTTAACTGGCCGGCCTTGTAACATTGATGGATATGTGTTGTGTGCCTGTGCTTACAAAAAATGAAACGTAACTGGTCACAGCAGAGATAAAACATAGATTCTGTCATCAACACGCTCCACTAATTTCAAATGGCAGGCAGTACGTTGTATTGTATATTACTCGTGCTGTTGTCCCAAAAAGTGCTCGAGATGTTTTGCCTTGAAGCCATAGAAAACATAGTTCAAAACTACCTCGCTCTTAACATTAGTATGGCGATTCCTACATATACATGGGGTTGACGATCGTTTGCATCGCCAGATCACTTTGGCGTGCATGAACGGCTTTCGATTCCCTTGTAACTCTAAGCCTCATATCTCCGTCGCCGACGCCTGCACTACGGGCCTTGCACTCCGCCCCAGGCTTTCCGCCGCTGTTGCCTGTGAGCTTTCAGCGGTGCGCAACATCATTGCTTCCACCACTCTGGATGCGGAAGAGGACTGCCGTGCTCTCGCTTTGGGGGCGACTCCTCCTTCAGCTCCCGCGCCGCCTACATCTGCACTGCCCCCGTTTGCGTCCCCGACACCCATGCGATCAGCTGCTGGGGATCTCGCCTCCCTCCCAAGATTAAAATCTTCGGCCTCCTCGCGGGAGCCGACCGACTCAGCACCCGCTACAACCTCCGGTACAAGAACTGCGCTCCCTCCCCCTCGTGTGCTTCCTGCAGCGCCCCCGAGACTACTTACCACCTGCTGTTCGGTTGCTCCATCGCCAGGGAGGCCTGGAGCCGCCTAGGCTAGCTGTCCCATGTCTCGGACTGCACCTCCGTCTGGAGCCTGGTGGCGCCGATCGATGCGGAACCGGCGGCATGGGAGCTTTGCTCTGCCGCTGTCCTTTGGCAAATCTGGAAGGCCATGAACGACGTTGTCTTCAACAACAGAGGCTGCTCCGCCGTGGACATGCTCCGGCGCGCGTCTGACGATCTTGCTGTATGGTCTCATTGGCTAAATTCCGATTGCTAGAGGTTCTGCTGATGCCCTGCGTGGCTTCCTCTTGCAGCGTTGCTTTGATTGTTGTTCGCTTTGCTCTCGCCCCCCCCCCCCCCATGTCTGCTGCTACTTTGTAATTTTTGGACCCATGTTGAGGGGTCGTGTCGAGTAATAATACAAGCGGTGGGGAAAATCCCCCCGTTATTCTCGAAAAAAAAACTCTAAGCCTCAGTCAAAGCTTAGCATTCTAATAGCTGGAACACAATCACGTCAAGATTACGAATCATCAGGAGAAAAAGAACATGAGCTGGAAAAATCAAAACTACGGGGGTTCATTATGACCCGCTAGTACAAAAACCACTAACAGTTGTATGGATTTTTTTTTTTAGAACCATGCGGGAGCACTGCATGTGTAATTATAGATAGAAGCAGAAAGCCAAAGATTGGCAGATGTCTTACAGGAATGGCGCAAAGCCAAGCAACAAAACAAGAAGAAAAAGAAAAAAAAGGAAGGAAGAAAACAAAGCGATCCGCGACCTAGAACGACCACGAACCGAAGAAGAAAGGAAGAGATCCACACGCCCAGCAATAGCGACAGCCAACTACCAACTCGAACCACTCCTAGAGCTATGCGTCATGGAGAATAAGCTTCCCTTCGCTGGCTAAAGCCCATTGTTTTGCCTCGTTCTTAATGTGTTCAATTAGAACATTGGTTGCCTTGACCAATTTTTCAAAGACCCTCCTGTTTCTTTCACACCAAACTTCCCAAGCGACCAACACGACCAAAGAATCAAGCCTCTTCCTTGTTTTTCCTGAGATTGTTTCACGTGCCTGTACCCACCAAGCTCTCAAGGAGGATTGAGCCGACGGCGTCACAGTCCCAAGATTTGCCCAACGTAGCAATTGTCCCCAAATTATGTTGGTGATCGCACAACCCATGAAAAGATGCTGAGCATTTTCCATGGTGAGGAAGTCCTTTTCTCCTTAGCCTATCCGACGTCCACACTCTCTGACGAACAATGAGCCACATAGTCAGTTTGCACTTGGTCGGCGCCCATGAACCCCAAATAGCTTCTGCTACTTCGCAATAAACCTTGGTCTTGAAATGTGCTTGGTAAACTGATCTGGTGGTAAAAGAACCCTTCGGATCCCACGACCACGTCCATTTGTCTTCAATTGTGGGCGTAAGCTGCACTCCCTGGCATACATCCGATATGGCTAGCACTTGCATAAAAATGTTAATAGTTATTGGCTTCTTTATGTCATCAATCCAGGCTCCAGAATCTAACGCTTGAGCAACCGTTCTTTTAGCAATGATTTCCGTGTTTAAAAGCTCAAAAACTCCAGGGGCAATGTCTTTTATGGATTGCCCATTTATCCATCTATCCGACCAAAAGAAAGTTCGTTCTCCGTTTCCGACAACGACCTTCGCAGCAGCGTTAAAGATTGCTCTGATTTCCTCTTCTTCCGGCGTCGCAAAGACACACCAAGGCCTTTTTTCATTTGCACGCAAATTCCAAGCCCATCGAGTACGAAAAGCTTTGCTTAGAATCTCCAAGTTTAGAATGCCTAGTCCTCCGACAGTTTTAGGTTGACAGACTGTAGGCCAATTTACCAAACAATTTCCCCCTTCCACCACTTCAGTTCCTTTCCATAGAAAAGCACGCCTCACCTTGTCGATGGCTTTGAAAACCCAAGGTGGGGGTTCCATGGATAAGAGATGAAAAATAGCTATGGCACTAAGGACCGATTGTACTAGAATCAACCTTCCCCCATGTGTGAGCATATGGGTTTTCCAAGCCGCTAATCTGTTTTTGATTTTTTCAATTAGAACTTGAAAATCTTGTTTTCTGGCCTTTCTGGTATGACAGTTGTACGGATTACAGAAAATGCATATGACACGCCTATCGGCAAAACACACACACACATACAAGCAGAAAGTGCTAAATATTTTTGCACCTTCATTTATTCATACAACCCAGTAGTAGCGTACACTTGCATCATGTTGAGGTCGTTTTATTTTATGTGCAACTCAACTTGTTGTCTTGCCATTTATCCTGCCCCAAGTAACAACTGTAAACACGTATGCATTGTCATACACCTTGTCGAGGAGGCGGAAGTAGACAACTCTCCACGCTTTCTTGAATAGCAGGGCGCAAAACACGACCCAAAGGCCAGCAAAAAACCCTGACCCAAGTCCAAAGTAAAAGAACAACACAGGCTCAGAAATATTGTCCCTTCTTCGTTGATTCCCATGCTCTATTGTACTGTTTCCCGAGCAATTCCTTTCAAGAGGCGGACCACATAGACCAATGTTTCCAGTGTATATGGAAGGGTTTTCCATATAGAGGGTGTCAAGTTGACCTCCCGGTGGTATCCTTCCTTCAAGATTGTTATATGATAAGTCCAATGAGCTTAGATATGTCAAATCTGACAAGCTTGATGGGATTTCTCCATAAAAGTTGTTCCTTGAGAGGTCGAGTGATTCAATTGATTTCATAGCCCCAATGTTTGCAGGAATATTTCCACTCAAATGGTTACATGATAAGTTTAAATTCAACAACCCATTAAGTGAAGTAATTCTATCCGGAATTCCACCAACCAACTGGTTGAGTGATAGGTCAATACCGACCACATCAAAAACTCGAGAGCCATACTTAAGTTCTTGACGCTTCATCACAACAGGCCAAACTTCTCTAAATTTGCCCACCATGCCAGTGTACCACAAAGACATATCAACACCTGGTCTCTTGGGATGTTTTTGGGCCATTGATTTTAAATTTGACAAAGACCAAGGCAGAACACCAGACATACCATTTCCTGCTAAACTCAGTTGGCGAAGGCGCTTAAGATTTGTGATACTCGTTGGAATATCTCCGGACAACAAGTTGTGGCTTAACTGCAGAAAACGCAAATATACCAGGTCGCCAATCCATAATGGCAATGTACCATAGAAATTATTTGTTGAAAGATCCAAGAAAGCCAAACTCGAGTAATTTTGAAGTGCTGATGGGAACTTGCCAGAAAAACGGTTGTGACTCAAGCGGAGAAAAACCAAGTTAGGCTTGTGAGAACAGTGAGGAAGTTCTCCTTCTAAAAAATTGTCTACAGATCCAAGACAAGTAGGCTCCACAACTTGCAGCAAATAGATTCAGGAATATGACCCGTGAAGTTGTTGAAGGACAAACTCAATTCTATTAATCCAGGAGCTCCATAACCTGAAGGCAGAGGCCCTGAGAAAGAATTGTTCGACAAATCCATGTGTGTTAAGCTGTTTAGAGTAACCAGGTGTTCTTCCGGGATCACGCCGTCCAAGTTATTGTTGCTAAGGTCAAGCTCCATCAAATTTATGAGCATCCAAATCTTGGATGGCACATGTCCGGTGAGAAGGTTATTAGAAAGAGAAAGGTACCATAGTTTGGTGCAACTCGCGATCTCTAGTGGTATAGGTCCAGTAAAATGGTTTCCCGAAAGATAAAGAGACCTCAGTTTAGTACAATTTCCCAACCATGGTGGTATAGGTCCGGTGAAATGGTTGTAAGAAAGTGCAAGGTAATCTAATCTAGTGCATGTCCCGATGCCTAGCGGTATGACTCCAGTAATACTATTGTTAGAAAGGTCAAGACTCTCTATTCTAGTGCCACTCGTTATCCCAAGCGGTACAGGTGCAGTAAGATTGTTATTGGATAGATGAATATACCGCAAACTTGTGCAGTTCCCTAGTTCTGGTGGTATAGGACTAGTAAGATGGTTGTTAGAAAGGTCAAGGAAATCTAAATGAGATAAATTGCCTAAGACTAGTCACAATGGAGAGTAACATAAGGTAGTAACATGCATATGATACTACTTTATGTTACTAACTCCACAATGGGGAGTATCATAGGTGTAGTAACATAGAGAGTTTTATTTATTGTTTTGTGGGATCTATACTATTTCAACTATGTGGTCTATTTGTGGCATGTAGCAATATGAAACTTTATTTGTTAGTACGTAAGGATAAATACAAGAACACATACAAATGTATAACGTCTTATATTCAGCAATTAAATCCAGGCCACATTTGTCTAGGAAATTCTCATTTCCTACCATCTACGAATAATCAGCACAAACACACGACCAGCACCAAATATATTAGCAGGTCAGTAGCAAAATATATTACTCCATTCATTCAAATTAGCAAATCAGTAGCAAACACACAGCCAGCAGCGCCAAATATATTAGCAAATCAGTAGCAAATACATTAGCACTAGCAGCCAATTTCAGTTTACAGTCAGCGCAGTTAAGTACAAAGCATTAGCAATTCATACAAATCCAGGCCGGAGCCCCGAGGTACAGGTGCGGTGGTGGAAAGGGATTAGCCCAGGTACTCGTCGGGGCGACGGAGGACTGTTGGCGTGGTGACCGGCGGCCGGGCTTGTGCTGTCCCAGCTCCCGAGCCAGATTGGTGAGGTCGCCGGCGGCCGGACTTGCTGTCCCAGCGCGTGAGTCGCCGGCGGCCGGACTTGTGTTGTCCCAGCGCGCGAGCCGGATTTGGCCATGATTCATGGGCCGCCGCAGGCGGGAGGAACGGTGGGCAGAGATGGAGGATGGAGGCGGCGGCTGGGCAGGGAGAGATCGAGGATGCGCACGGGATCGTCTTGGCTTTTTTTTAATCGTAACCTGTGCTATGATACCGTATCTACTTATGTTACCGTAATCCTCTCTCTTCCTTAATTGTCTGCCACGTCAGTTTTTTTGCTGAGCTGGAGATTATGTTACTGCTTATGATACCAGCGTTGGGACTAGTCTAAGCTCAGCGGTATGGATCCTATAATGTTATTGTAAGAAAGGTCAAGACTAGTTAAGCTGGTTAACTGGCCCAATCCATCTGACATTATTCCAACCATATTGTTGCTTCCCAAATCCAAGTATTGCAATCTGTTGGATGGACATCGTGGCAGTTTCTCTAGAAACTCTGTAATGTTTCCGGAAGAGAGGGTTCCATCAAGCGACAGTTGTTCCAAATCACATAGATTTCTCAAGTCCACTGTCATTGTTGCTGTGTTACAGGTTAGGGGGCTATCATAGCAGGGAAAAAATAGTACTTGGAGGGACGTCATATTTCCCAGTGCATTAGGAAATGGACCGGTCAGAGATGTTTCAAAGAGCACAAGGTATGTGATGGTTGTTACGTTCCAAAACCAAGCGGATGCAATCGGATGAGCAAAGTAGTTAAAGGAGAGATCAAGGTATTGAAGATTTGTGAGGTTTAGGTGTGTGAGGGATTGGTTTGCACTTGTAAGGGAGCAGTCTTCCAGGTTTAGGTGCTCCAATGACGGAAGCATGTTCACCACAATAGGCCAATCAGCAGTAATTGAGCTGAGATTAACTCCACTCATATCAAGATACACCAACAGAGGCAGACGGGACAACCAAGAGATGTCTACTGAGTACATCCGAGAGGAGAGGTCAAGATATTCCAACTTGGAGAGGTTCCCAAGCTGCGGAGGTACTGCACCAGTGATCAAATACATACGGGAGAGATCGAGATGTCTCAGTTTCTTGAAGGAACCCAAGAACTCGGGAATACCACCATTAGGCCCAGTAAGACCCGTACAGTTGAAATTGAGGTATTCAAGATGCTCTAGAGAAAGCAACGAAGAACTTATCTCGCCAACCAGAGAAGATCTAGAGCCAAGGTCAAGCTGGATGACATGGCCGGTTGTGTTGCTGCAAGTGATGCCTGCCCACCGGCAACAATCCTGGCGCCCATGTTGCCACGACGCAAGGACGTGGCCGGTGTCGTTAATGCCTTGCTTGAAGGCCAGCAAGGCGTCCCTCTCGCGGCCTATGCAGCTCCGGCCAGCCGCATGGGCCGGTTCGAGCGGCCCTGCGTCGACGGCAAGGAAGAAGCTGCTCCAGGTCACTGCCGCTGCCACGAGGAGCAAGACGAACACGGAAGACAAGCCAGGCATTGTGGGCATGGTGGTGGGGGTGCTCACAGATCGGTGCAGCAAGGAAGGCCCGGGTTTCAGTTCCGTTGCTCTACCAAGAGTGAGTACATGTTTTTCTGGTGCAACGCAACGTACGATGGTGCACATATAAGGTCCTGGACACGTACGTACACAGAGCTCCGTGTGGCAAATTAAGGGTTGAAGACGTTCGTTCCATGGATCATTTTTGTGTGGCAAATTAAGGGTTGAAAAGTGTTCATTCCATGACAGATTTTACTTCTCTTTGAGCTTATCCTTCCATGGCAGATGTTTTGGCGGCAGCGGGCTAGTCACCGGTCATCCTATCGCCGGTCAAGATCGAAGTCGCCCTTTGGCGGACTGATCTACGTACGGAGGCCGTGAATGCAACGACTGACCGGTGATCTACGTCCAGAATTTGTACGTGTGGTGTAGCTTGACGGTTACATATGCATCAGTGACAGAGAGAACCCTGCCGCCCTTGCTGACCTTGGTCGCTGCCCTTGCGCGCCTCGCCGACGCCCAGGGGACCAATTGCCGCGAAGACCCCTGCCGCCCACCACCGCGCGGCCGGGTCGCTGCACCGCCGCTCAGGTTTCAAGCGGGTCGGTCTGCGGCTGGTCGCCACGCTCTGCTGGATGGTCGCACTACGCCAGCGGGAGTGTGCGGGCCGACTGCCACGGTCCGCTGCATGTAACGCGGGAGAGAGCGGCGGCCCGCATCAACCTGCCAGAGCCCGCCATACACATATTTGTCCGTTTTATTTTTTTTGCTGAGCGAAAAATACGATGTATTTTGAACTGTAATTTTCCAGAATGGTAGTACATATGATTGGCTGCATCCAGGTATTTTTTTTGAATTTTTTTTTGAAAATAACAAAAACGAGCACCATTGCATCTACAGCAGACATATAATCAATCACTTGAACTACAAAGTACTAATCGGTGTAATCACTTGAACTACAGGTTCACCACAGGAGATGAAGTAACAAATCGGTGATCACTTGAACAAAATATGCACGAAACGCATTGAGACTTCCGTCATATCAACAGCTAGGCTTCTGTCCAAATTGACCTTCACCCATCTTTGCATTAATCCTGTCTGCAGACATGAAAAATAATCCATAAGAAAAATCCTGGCAGTTTTTGTTTCAGGCATAGAAGATGTTGATCTTATTCAACTAGCTTTTGGAATGAGCTCCAACTTAATCAACTATATCCCCTAGTGTGACAAACAGAGCTGAGAAATAACTCATTTTACAAGAGAACAAACATCCAGAGTGCGTGATCAAAAGCAGCATAATGAGGTAATAATTGTGAACTGTACAAGCTGCTGCTCCTCTTTTTTACTTCATCATACACAAGTTTAGGACAGAAGCTAGTTCAAATTCTGTAAAAAAATAGCTAGTGTTTAGGACAGCAACTTCATCATTGACTACAGGAACCTGCTACTTAAATACAACTCCAGGAAATCAGTAATAGGCATGTATTGTTTATATTAAATCAGCTCAGAACTCTAGCCTGACTTAAATAATTGCAGGTTTTATCCAGGCTGCATTCAACATTCCAGGTGACATGATCCTAATACATGTACTGTTAACCCATCACAGTAAAAAGACCACAAAACTAGCACCATTGCACTGATTTAATATAAACAGACTATATCACAACTGCATCCAAACAGACTATATCTTCATGGCCATAACAGCCAAAGAATTTGGCACACAACCTACAGTTGACAAACAAAAGCCAAATAACTTGGCTCAGATTTTTGGCTTACCTAAGCTAATCAAGGGCCAAGAATATCATCATCTCTTCCATAAATGTCGGCCCGTGTTCCATAAATAACATCAGTTGTTATTGTGTTGACACGAGTAGTTCCTGCAATGACAGAGAATTAATATCAGCAAGTTTTTTCAGAATATAAGTAATAATGACCATAGAATGCTAAATACCAATAAGGGAGAGGTAATTACCACGAGGTCGCATCCAATCTTGCAAACATATGAGAGCCTCAACCGTGCTACCTAGTAATCTGCTCCTATAATCACTAAGGACTCTTCCTCCGGTGGAGAAGGCGGACTCCGATGCCACAGTTGATGCAGGTACAGCCAAGACATCCTTTGCTATGCAAGATATGATGGGATACTTGTTTTCATTTACTGACCACCAATTTAGGATATCAAAGCCATCACCTTGTGGACAGAGATCTTCTTTCAAGTAAATGTCAAGTTCACTCAGCTTTGCTCGTTTTTGGTTATGTTCCTTGACCTGTACCTCCCATTGATCCCATGGGTTACTAGTACCTGTCACAATATTGCTGGTTCCTTGATCATTATCCATTTCTGAGTCACCATCATGTGAAGAATATTCAACAAAGAGATCCTTGAATGTTTTCTTCACTTTATTAAGACACTTTGTTGCCTCACTTTCAAGTCCAGATTTCAAACAAAACTCCAAGAATTTAAACTTATATCTTGGGTCAAGTATGACTGGAAGACAAATGTTCAAGAACGATAGCTTCCAATACTTCATGAATTTCTGCTGCATTACTTCAACCATTGATTTAATGACAGCTTCTGCATGTTTAGCCTCTCTTCCCAAGGTTAGATGGATCTTCCAAAGTTCATGAAAGTATAAGTGGGCTGTTGGGTACAATGTACCAGAGACCACCCTAGTGGCATCGAGGAAAACCTCTAGCAAGCCACAAACAGCTTCTGCGGTTTCCCATTCACCACTTGAAGGTAGACATGTGTAAGAGGTATCTTGCAACTTTAAAGCGGTGAATGCCCTCCTATACTCTAGAGCTGTTTTAATCATCAAGTGTGTGGAGTTCCAACGCGTAGGAGAATCTAGAGACAGATTAGTCGTGAAAGAGATCCCTTCTTGGGCAATCATGTCCTTAAACTTCTTTTTCCGAGGTGGCGAGCTTCTAACATATTTGATACTTTCACGAATATTATCCACTGCCATGCAACTAATCATCAACCCTTCTTGAGCTATGAGGTTGATGACATGGGCTGCACATCGAACATGTAGAAGATCTCCTTTGCAAGGCAGCAGATTCTTCCCTAGCAGATTTGACTTCATGTAGCTCACACACAAATTATTATTGGAAGCATTGTCAAGGGCAATGGCAAAGATCGAAAAACAATAAAAAGAACATTTGTACTGACCGAGATGACTGATAGTACTAGCATAACATGTTTTGATAAAACTACAGCCATTTGACAAAGTAGTACTAATACTCATACTCCTTTGAAAAGGAGTACTCCTTTTTCAGTTCTAGTGAAGAATATTCTTTACTTACTTGGACAAGTGAAAAATGATTCTTTCAATTTTAGCGAGTTAAAATGAACTGCTCCTTTTTCTCTAACATACGAAAGCAGATGGGAACAAACAACTGAATGACAGTTTATGTAATCTTGACATGCTATGCATTGCTAGCACTGCTATCTAGAGTACTACAGTACAATCAGGAGTGCTTTGCAAGTTCAGTTAGCAATCGATTCCATAAGCTGGTAGTGATTTTAGATGAGTTCAGTTAGCAACATCTTCTTAAACAAGTGCTCACGGATCAACTTATTTACAGGGACTTTGCAAGCATGGAAGTTCCCTAAAACTAACACTGAAAACTAACACTGCTAACTGAAGGTGCTCGACAGTTGCTACAGTAAAACTGTCGAGGTCTAACTGAATCTGTTCGTCAGGTTATAGTTTAACAGAGACGTCACCAGCAAAGTTCACCCTTGGAAAAACTCAAGTTGAGAGGGATCAACTTATTTACAGTGTAGATTGTAGATAACTAGATACTAGCTAACTAGAGACAAAGAACTAGCAAAGAACACAAGGGAAAGAACAGCTAACTACAGCAAAGAACAGACAGCAAAGAACCTTGAGCGTCCTGCGATTGACAGGGTGCAGAGGCAGAGGCAGCGGCTGGCAAAGGAGCATGGGCTTGGGGCGGAGATGGCGTAGCGACGGCGAGCGACCGATGCGCTCCGGCGTCAGGGGCAGGGGCGGGGGCCGGAGGGTTGACGGCGAGTGACGGCGCTCCGGCGTCACGGGCATGGGCGGGGGCCGGAGGGACGACGGCGAGTGACGGAGATCCGGCGTCAGAGGCATGGGCGGGGGCCGGATCTTTCCCCATCGTCGCCTTCGTCGGGGAGAGAACGGGTCGAAGCAGTTGTGCGCTAGCGATGCAGGTCGATGCGGCGTGCCGCTTCAGCCCGCTCTGAGTTGCGCGGGCGGCCCAGCGGCGCGTAGCGGGTCCAATTTGCGTTGCGGCGTTGCGGGCCGGCCCACCCCACTGGAAACCTGAACCGCCGCCCACCACCGCCAGACGCAACATACACCCAGCCGTCCTAATCGCCCTCGGGAACGTGGCTGGCTGGAGCGGCGATCGAATGAGCGGATCGAGGTAACTCACAAATCGCGTCTTGACAGTTGTGTTGAACTCCACCATTGCTGAACACGCACTGCATTTAGGGAGGGGATTAGTGCTTGAAGGTTGGAACGTTGGAGCAGCCAAACCAACCCTGTCGAGCAAACGGTTCTTGAACCAGCAGGCGATTGATGAATTTAGGACTCTGCGAGCATAGCAGGCAGTGGGGATGATGGCCTGATGCTGCCTGCAAAGCCCAGCATCGGTTTTGCAAAGACAATGCGTCATTAGCTAAAACGGGTTCTTGGAGGCTTCGCCGCTCTCTTCAGTCTGCAGCCCAACGCGCCCGCCGCCGACGTCCCTGCAATCCGAGCTGGCTCCTCGCGCGCCACACCATGAAGTTCGGCGTGGAGTACACCCTCGACGCGTACCCTGCCCTCATGCGGATGTTGCCCTCTCCTGACTCACCTCTCCGTTATGCGACTCTGCCGCTATTGACCTGATTTCAGTTTGACTTTTGTCTAGATCAGAATAACTCCATCTACATGATTTTTCAGATTTGGTGTACCCACTGCTCAGTATTTTTTCTGGTCATTTTAAATAAGATTTATGCATCACAAGGTTGTGACATGTAGACTGGTAAAGAAAACTGATGGAGATCAGTGACATCTAGATAGTAGCAATAGCTAATCCGGTTTGGGCCTAACCAGCCATTTGTAGAATCATTGTTGATGTAGTTTTGTGCCATCTACGCCATACATATTTCATATCATCATACTAGCAGCAAGGTTTCTTACATCGAAACTGACACGTTTCTATAAGGTTGATGAAGGCATTTTTTCTTTGGAATCAGCTTGGTTCATTGAAGGAGAACACATCACTATTAGGCAAAGACAAGGCATGTCCTGTACTTTTGAGTACATGTCTCTACACGATATAATTTCAGTGTTGTTTGGTAACTTGCGAAATTGTTGAGTAATGAGAGAGCTTTTGCGTCACCTGCTGGTAGCCTAGGCTAACCGAGGAAGCTTTAACCCATGAATCAGATTCTCAACTGCTGGTGTAAGCACTCAACTCTGGGGATTCAGACCTGGAGAGTTCAGTGTGTTATAAGGGAGAGTCTCCCTGGGAGACCAGAAGTTTAAGCATTCTGTCTTTTGATGCCTTTGAGTTTGTTTTTGGTTTTCGATCTTGAAATTTTGATTGTCTCTGTACTTGAACAGCTCCTCAAAAACTATTCTCTGTTTGCCAGCACGGTTCACCCACATATTCAAATTTTCAAGTCACTTGTTCAGCGTGGAGAATAGAATATGATAGAAACACCTTACATCTTCCACATTCAAAATTTCCAGACTCGGTAATTTAAGTCTGTATACACCTTAAATCTGAAAATGTAATATAGATTCCACTCCCAAAAATTGTACTCCCTCCGTTCGGAAAAGGATGTCACAAAAATGGTCTACCTATAGTTCATTTTTGTGACATCCTTTTCCGAACGGAGGGAGTATATGTTAGAGTAATGATTTTCGAAGTTTGTAGATATCATTTTAAAGTAGAATTATCTTTTAAATGTAAAAAGGATGGCATATTTTCAGAAGGCTAAGCAACGCACGAACAAATTTGGGAACTAGGCTTCTGATGCCTATTTTTTTTTAAAGATTTCCAAAGGACTGAAATTGGTAAGATCTTTGTACAAAACTTGGCAACATCTTTCTTCTTAAATTGCGTGGACTATGTGCAGTTCATTTTCCTATAAAAAGTGAAGTATGCTCATTGCTGAGTAGATTCTCCGAAATAATATCTTATGAGAAGTACATTATGCTTATTACACACATGCTATTATGCACTACACCTTAAATCTGAAAATGTAATATACATTCCACTCCCAAATAAGTATATGTTAGAGTAAGATGATTTTCGAAGTTTCCAGATATCATGTTAAAGTAGAATTATCTTTAACTACAAAAAGGATGGCATATTTCATTATTTCTGCATATTCTAAGTTTGTCTATTTCGTTCAGAAACGGTCTATCGCATATGGAGCATCAACCGGGCGAATCTTCTTCACGATCTGCTGAGCGTGCCCCATTTATGGACCTAACAAACAATTGTAATATTCAGAGTCCCAAAGGTCAAAAACAACAAACTAGAAAAGGGTGGTATGCTCGATTGCCGCTCGAAAAAAAAGTGGAATATCTACAGAGGCAACGCATAGCCCGCCAGCAGAAGGATACAAACCTGGGTGGTCTTCAGATTGTTGACGTGTCTCAATCATCGCAGACTTCGCTACAGATTTCACAAACTGCCCTACTCACCAAAGAAACATACAAATAATGAAGTTGTTGGAAGACATGGTCATTCATTAAAGCATCCCTGTGAGCCCAAGTAAGTCCTTGGGGTGACACGAAGGAAGTAGGGCTTGCTCATTTTAGAGCGAAGAGATGCCAGGTTCACTTATATTTTCTGGTACATTCATCTAACATGCTATTTGGAACAACATCTGTAGCTGTAAGTAAAATACAATTGTTGATGTATTTTTGGCCCGAGTCCAGATTTTTTCACTTTTGGTCAGGTTCAGCGCACCAATATGCATCGTACATTGAACTTCATAGCAGATTGTTCTGCTTTTGTCATGTAACTGATTTTTACACTGAGAATTATTGTATGTTGCAATTCTTTCATGACCACTGTTCACTGAACTTAATAGAGATGTACACGGTGTGAATACCTGGCCCATGTTTTTCTTGTGTTGAGGCATACAACTAATATATATTTTACTATGGAATTTATATAAGGTTGTTGGTGTTTCTTGTGGGTTTTTTTTAGATGTTCTTGACGTTTATTGGTTTCCCTCAATAATCAGTTGCACGACGGGCCTTCTCAAAGGAGTTGTTGTTGTATCTAGCTGCCTAGCATGTAATATCCTCTATTTACCTATTTAGTGCGAGTTTCAGATAGTGTAACTCTCTGACCTACCCATTTTATATCGCAATTATTGGTGACAAATAATAAACCTTAATCATTAGCTTTTTTTTAATTGTTTATTATCTCTCCTGTGATAACGCTGGACAAAATATATATCAATTCACATCTAGCACAGTGCTGCTCTTGACGAGCCGGAAAAGAAATGAGGTAAATTATTGTCGATGAAGAGGGATGAATTGGCTTGCTGCGCAAATTTTATTTTTGCGCTGACTTGATGCACAACTTTAACCAAAACATTTTTCTACAGATTTTTTTGGGAATTTTTTACAAATATAATGATTGGAACTTGCTATTAGCATTTATTTTAATAAGATTACACGTGCACAATTACTAGTCAATAAATAGTAGTTCATCAATGAATAGTATCTTTTGCTACTATTCACTGCTGAATTTTTTTTCATAGCTCCTAAATTTTTTTGAGTTTCTACATGGAAATTTATATGGCTATAGAAATCTATCTTCCTAACTGAGTGCATTTTTGTTGAGAATTTATTAAAAAATTAAACATGATTTTTCCGTGCTTTTCAACGGTTTCCAGTGAAATTTGGTTTGCACCGGATACATGCCAACTTGCCGAGAACCAACCACAATATCTATCTATTATATACTACAAAAGCAATATAAGAGCTATAATAGAGCCACCACGTTAATCCACGTCACGTAAATTAATTTTAACAGTTAGATCTAAAATATATAGCTTAGATTTTATTTAAAAAAGTTGTTACGTACCATGCCTGACACGATTAATGTAGAGAAGGTCACGTCTCTCTCACACATGCCGTCTTGGACATGGACTCTCTTGATTTTCTTTTTCATGGCTTTCTTTATTTATTACTCCCTCCGTCCTAAAATAAGTGTCTCAAATTTGTACAAAAATGAACGTACATATACATGTTTCATGTCTAGATACATCCACTTTTTGGCAAATCTAAGACAGTTATTTTTGGACGGAGGGAGTAATAAATATGTGCTGAATACGTAGTAGATCTGTTTAGAAAAACAGCTGAGACTAGCTACGCTATCTTGGTTGGAACAAAAAATTGTTGAGAGTACTACTTACGTATCTTGAGGCGATGCTATTTCGCGGCGCTCGCGCGGTGTAATCGATCGGGCCCACGTGCACGGGTTAGACTTGTTTTTTCCTTCTTCTCTTCTATTCCCTTTACGCACTCAAGTTTGCAAAAAGTTGAGATATTGATTTTAAACAAGTTTTGCTCACCACATATGCCATGTGCGCGGATCGTTCGCTATTCCCTTTTCCTTCCTGAACGTGACCGATCGTTCGCTATTCCCTTTTCTTGAGTGTGTCACGAATCCTGCTATTCTGTTTTGGCGTCAAAATCAAATATTTGATTATTTGCTATTCCCTTTTGACGCCAAATTATTAGAAATGAGAAAAACAAATCAGTGAACTTTATCAATTTCCTTTTTGGGCCAGTGATATTTTAGGGTAACAAAATGGGTGGGAGATAGGGAAATCCACTTCCTACTAGTACAAAAAATTGGAACAAAAGGAACTACCACTTTCTACGGTGCAAATATTCAAACACAAAAAAAAGCCACTTTCTACTAGTACAATATTTGAACATAAAAGGGTAGAGAATATTACAAAATCTACTTTGAACCCTCTCGACAAATCTACACAAGAATAAACTATTACTTTCAACGTGAATGAACTTGTAATTTTAACTGGGAAAGGAAAACTAGAAACATTGGTGATATTTCTCTATCCTCCTTGAAATGCAAAATTTGGTGCTTATTATAAAAAAAAGAATACTACAAAAAAGGTGAGTGTAAACTTTAAAGAGAAAAAACATATATATGCAACTTATAAAAAATGATTATATACTTTTCAACCTCCGACTTCAAGCTGTAGGTTCTAAATTCCTCACTCGTCGAGTAGACCATCGCGAAAAATATTTTTTTTTGAATTTTTCCATATATATTAAACCAACAAAGAGTACATGATTACATCGATTACAAAAATAATACTAAAAGAGATGAGCAAATCTATGAGATCTTTAAGACATTTCTTCTTCCATGACACAATCTTGTACTTTTCTGAAGGCAGCCGTAGAACAACGCTGAAAACACCAAACCACAGTCCTGTGAATACCAACGAAGATTCTCCCCTTTTAATTTTGAGCCGCAATGCCAAGGATACCAATCGCGAAAAATGAATTGTATAAGGAGAAGTGTAGGTTCTGCCATTAACCAAAAAATCACCTACATATCGATCCATCGATCGATAGATCAGGCCCAGCTAGCTTAACGCATGCGCTAGTTAGCATTTATTACCTTTTTGAGTACTGATACGTCCATTTTGCATCACTATTTGATATCATAATTTACTGTTATTCATCGATATATTTCATATTAAGATGTGTTACTTATGTTATTTTGTCTTATTTTGCATGTTTGATGATTATTGGAGAATTAACTACCGGAGTCAGATTTCAGCAGGAAAAGGCACCGTCAAGACACTATATTTCTGGAGTTCTAAAAACCTTGTCAAATATACAGAAGTTCATATTTTATCAGAAGACGGAGGAAGCCAAAAGGGGAAGCTGAAATGGGCCACGTGGGGCCCACACGCACCCAGGGCGCGGCCAACATGGGGCCCGCGCCGAGGCCACGTGTGGGGCCCCTGGCCCACCTCTGGCGTTGCCCTTTCGCGTACATCATCCCCTCAACCCTAATCTGAGAAGAGAGAGCTCGAGGAAATATTCCGCCGCCTCCTCGGGACGAAAACAACAGAGAGAGAAAAAGCTCTCCGGCAGGGAGAAATCTGCCGGGGAAATTCCCTCCCGGAGGGGGGATCATCGTCATCATCATCATCACCTTGGACTTCATCGGGATCTCATCATCATCATCTCCACCGTCATCACCATCATCACCGCTTCTCTACCCCATTCCGCTGTAACATCTAGGGCTATACTTTGTCTAGTTCATAGGGGAACTCTCCGGTGTTAATTACTCCTTGTGGTTGATGCTATTGAGTTTTATCGGTGAATTAAAGTTATGTCAGATTGTTATTCATCATTATATCACCTCTGATCATGATCCATATGATGTCTTGTGAGTAGTTCATTTAGTTCTTGAGGACATGGGAAAGTCTTGCGCTAGTAGTGAATTATGTTGAGTAATATTTAATGGTTTGATATTTAAGTTGTGGTGTTATTCTTCTAGTGGTGTCGTGTGAACGTCGACTACATGACACTTCACCTTTATGGGCCTAGGGGAATGCATTGTGGGGTTGCCGGAGTGACAGAAACCTAAACCCCCGTTAGTAACCGGTGCACAAGGGAGCGTAGGATCTCAGAGTTTAAGGCTGTGGTTAGATTTATCTTAATTACTTTCTTGTAACTGCGGATGCTTAAGGGTATAATCACAAGTATGTATTAGTCCAAGTAAGGGCGGTGCATTAGCATAGGTTCACCCACACAACACTTATCAAAACAATAAAGATTAATCAACTATGTGAAGCGAAAGCACTTGACTAAATCCCTGTGTCCTCAAGAACATTTTGTCATCATAAGTAAACCAACCGGCTTGTCCTTTGCTCTAAAAAGGATTGGGCCACTTGCTGCAATTATTATTACTGTCTTTTACTTACTTGTTTTATTTACTGCTATATCAAAAACCCTAAAAACTTGTCTGCTAGCATTTACAGTGAAACCTTTACCGAAACTCCTTGTCAGCACCTTCTGCTCCTCGTTGGGTTCGACACTCTTATTTATCGAAAGTACTACGATACACCCCCTATACTTGTGGGTCATCAAGACTATTTTCTGGCGCCGTTGCCGGGGAGTGAAGCGCTATTGGTAAGTGGAATTGGTAAGAAACTTTTACTGTAGTGATGTTTTTATTTCTGCTTGCTACTTTATTTTATCATGGAGAGATCTCCATTTGAATCCCTGTTTGGAAATACTACTACCACTGCTACGGTAGTAGAAAGGAACCACCTGATCAAGTAATTCCATTTAAAATACCTATGAAAATTGTTGAACGAGTTACGAATAACCGCTATGCAGGAGATGGAACTGTCCCTCCTGGGATCATTTGCTATTTATTCATGAATTATGCGAGTTGTTCAAGTGTGCAGGTATTTCAATGGAAGAGGTCAAGAAGAAATTGTTCTCTATATCGTTGACTGGTAAAGCTGCAAAATGGTATAGGATGCTGAAGAATGGCGTTCTATTGGCTGGGAGGAGATTGTGCCTCTCTTTTATTCTAAATTTTATCCTCCTAGTGAAATTCATCAAGATCGGAATCATATATATAATTTTTGGCCTCATGATGGAGAAGTATTGCCCAAGCGTGGGGGAGATTCATTAATGCTCAAATGCCCCATTCATGAGCTTCCTGGTAATGTCGTTATTGATAACTTCTATGCAAGGCTTTCTCTTCAAGATAAAACTCTATTGGATACCTCTTGTGCTGGATCATTTACACGTAATAAAGAGGAAGTTAAATGGGACCTTCTTGATCGGATTGAGGAAAATACTGAAGGATGGGAGAACGACAAAGGTAGAGAATCAGGTATAAAGTATGATTACGAATGCATTAAAACTTTTATGAATACTGATAATTTTCGTAATCTCTATGATATGTATGGTCTTGATTCTCAAGTTATTGCAAACTGTTACAAGGCTTTTGCCTCTTATCTTGATGTTCCTAAAGAAAGTTGCAATAAGTATCACCTTACAAAGATAATACTAATTCTGCCAATATTAAAAACATTGAAGTTCATACAGTTGATCGTATCTTGCCAGAACCTTATATTGAGAAACCCCTTTTCCTGTTAAAATTAGGAACATTCTATCATAGCTAGTGTGGTTAATAAAAGTGCAAAGAAAGCTTTAGAACCTGCTGAACAAATAGCGGTTGAACCACAATAGCAATAGTAAAGGATTTGGTAACTGAAAATGTAGAAGGAGGACATATTATCTTTTGTGAAGATGCCTCTAATATTGTTTCACATCCCAGTAGAGCTAGGAAAAAAGTGTTCCTGTGCTTTCAGTCAAAATAGGAGAACATTGCTATTATGGTTTATGTGATATTGGTGCAAGTTCTAGTGCTATTCCTTTTGATCTTTATAAAGAAATTATGCATGAAATTGGTCCTTGCGAACTTGAGGAGATTGATGTGGTTATTCAGCTTGCTAATAGAGAAACTATCTCTCCAATTGGTATTGTGAGAGATGTTGAAGTTTTATGTGGTAAGACTAAATACCCTGCTGATTTTCTAGTACTTGGTTCTGTTGCTAGTAAAGCTGTCCCATTATTTTTGGTAGGCCTTTCTTGAATACATGTGGTGCATTATAGATTGTAAGAAAGAGAAAATTATACTAAATTTAATGGAGAATCTTATGAGTTTAATTTTTCTAAGTTTGGTAAAAACTTTATGAAACTGAATTACCTAATGAGAATTTAAAAGTTGAACAACTTGCTTCTATTGCTATTGCTCCTAACAATGCCTTGCAGCAATTCATGGAGGAACACGAAAGTGAAGTATTTATGGAGGAAGGAATGAGATTGACAATCTTTCTTCGTCAACCACCAATACTTAAGCATAATTTGCCTGTGGAAGATTTGGGTACCTCAGCGCCTCCTAAGGAAGATCCTGTTTCGATTTAAAACCTTACCTGATAATCTTAAGTATGTTTATCTTGATGAAAAAATATATCCTGTTATTATTAGTTCTAAACTTTCAGGTAATGAAGAAGCAAGGCTATTAGAAGTACTAAAGAAACATCGAGGAGCTATGGGATACACTTTGGATGATTTAAAGGGGATTTCTCCTACTATATGTCAACATGCCATCAACATTGAACCCGATGCAAAACCTGTTGTTGAGCATCAGCGTCGCTTGATCCCTAAGATGAAAGAAGTGGTAAGAAATGAGGTATTAAAACTTCTTGATGCTGGTATAATTTATCCTATTGCTGATAGTAGATGGGTAAGTCCTGTGCATTGTGTCCCTAAGAAAGGAGGAGTTACTGTTGTACCAAATGAAAATGATGAACTTATTCCTCAAAGAGTAGTAGTTGGGTATAGGATGTGCATTGATTTTAGAAAGGTCAATAAAGTAACTAAGAAAGATCATTATCCTTTGCCTTTTATTGATCAAATGTTAGAAAGGTTGTCTAAGAAAACTCATTTTTGTTTCCTTGATGGTTATTCTGGATTTCACAAATTGCTGTTAAAGCACAAGATCAAGAGAAAACACTTTTACTTGTCCTTATGGAACTTATGCTTATAGACGTATGCCTTTTGGTTTGTGTAATGCTCCTGCTACGTTCCAAAGATGCATGTCTGCTATTTTTCATGGTTTTTGTGAAGAAATTGTGGAAGTATTCATGGACGATTTTTCCGTCTACGGAACTTCCTTTGATAATTGCTTGCACAATCTTGATAAAGTTTTGCAGAGATGTGAGGAGACAATCTTGTTCTTAATTGGGAGAAATGTCATTTCATGGTTAATGAAGGAATTGTCCTAGGGCACAAAATTTCTGAAAGAGGTATTGAAGTGGACAGAGCTAAAGTTGAAGCAATCGAGAAAATGCCCTGTCCAAGGGATGTGAAAGGTATCCGTAGTATTCTTGGTCATGCCGGTTTTATAGGAGGTTTATTAAAGATTTCTCTAAAATTTCAAAACCCCTCACTAATCTTCTTCAAAAAGATGTACCTTTTGTTTTTGATGATGATTGCAAGGAAGCTTTTGAAACTCTAAAAAAGGCTTTAATCACAGCTCCTGTTGTTCAACCTCCTGATTGGACTTTACCTTTTGAAATAATGTGTGATGCTAGTGATTTTGCTGTAGGAGCTGTTCTTGGACAGCGGGTAGACAAGAAGTTAAATGTTATTCATTATGCTAGTAAACACTTGATGCCGCTCAAAAGAATTATGCTACTACTGAAAAGGAATTTTTAGCAGTTGTTTTTGCTTGTGATAAATTTAGACCTTATATTGTTGATTCAAAAGTTACTATTCACACTGATCATGCTGCTATTAGATACCTTATGGAAAAGAAAGATGCTAAGCCTAGGCTCATAAGATGGGTACTTTTACTGCAAGAATTTGATTTACATATTGTAGATAGGAAAGGTGCTGAAAATCCTGTTGCTGATAATTTGTCTAGATTAGAAAACATTTCAGATGATCCTATACCTGTTAATGATAGTTTTCCAAATGAACAATTGGCTGCGATAAAGGTAAGCTCACGCGAAAGTCCTTGGTATGCTGACTATGCTAACTTTATTGTTGCCAAGTATTTGCCTCCACCTTTACAGCTCAGCAAAGAAGAAAGTTCTTTTTTTGAGGCATTATTTTTGGGATGACCCACATTTGTATAAAGGAGTAGATGGCATATGCGAAGATGTGTTCCTGAGTATGAACAGAAGAAATATTAAGCAAATGCCATGGTAGTGCTTATGGAGGATATCATGCTGGAGATAGAACTGCACAAAAGGTTCTACAATCAGGTTTTATTGGCCTACTCTTTTTAAGATGCAAGAAATTTATTTTATCATGTGATGAATGTCAAAGAGTAGGTAACAAGCAAGACGTAATGAAATGCCTATGAATTATTCTCTTGTTATTGAACCTTTCGACTGTTGGGGATTTGACTTTATGGGTCCTTTTCCTCCTCAAATGGTTATACTCATATACTTGTTGCTGTTGATTATGTTACTAAATGGGTAGAAGCTATACCAACATCTAGTGCTGATGGGAGACATCATTAAAAATGCTTAAAGATATTATCTTTTCAAGGTTTGGTGTGCCTAGATATCTCATGACTGATGGGGTTCTCATTTTATCCATGGCTTTTAGAAAACTCTTGCTAAGTATGATGTTAATCATAGAATTTCTTCACCATATCATGTCCAAACAAGTGGTCAAGTAGAATTATCAAATAGAGAGATTAAATCTATTTTGCAAAAGACCGTTAATAAATCTAGAAAAAATTGGGCTAGAAAGCTTAACGATGCTTTTGGGCTTATAGAACTGCTTATAAAAATCCTATGGGAATGTCTCCTTACAAAATGGTTTATGGAAAAGCTTGTCATTTGCCTCTAGAATTAGAACATAAAGCTTATTGGGCTGTAAAGAACTTAATTGAGATCTTAAACTTGCCGGTAAAAAGAGATTACTTAATTTGAATTCTTTAGATGAATGGAGAAATGCAGCTTATGAAAATGCTAGGCTCTTTAAAGAGAAAGTTAAGCAATGGCATGATAGGAGAATTCTTAAGAAGAATTTAACGTAGGTGAAAAAGTTTTATTGTATAGGTCTCGTCTCAGACTTTTTGCAGGAAAATTACTTTCAAAATGGGAAGGACCTTATATTATTGAGGAATCTATCGCTCAGGTGCGATTAAAATCAATTCATAGATGGGATAGACCGCAAGTGGTTAATGGGCAAAGACTCAAGCATTACATTTCTGGAGATTCTTATAACGAAGATGTTGATATTATCAAGTGGTAACTCCAGAAATTTTATAAAAAGCCAAATTCAGGCAACTGCAGAAACTGATTTGGAATAGGTAATAGTTTCGGTAAGAAAAAGTTCGCGTTTTACTTTCCAACCTAAATATTTGTTGTTTTTATGTAATATGGAAAATTGTGAGTCGAAAAAGGGTAGGAAACGGTGCCCGAGGGCACCACACCACCCCTGGGCACGGGTCCCACCCTGACCGCGCCCTGGGTGCGTGTGGGCCCCTCGGAGCTCGTCTCCGACCCCATTTCGTCCTGTAACTTCCTTTTGTTGTTAAACTTTTTGCTATATATTCACCTGGATCTCCCAAGGTCCGTATATTGTGTTTTCGTCGCGTTTTGTTTTCGAGCTGTTTCTGCCAGGAGCTGTTTTCAGATCTAGAGCACCATGGCCTCCTCCAACGACAACGAGAATAAGGAAAGCCCTAAGTCTAGTGACTGAGTGTCACCAGGCTAATGCTAAAGGAAATTATTTAGCATGGTAACATTTGCTTAGTGCATGCACGTGTGGTGCATTGGAGCTTGGATCGATGCATGCACGTAAAAGCTTGCATGTGCAAGTGCTGGTCCAAGGTGGATCGCATGCATGTGCGTGTGTGGCGCATGCGGCCGATCGATGCATGGCAGCAGCGGCCAGCGGCAAGGAGCAGGCCACGCGAGGCGCTGGGATTCGCCCGAGGACAGACGTGGTCTGTGGTTAAGCGATCGTATCGGATCGGTGCGATGCGTTATATGGCAGACGTTGTCTGTGGTCTACCGCGATGGATTAGGACGGTACGACGCGGAGGAAATATTTCTGTACCAGCCGCCGACTTTGTTTTGGACTCGGTTTTAGGGTTTGCCTAGCTCTTTAAATAGAGGGGCATAGGCTAGGTTTTTGAGTGCGTCTCAGGAGAGGAACTCAGATCTGTAGCCTAGAAAATATTTGGAGAGTTCTTGGATGCTGACACGCATCTTCTGTAATCGATCGACATCGTGGCAATAAAGTGATCTTTGGCGGTGTCATCTTTGGGCTTCTATAATCTTCGTGAAATCTCCGTGTTAGATCTCTCTAATATTTTGCTGCACGTTTTTCACGAGATTAAGAGAAGTTTGTGGTGCGATTAATCTATCTTTCTTGCTAATTCTCGAAATTAGATTTAGATTGATTTTCGCAGTTCTTCTGTCAGCTGATACTGTTCTGATCATATCTTTTGACTCGCAACTCCGATTGAGCTGATTCTTTTTGCGTTGGATAGATAATTTCCATACCTTTCATTAGAGTATTCATACGCAACTTTTGGTTCAGTATATCTTGAGATACGACTGTTTTAGTATCACGAACAGATTAGGGTTTCAGGGTTTGAACTTTCGAGAAAAGTTTTAATTTGCTTCCGCGCAATCATTCACCCCCCCCCCCCCCCCCCCCTCTGATTGCCTATCTCGATCTCTCAGACCCAAAGAAAATACCCTTATTGCAAATTTGTGAGAAATTTTCATTTTATTTAACTGGCCGGCCTTGTAACATTGATGGATATGTGTTGTGTGCCTGTGCTTACAAAAAATGAAACGTAACTGGTCACAGCAGAGATAAAACATAGATTCTGTCATCAACACGCTCCACTAATTTCAAATGGCAGGCAGTACGTTGTATTGTATATTACTCGTGCTGTTGTCCCAAAAAGTGCTCGAGATGTTTTGCCTTGAAGCCATAGAAAACATAGTTCAAAACTACCTCGCTCTTAGCATTAGTATGGCGATTCCTACATATACATGGGGTTGACGATCGTTTGCATCGCCAGATCACTTTGGCGTGCATGAACGGCTTTCGATTCCCTTGTAACTCTAAGCCTCATATCTCTGTCGCCGACGCCTGCACTACGGGCCTTGCACTCCGCCCCAGGCTTTCCGCCGCTGTTGCCTGTGAGCTTTCAGCGGTGCGCAACATCATTGCTTCCACCACTCTGGATGCGGAAGAGGACTGCCGTGCTCTCGCTTTGGGGGCGACTCCTCCTTCAGCTCCCGCGCCGCCTACATCTGCACTGCCCCCGTTTGCGTCCCCGACCCCCATGCGATCAGCTGCTGGGGATCTCGCCTCCCTCCCAAGATTAAAATCTTCGGCCTCCTCGCGGGAGCCGACCGACTCAGCACCCGCTACAACCTCCGGTACAAGAACTGCGCTCCCTCCCCCTCGTGTGCTTCCTGCAGCGCCCCCGAGACTACTTACCACCTGCTGTTCGGTTGCTCCATCGCCAGGGAGGCCTGGAGCCGCCTAGGCTAGCTGTCCCATGTCTCGGACTGCACCTCCGTCTGGAGCCTGGTGGCGCCGATCGATGCGGAACCGGCGGCATGGGAGCTTTGCTCTGCCGCTGTCCTTTGGCAAATCTGGAAGGCCATGAACGACGTTGTCTTCAACAACAGAGCGTGCTCCGCCGTGGACATGCTCCGGCGCGCGTCTGACGATCTTGCTGTGTGGTCTCATAGGCTAAATTCCGATGCTAGAGGTTCTGCTGATGCCCTGCGTGGCTTCCTCTTGCAGCGTTGCTTTGATTGTTGTTCGCTTTGCTCTCGCCCCCCCCCCCCCCCCCCCCCATGTCTGCTGCTACTTTGTAATTTTTGGACCCATGTTGAGGGTCGTGTCGAGTAATAATACAAGCGGTGGGGAAAATCCCCCGTTATTCTCGAAAAAAAAAACTCTAAGCCTCAGTCAAAGCTTAGCATTCTAATAGCTGGAACACAATCACGTCAAGATTACGAATCATCAGGAGAAAAAGAACATGAGCTGGAAAAATCAAAACTACGGGGGTTCATCATGACCCGCTAGTACAAGCAACAAAACATGAAGAAAAAGAAAAAAAAGGAAGGAAGAAA
Source organism: Poa pratensis (assembly GCA_947311845.1). Lineage (NCBI taxonomy): Eukaryota > Viridiplantae > Streptophyta > Magnoliopsida > Poales > Poaceae > Poa > Poa pratensis. Next base: position 4,543,077 of record CAMZMU010000034.1, read on the forward strand.
ACAAAGCGATCCGCGACCTAGAACGACCACGAACCGAAGAAGAAAGGAAGAGATCCACACGCCCAGCAATAGCGACAGCCAACTACCAACTCGAACCACTCCTAGAGCTATGTGTCATGGAGAATAAGCTTCCCTTGGCTGGCTAAAGCCCATTGTTTTGCCTCGTTCTTAATGTGTTCAATTAGAACATTGGTTGCCTTGACCAATTTTTCAAAGACCCTCCTGTTTCTTTCACACCAAACTTCCCAAGCGACCAACACGACCAAAGAATCAAGCCTCTTCCTTGTTTTTCCTGAGATTGTTTCACGTGCCTGTACCCACCAAGCTCTCAAGGAGGATTGAGCCGACGGCGTCACAGTCCCAAGATTTGCCCAACGTAGCAATTGTCCCCAAATTATGTTGGTGATCGCACAACCCATGAAAAGATGCTGAGCATTTTCCATGGTGAGGAAGTCCTTTTCTCCTTAGCCTATCCGACGTCCACACTCTCTGACGAACAATGAGCCACATAGTCAGTTTGCACTTGGTCGGCGCCCATGAACCCCAAATAGCTTCTGCTACTTCGCAATAAACCTTGGTCTTGAAATGTGCTTGGTAAACTGATCTGGTGGTAAAAGAACCCTTCGGATCCCACGACCACATCCATTTGTCTTCAATTGTGGGCGTAAGCTGCACTCCCTGGCATACATCCGATATGGCTAGCACTTGCATAAAAATGTTAATAGTTATTGGCTTCTTTATGTCATCAATCCAGGCTCCAGAATCTAACGCTTGAGCAACCGTTCTTTTAGCAATGATTTCCGTGTTTAAAAGCTCAAAAACTCCAGGGGCAATGTCTTTTATGGATTGCCCATTTATCCATCTATCCGACCAAAAGAAAGTTCGTTCTCCGTTTCCGACAACGACCTTCGCAGCAGCGTTAAAGATTGCTCTGATTTCCTCTTCTTCCGGCGTCGCAAAGACACACCAAGGCCTTTTTTCATTTGCACGCAAATTCCAAGCCCATCGAGTACGAAAAGCTTTGCTTAGAATCTCCAAGTTTAGAATGCCTAGTCCTCCGACAGTTTTAGGTTGACAGACTGTAGGCCAATTTACCAAACAATTTCCCCCTTCCACCACTTCAGTTCCTTTCCATAGAAAAGCACGCCTCACCTTGTCGATGGCTTTGAAAACCCAAGGTGGGGGTTCCATGGATAAGAGATGAAAAATAGCTATGGCACTAAGGACCGATTGTACTAGAATCAACCTTCCCCCATGTGTGAGCATATGGGTTTTCCAAGCCGCTAATCTGTTTTTGATTTTTTCAATTAGAACTTGAAAATCTTGTTTCCTGGCCTTTCTGGTATGACAGTTGTACGGATTACAGAAAATGCATATGACACGCCTATCGGCAAAACACACACACACATACAAGCAGAAAGTGCTAAATATTTTTGCACCTTCATTTATTCATACAACCCAGTAGTAGCGTACACTTGCATCATGTTGAGGTCGTTTTATTTTATGTGCAACTCAACTTGTTGTCTTGCCATTTATCCTGCCCCAAGTAACAACTGTAAACACGTATGCATTGTCATACACCTTGTCGAGGAGGCGGAAGTAGACAACTCTCCACGCTTTCTTGAATAGCAGGGCGCAAAACACGACCCAAAGGCCAGCAAAAAACCCTGACCCAAGTCCAAAGTAAAAGAACAACACAGGCTCAGAAATATTGTCCCTTCTTCGTTGATTCCCATGCTCTATTGTACTGTTTCCCGAGCAATTCCTTTCAAGAGGCGGACCACATAGACCAATGTTTCCAGTGTATATGGAAGGGTTTTCCATATAGAGGGTGTCAAGTTGACCTCCCGGTGGTATGCTTCCTTCAAGATTGTTATATGATAAGTCCAATGAGCTTAGATATGTCAAATCTGACAAGCTTGATGGGATTTCTCCATAAAAGTTGTTCCTTGAGAGGTCGAGTGATTCAATTGATTTCATAGCCCCAATGTTTGCAGGAATATTTCCACTCAAATGGTTACATGATAAGTTTAAATTCAACAACCCATTAAGTGAAGTAATTCTATCCGGAATTCCACCAACCAACTGGTTGAGTGATAGGTCAATACCGACCACATCAAAAACTCGAGAGCCATACTTAAGTTCTTGACGCTTCATCACAACAGGCCAAACTTCTCTAAATTTGCCCACCATGCCAGTGTACCACAAAGACATATCAACCCCTGGTCTCTTGGGATGTTTTTGGGCCATTGATTTTAAATTTGACAAAGACCAAGGCAGAACACCAGACATACCATTTCCTGCTAAACTCAGTTGGCGAAGGCGCTTAAGATTTGTGATACTCGTTGGAATATCTCCGGACAACAAGTTGTGGCTTAACTGCAGAAAACGCAAATATACCAGGTCGCCAATCCATAATGGCAATGTACCATAGAAATTATTTGTTGAAAGATCCAAGAAAGCCAAACTCGAGTAATTTTGAAGTGCTGATGGGAACTTGCCAGAAAAACGGTTGTGACTCAAGCGGAGAAAAACCAAGTTAGGCTTGTGAGAACAGTGAGGAAGTTCTCCTTCTAAAAAATTGTCTACAGATCCAAGACAAGTTGGCTCCACAACTTGCAGCAAATAGATTCAGGAATATGACCCGTGAAGTTGTTGAAGGACAAACTCAATTCTATTAATCCAGGAGCTCCATAACCTGAAGGCAGAGGCCCTAAGAAAGAATTGTTCGACAAATCCATGTGTGTTAAGCTGTTTAGAGTAACCAGGTGTTCTTCCGGGATCACGCCGTCCAAGTTATTGTTGCTAAGGTCAAGCTCCATCAAATTTATGAGCATCCAAATCTTGGATGGCACATGTCCGGTGAGAAGGTTATTAGAAAGAGAAAGGTACCATAGTTTGGTGCAACTCGCGATCTCTAGTGGTATAGGTCCAGTAAAATGGTTTCCCGAAAGATAAAGAGACCTCAGTTTAGTACAATTTCCCAACCATGGTGGTATAGGTCCGGTGAAATGGTTGTAAGAAAGTGCAAGGTAATCTAATCTAATGCATGTCCCGATGCCTAGCGGTATGACTCCAGTAATACTATTGTTAGAAAGGTCAAGACTCTCTATTCTAGTGCCACTCGTTATCCCAAGCGGTACAGGTGCAGTAAGATTGTTATTGGATAGATGAATATACCGCAAACTTGTGCAGTTCCCTAGTTCTGGTGGTATAGGACTAGTAAGATGGTTGTTAGAAAGGTCAAGGAACTCTAAATGAGATAAATTGCCTAAGCTCAGCGGTATGGATCCTATAATGTTATTGTAAGAAAGGTCAAGACTAGTTAAGATGGTTAACTGGCCCAATCCATCTGACATTATTCCAACCATATTGTTGCTTCCCAAATCCAAGTATTGCAATCTGTTGGATGGACATCGTGGCAGTTTCTCTAGAAACTCTGTAATGTTTCCGGAAGAGAGGGTTCCATCAAGCGACAGTTGTTCCAAATCACATAGATTTCTCAAGTCCACTGTCATTGTTGCTGTGTTACAGGTTAGGGGGCTATCATAGCAGGGAAAAAATAGTACTTGGAGGGACGTCATATTTCCCAGTGCATTAGGAAATGGACCGGTCAGAGATGTTTCAAAGAGCACAAGGTATGTGATGGTTGTTACGTTCCAAAACCAAGCGGATGCAATCGGATGAGCAAAGTAGTTAAAGGAGAGATCAAGGTATTGAAGATTTGTGAGGTTTAGGTGTGTGAGGGATTGGTTTGCACTTGTAAGGGAGCAGTCTTCCAGGTTTAGGTGCTCCAATGACGGAAGCATGTTCACCACAATAGGCCAATCAGCAGTAATTGAGCTGAGATTAACTCCACTCATATCAAGATACACCAACAGAGGCAGACGGGACAACCAAGAGATGTCTACTGAGTACATCCGAGAGGAGAGGTCAAGATATTCCAACTTGGAGAGGTTCCCAAGCTGCGGAGGTACTGCACCAGTGATCAAATACATACGGGAGAGATCGAGATGTCTCAGTTTCTTGAAGGAACCCAAGAACTCGGGAATACCACCATTAGGCCCAGTAAGACCCGTACAGTTGAAATTGAGGTATTCAAGATGCTCTAGAGAAAGCAACGAAGAACTTATCTCGCCAACCAGAGAAGATCTAGAGCCAAGGTCAAGCTGGATGACATGGCCGGTTGTGTTGCTGCAAGTGATGCCTGCCCACCGGCAACAATCCTGGCGCCCATGTTGCCACGACGCAAGGACGTGGCCGGTGTCGTTAATGCCTTGCTTGAAGGCCAGCAAGGCGTCCCTCTCGCGGCCTATGCAGCTCCGGCCAGCCGCATGGGCCGGTTCGAGCGGCCCTGCGTCGACGGCAAGGAAGAAGCTGCTCCAGGTCACTGCCGCTGCCACGAGGAGCAAGACGAACACGGAAGACAAGCCAGGCATTGTGGGCATGGTGGTGGGGGTGCTCACAGATCGGTGCAGCAAGGAAGGCCCGGGTTTCAGTTCCGTTGCTCTACCAAGAGTGAGTACATGTTTTTCTGGTGCAACGCAACGTACGATGGTGCACATATAAGGTCCTGGACACGTACGTACACAGAGCTCCGTGTGGCAAATTAAGGGTTGAAGACGTTCGTTCCATGGATCATTTTTGTGTGGCAAATTAAGGGTTGAAAAGTGTTCATTCCATGACAGATTTTACTTCTCTTTGAGCTTATCCTTCCATGGCAGATGTTTTGGCGGCAGCGGGCTAGTCACCGGTCATCCTATCGCCGGTCAAGATCGAAGTCGCCCTTTGGCGGACTGATCTACGGAGGCCATGAATGCAACGACTGACCGGTGATCTATCACGGCAGGAGCGCGCGTACGTCCAGAATTTGTACGTGTGGTGTAGCTTGACGGTTACATATGCATCAGTGACAGAGAGAACGCAGCTAGCTTCTAGTAGTGGCTATACGTATAACTCAAGAACTGCGTGCATAGACCTGAAGTCATCGGTCAGTAGCCGAGGCCGTTAGTCATCTTGTCCGCCCTTGCCTGGTACGCCAGAGAGAGGAGAAAATTGTACAAGTTCTATTTACATACTTTTTTCTGCTATTTCTCAATCGAATATCCGATAGAAACCAACATTCAGTGGAAACTGGTAAATACCACGAATAAAAATTAAAGTTCTAAAAAATTCTCAACAAAAAATGCATTACATTGCGAAGGTATAGTTCTATGGACATACGAACTTGTAGGTTGAAACCCAAATTTTTTTAGGAGTTATGAAAATGACAAATACATCTCCACTAATATAAAAAGACCCAGAGTGGCTGATCCAAATAACATCAGCCGTAAGGTTAACATCATCCAATGATCCAGGTTAACCGAATGATGTAGTCCAATTAGTCGTACCCCCTACTCATAGCCGTCCATCCGCTGAATCTAACGGCCACAATTCGTCCAATGATGAGCACTTCCCCACGTTCCGCACCCTCATCGTAAGAAAGGAAAAAAAAAAACCGCTCGCTAATTCGGCCGCCGACGCGTTGCCTCCCCGTCGAGGAATGCCCTCGCCCTTGCTGACCTTGGTCGCTGCCCTTGCGCGCCTCGCCGACGCCCAGGGGACCAATTGCCGCGAAGACCCCTGCCGCCCACCACCGCGCGGCCGGGTCGCTGCACCGCCGCTCAGGTTTCAAGCGGGTCGGTCTGCGGCTGGTCGCCACGCTCTGCTGGATGGTCGCACTACGCCAGCGGGAGTGTGCGGGCCGACTGCCACGGTCCGCTGCATGTAACGCGGGAGAGAGCGGCGGCCCGCATCAGCCTGCCAGAGCCCGCCATACACATATTTGTCCGTTTTATTTTTTTTTGCTGAGCGAAAAATACGATGTATTTTGAACTGTAATTTTCCAGAATGGTAGTACATATGATTGGCTGCATCCAGGTATTTTTTTTGAATTTTTTTTGAAAATAACAAAAACGAGCACCATTGCATCTACAGCAGACATATAATCAATCACTTGAACTACAAAGTACTAATCGGTGTAATCACTTGAACTACAGGTTCACCACAGGAGATGAAGTAACAAATCGGTGATCACTTGAACAAAATATGCACGAAACGCATTGAGACTTCCGTCATATCAACAGCTAGGCTTCTGTCCAAATTGACCTTCACCCATCTTTGCATTAATCCTGTCTGCAGACATGAAAAATAATCCATAAGAAAAATCCTGGCAGTTTTTGTTTCAGGCATAGAAGATGTTGATCTTATTCAACTAGCTTTTGGAATGAGCTCCAACTTAATCAACTATATCCCCTAGTGTGACAAACAGAGCTGAGAAATAACTCATTTTACAAGAGAACAAACATCCAGAGTGCGTGATCAAAAGCAGCATAATGAAGTAATAATTGTGAACTGTACAAGCTGCTGCTCCTCTTTTTTACTTCATCATACACAAGTTTAGGACAGAAGCTAGTTCAAATTCTGTAAAAAAATAGCTAGTGTTTAGGACAGCAACTTCATCATTGACTACAGGAACCTGCTACTTAAATACAACTCCAGGAAATCAGTAATAGGCATGTATTGTTTATATTAAATCAGCTCAGAACTCTAGCCTGACTTAAATAATTGCAGGTTTTATCCAGGCTGCATTCAACATTCCAGGTGACATGATCCTAATACATGTACTGTTAACCCATCACAGTAAAAAGACCACAAAACTAGCACCATTGCACTGATTTAATATAAACAGACTATATCACAACTGCATCCAAACAGACTATATCTTCATGGCCATAACAGCCAAAGAATTTGGCACACAACCTACAGTTGACAAACAAAAGCCAAAGAACTTGGCTCAGATTTTTGACTTACCTAAGCTAATCAAGGGCCAAGAATATCATCATCTCTTCCATAAATGTCGGCCCGTGTTCCATAAATAACATCAGTTGTTATTGTGTTGACACGAGTAGTTCCTGCAATGACAGAGAATTAATATCAGCAAGTTTTTTCAGAAAATAAGTAATGACCATAGAATGCTAAATACCAATAAGGGAGAGGTAATTACCACGAGGTCGCATCCAATCTTGCAAACATATGAGAGCCTCAACCGTGCTACCTAGTAATCTGCTCCTATAATCACTAAGGACTCTTCCTCCGGTGGAGAAGGCGGACTCCGATGCCACAGTTGATGCAGGTACAGCCAAGACATCCTTTGCTATGCAAGATATGATGGGATACTTGTTTTCATTTACTGACCACCAATTTAGGATATCAAAGCCATCACCTTGTGGACAGAGATCTTCTTTCAAGTAAATGTCAAGTTCACTCAGCTTTGCTCGTTTTTGGTTATGTTCCTTGACCTGTACCTCCCATTGATCCCATGGGTTACTAGTACCTGTCACAATATTGCTGGTTCCTTGATCATTATCCATTTCTGAGTCACCATCATGTGAAGAATATTCAACAAAGAGATCCTTGAATGTTTTCTTCACTTTATTAAGACACTTTGTTGCCTCACTTTCAAGTCCAGATTTCAAACAAAACTCCAAGAATTTAAACTTATATCTTGGGTCAAGTATGACTGGAAGACAAATGTTCAAGAACGATAGCTTCCAATACTTCATGAATTTCTGCTGCATTACTTCAACCATTGATTTAATGACAGCGTCTGCATGTTTAGCCTCTCTTCCCAAGGTTAGATGGATCTTCCAAAGTTCATGGAAGTATAAGTGGGCTGTTGGGTACAATGTACCAGAGACCACCCTAGTGGCATCGAGGAAAACCTCTAGCAAGCCACAAACAGCTTCTGCGGTTTCCCATTCACCACTTGAAGGTAGACATGTGTAAGAGGTATCTTGCAACTTTAAAGCGGTGAATGCCCTCCTATACTCTAGAGCTGTTTTAATCATCAAGTGTGTGGAGTTCCAACGCGTAGGAGAATCTAGAGACAGATTAGTCGTGAAAGAGATCCCTTCTTGGGCAATCATGTCCTTAAACTTCTTTTTCCGAGGTGGCGAGCTTCTAACATATTTGATACTTTCACGAATATTATCCACTGCCATGCAACTAATCATCAACCCTTCTTGAGCTATGAGGTTGATGACATGGGCTGCACATCGAACATGTAGAAGATCTCCTTTGCAAGGCAGCAGATTCTTCCCTAGCAGATTTGACTTCATGTAGCTCACACACAAATTATTATTGGAAGCATTGTCAAGGGCAATGGCAAAGATCGAAAAACAATAAAAAGAACATTTGTACTGACCGAGATGACTGATAGTACTAGCATAACATGTTTTGATAAAACTACAGCCATTTGACAAAGTAGTACTAATACTCATACTCCTTTGAAAAGGAGTACTCCTTTTTCAGTTCTAGTGAAGAATATTCTTTACTTACTTGGACAAGTGAAAAATGATTCTTTCAATTTTAGCGAGTTAAAATGAACTGCTCCTTTTTCTCTAACATACGAAAGCAGATGGGAACAAACAACTGAATGACAGTTTATGTAATCTTGACATGCTATGCATTGCTAGCACTGCTATCTAGAGTACTACAGTACAATCAGGAGTGCTTTGCAAGTTCAGTTAGCAATCGATACCATAAGCTGGTAGTGATTTTAGATGAGTTCAGTTAGCAACATCTTCTTAAACAAGTGCTCACGGATCAACTTATTTACAGGGACTTTGCAAGCATGGAAGTTCCCTAAAACTAACACTGAAAACTAACACTGCTAACTGAAGGTGCTCGACAGTTGCTACAGTAAAACTGTCGAGGTCTAACTGAATCTGTTTGTCAGGTTATAGTTTAACAGAGACGTCACCAGCAAAGTTCACCCTTGGAAAAACTCAAGTTGAGAGGGATCAACTTATTTACAGTGTAGATTGTAGATAACTAGATACTAGCTAACTAGAGACAAACAACTAGCAAAGAACACAAGGGAAAGAACAGCTAACTACAGCAAAGAACAGACAGCAAAGAACCTTGAGCGTCCTGCGATTGACAGGGTGCAGAGGCAGAGGCAGCGGCTGGCAAAGGAGCATGGGCTTGGGTGGAGATGGCGTAGCGACGGCGAGCGACCGATGCGCTCCGGCGTCAGGGGCAGGGGCGGGGGCCGGAGGGTTGACGGCGAGTGACGGCGCTCCGGCGTCACGGGCATGGGCGGGGGCCGGAGGGACGACGGCGAGTGACGGAGATCCGGCGTCAGAGGCATGGGCGGGGGCCGGATGTGGAGATCTCGGCGCTGCCGCCGCCGTCGACCCCAGCGGCGTCATCGGGGATCTTTCCCCATCGTCGCCTTCGTCAGGGAGAGAACGGGTCGAAGCAGTTGTGCGCTAGCGATGCAGGTCGTTGCGGCGTGCCGCTTCAGCCCGCTCTGAGTTGCGCGGGCGGCCCAGCGGCGCGTAGCGGGTCCAATTTGCGGGGCGGCGTTGCGGGCCGGCCCACCCCACTGGAAACCTGAACCGCCGCCCACCACCGCCAGACGCAACATACACCCAGCCGTCCTAATCGCCCTCGGGAACGTGGCTGGCTGGAGCGGCGATCGAATCAGCGGATCGAGGTAACTCACAAATCGCGTCTTGACAGTTGTGTTGAACTCCACCATTGCTGAACACGCACTGCATTTAGGGAGGGGATTAGTGCTTGAAGGTTGGAACGTTGGAGCAGCCAAACCAACCCTGTCGAGCAAACGGTTCTTGAACCAGCAGGCGATTGATGAATTTAGGACTCTGCGAGCATAGCAGGCAGTGGGGATGATGGCCTGATGCTGCCTGCAAAGCCCAGCATCGGTTTTGCAAAGACAATGCGTCATTAGCTAAAACGGGTTCTTGGAGGCTTCGCCGCTCTCTTCAGTCTGCAGCCCAACGCGCCCGCCGCCGACGTCCCTGCAATCCGAGCCGGCTCCTCGCGCGCCACACCATGAAGTTCGGCGTGGAGTACACCCTCGACGCGTACCCTGCCCTCATGCGGATGTTGCCCTCTCCTGACTCACCTCTCCGTTATGCGACTCTGCCGCTATTGACCTGATTTCAGTTTGACTTTTGTCTAGATCAGAATAACTCCATCTACATGATTTTTCAGATTTGGTGTACCCACTGCTCAGTATTTTTTGTGGTCATTTTAAATAAGATTTATGCATCACAAGGTTGTGACCTGTAGACTGGTAAAGAAAACTGATGGAGATCAGTGACATCTAGATAGTAGCAATAGCTAATCCGGTTTGGGCCTAACCAGCCATTTGTAGAATCATTGTTGATGTAGTTTTGTGCCATCTACGCCATACATATTTCATATCATCATACTAGCAGCAAGGTTTCTTACATCGAAACTGACACGTTTCTATAAGGTTGATGAAGGCATTTTTTCTTTGGAATCAGCTTGGTTCAGTGAAGGAGAACACATCACTATTAGGCAAAGACAAGGCATGTCCTGTACTTTTGAGTACATGTCTCTACACGATATAATTTCAGTGTTGTTTGGTAACTTGCGAAATTGTTGAGTAATGAGAGAGCTTTTGCGTCACCTGCTGGTAGCCTAGGCTAACCGAGGAAGCTTTAACCCATGAATCAGATTCTCAACTGCTGGTGTAAGCACTCAACTCTGGGGATTCAGACCTGGAGAGTTGAGTGTTAGTAAGGGAGAGTCTCCCTGGGAGACCAGAAGTTTAAGCATTCTGTCTTTTGATGCCTTTGAGTTTGTTTTTGGTTTTCGATCTTGAAATTTTGATTGTCTCTGTACTTGAACAGCTCCTCAAAAACTATTCTCTGTTTGCCAGCACGGTTCACCCACATATTCAAATTTTCAAGTCACTTGTTCAGCGTGGAGAATAGAATATGATAGAAACACCTTACATCTTCCACATTCAAAATTTCCAGACTCGGTAATTTAAGTCTGTATACACCTTAAATCTGAAAATGTAATATAGATTCCACTCCCAAAAATTGTACTCCCTCCGTTCGGAAAAGGATGTCACAAAAATGGTCTACCTATAGTTCATTTTTGTGACATCCTTTTCCGAACGGAGGGAGTATATGTTAGAGTAATGATTTTTGAAGTTTGTAGATATCATTTTAAAGTAGAATTATCTTTTAAATGTAAAAAGGATGGCATATTTTCAGAAGGCTAAGCAACGCACGAACAAATTTGGGAACTAGGCTTCTGATGCCTATTTTTTTTTAAAGATTTCCAAAGGACTGAAATTGGTAAGATCTTTGTACAAAACTTGGCAACATCTTTCTTCTTAAATTGCGTGGACTATGTGCAGTTCATTTTCCTATAAAAAGTGAAGTATGCTCATTGCTGAGTAGATTCTCCGAAATAATATCTTATGAGAAGTACATTATGCTTATTACACACATGCTATTATGCACTACACCTTAAATCTGAAAATGTAATATACATTCCACTCCCAAATAAGTATATGTTAGAGTAAGATGATTTTCGAAGTTTCCAGATATCATGTTAAAGTAGAATTATCTTTAACTGCAAAAAGGATGGCATATTTCATTATTTCTGCATATTCTAAGTTTGTCTATTTCGTTCAGAAACGGTCTATCGCATATGGAGCATCAACCGGGCGAATCTTCTTCACGATCTGCTGAGCGTGCCCCATTTATGGACCTAACAAACAATTGTAATATTCAGAGTCCCAAAGGTCAAAAACAACAAACTAGAAAAGGGTGGTATGCTCGATTGCCGCTCGAAAAAAAAGTGGAATATCTACAGAGGCAACGCATAGCCCGCCAGCAGAAGGATACAAACCTGGGTGGTCTTCAGATTGTTGACGTGTCTCAATCATCGCAGACTTCGCTACAGATTTCACAAACTGCCCTACTCACCAAAGAAACATACAAATAATGAAGTTGTTGGAAGACATGGTCATTCATTAAAGCATCCCTGTGAGCCCAAGTAAGTCCTTGGGGTGACACGAAGGAAGTAGGGCTTGCTCATTTTAGAGCGAAGAGATGCCAGGTTCACTTATATTTTCTGGTACATTCATCTAACATGCTATTTGGAACAACATCTGTAGCTGTAAGTAAAATACAATTGTTGATGTATTTTTGGCCCGAGTCCAGATTTTTTCACTTTTGGTCAGGTTCAGCGCACCAATATGCATCGTACATTGAACTTCATAGCAGATTGTTCTGCTTTTGTCATGTAACTGATTTTTACACTGAGAATTATTGTATGTTGCAATTCTTTCATGACCACTGTTCACTGAACTTAATAGAGATGTACACGGTGTGAATACCTGGCCCATGTTTTTCTTGTGTTGAGGCATACAACTAATATATATTTTACTATGGAATTTATATAAGGTTGTTGGTGTTTCTTGTGCGTTTTTTAGATGTTCTTGACGTTTATTGGTTTCCCTCAATAATCAGTTGCACGACGGGCCTTCTCAAAGGAGTTGTTGTTGTATCTAGCTGCCTAGCATGTAATATCCTCTATTTACCTATTTAGTGCGAGTTTCAGATAGTGTAACTCTCTGACCTATCGCAATTATTGGTGACAAATAATAAACCTTAATCATTAGCTTTTTTTTAATTGTTTATTATCTCTCCTGTGATAACGCTGGACAAAATATATATCAATTCACATCTAGCACAGTGCTGCTCTTGACGAGCCGGAAAAGAAATGAGGTAAATTATTGTCGATGAAGAGGATGAATTGGCTTGCTGCGCAAATTTTATTTTTGCGCTGACTTGATGCACAACTTTAACCAAAACATTTTTCTACAGATTTTTTTGGGAATTTTTTACAAATATAATGATTGGAACTTGCTATTAGCATTTATTTTAATAAGATTACACGTGCATTGCACGTGCACAATTACTAGTCAATAAATAGTAGTTCATCAATGAATAGTATCTTTTGCTACTATTCACTGCTGAATTTTTTTTCATAGCTCCTAAATTTTTTTGAGTTTCTACATGGAAATTTATATGGCTATAGAAATCTATCTTCCTAACTGAGTGCACTTTTGTTGAGAATTTATTAAAAAATTAAACATGATTTTTCCGTGCTTTTCAACGGTTTCCAGTGAAATTTGGTTTGCACCGGATACATGCCAACTTGCCGAGAACCAACCACAATATCTATCTATTATATACTACAAAAGCAATATAAGAGCTATAATAGAGCCACCACGTTAATCCACGTCACGTAAATTAATTTTAACAGTTAGATCTAAAATATATAGCTTAGATTTTATTTAAAAAAGTTGTTACGTACCATGCCTGACACGATTAATGTAGAGAAGGTCACGTCTCTCTCACACATGCCGTCTTGGACATGGACTCTCTTGATTTTCTTTTTCATGGCTTTCTTTATTTATTACTCCCTCCGTCCTAAAATAAGTGTCTCAAATTTGTACAAAAATGAACGTACATATACATGTTTCATGTCTAGATACATCCACTTTTTGGCAAATCTAAGACAGTTATTTTTGGACGGAGGGAGTAATAAATATGTGCTGAATACGTAGTAGATCTGTTTAGAAAAACAGCTGAGACTAGCTACGCTATCTTGGTTGGAACAAAAAATTGTTGAGAGTACTACTTACGTATCTTGAGGCGATGCTATTTCGCGGCGCTCGCGCGGTGTAATCGATCGGGCCCACGTGCACGGGTTAGACTTGTTTTTTCCTTCTTCTCTTCTATTCCCTTTACGCACTCAAGTTTGCAAAAAGTTGAGATATTGATTTTAAACAAGTTTTGCTCACCACATATGCCATGTGAGCGGATCGTTCGCTATTCCCTTTTCCTTCCTGAACGTGACCGATCGTTCGCTATTCCCTTTTCTTGAGTGTGTCACGAATCCTGCTATTCTGTTTTGGCGTCAAAATCAAATATTTGATTATTTGCTATTCCCTTTTGACGCCAAATTATTAGAAATGAGAAAAACAAATCAGTGAACTTTATCAATTTCCTTTTTGGGCCAGTGATATTTTAGGGTAACAAAATGGGTGGGAGATAGGGAAATCCACTTCCTACTAGTACAAAAAATTGGAACAAAAGGAACTACCACTTTCTACGGTGCAAATATTCAAACACAAAAAAAAGCCACTTTCTACTAGTACAATATTTGAACATAAAAGGGTAGAGAATATTACAAAATCTACTTTGAACCCTCTCGACAAATCTACACAAGAATAAACTATTACTTTCAACGTGAATGAACTTGTAATTTTAACTGGGAAAGGAAAACTAGAAACATTGGTGATATTTCTCTATCCTCCTTGAAATGCAAAATTTGGTGCTTATTATAAAAAAAAGAATACTACAAAAAAGGTGAGTGTAAACTTTAAAGAGAAAAAACATATATATGCAACTTATAAAAAATGATTATATACTTTTCAACCTCCGACTTCAAGCTGTAGGTTCTAAATTCCTCACTCGTCGAGTAGACCATCGCGAAAAATATTTTTTTTGAATTTTTCCATATATATTAAACCAACAAAGAGTACATGATTACATCGATTACAAAAATAATACTAAAAGAGATGAGCAAATCTATGAGATCTTTAAGACATTTCTTCTTCCATGACACAATCTTGTACTTTTCTGAAGGCAGCCGTAGAACAACGCTGAAAACACCAAACCACAGTCCTGTGAATACCAACGAAGATTCTCCCCTTTTAATTTTGAGCCGCAATGCCAAGGATACCAATCACGAAAAATGAATTGTATAAGGAGAAGTGTAGGTTCTGCCATTAACCAAAAAATCACCTACATATCGATCCATCGATCGATAGATCAGGCCCAGCTAGCTTAACGCATGCGCTAGTTAGCATTTATTACCTTTTTGAGTACTGATACGTCCATTTTGCATCACTATTTGATATCATAATTTACTGTTATTCATCGATATATTTCATATTAAGATGTGTTACTTATGTTATTTTGTCTTATTTTGCATGTTTGATGATTATTGGAGAATTAACTACCGGAGTCAGATTTCAGCAGGAAAAGGCACCGTCAAGACACTATATTTCTGGAGTTCTAAAAACCTTGTCAAATATACAGAAGTTCATATTTTATCAGAAGACGGAGGAAGCCAAAAGGGGAAACTGAAATGGGCCACGTGGGGCCCACACGCACCCAGGGCGCGGCCAACATGGGGCCCGCGCCGAGGCCACGTGTGGGGCCCCTGGCCCACCTCTGGCGTTGCCCTTTCGCGTACATCATCCCCTCAACCCTAATCTGAGAAGAGAGAGCTCGAGGAAATATTCCGCCGCCTCCTCGGGACGAAAACAACAGAGAGAGAAAAAGCTCTCCGGCAGGGAGAAATCTGCCGGGGAAATTCCCTCCCGGAGGGGGGATCATCGTCATCATCATCATCATCACCTTGGACTTCATCGGGATCCTCATCATCATCATCTCCACCGTCATCACCATCATCACCGCTTCTCTACCCCATTCCGCTGTAACATCTAGGGATATACTTTGTCTAGTTCATAGGGGAACTCTCTCGGTGTTAATTACTCCTTGTGGTTTATGCTATTGAGTTTTATCGGTGAATTAAAGTTTATGTCCAGATTTTATTCATCATTATATCACCTCTGATCATGATCCAAATGATGTCTTGTGAGTAGTTCATTTAGTTCTTGGACATGGGAAAGTCTTGCCGCTAGTAGCGAATTATGTTGAGTAATATTTAATGGTTTGATATTTAAGTTGTGGTGTTATTCTTCTAGTGGTGTCATGTGAACGTCGACTACATGACACTTCACCTTTATGGGCCTAGGGGAATGCATTGTGGGGTTGCCGGAGTGACAGAAACCTAAACCCCCGTTAGTAAACCGATGCACAAGGGAGCGTAGGATCTCAGAGTTTAAGACTGTGGTTAGATTTATCTTAATTACTTTCTTGTAATGCGGATGCTTATAAGGGTATAATCACAAGTATGTATTAGTCCAAGTAAGGGCGGTGCATTAGCATAGGTTCACCCACACAACACTTATCAAAACAATAAAGATTAATCAACTATATGAAGCGAAAGCACTTGACTAAATCCCGTGTGTCCTCAAGAACATTTTGCCATCATAAGTAAACCAACCGGCTTGTCCTTTGCTCTAAAAAGGATTGGGCCACTTGCTGCAATTATTATTACTGTCTTTTTTACTTGTATTTTATTTATGCTATATCAAAAACCCTAAAAACTTGTCTGCTAGTGTTTACAGTGAAATTTACCGAAACTCCTTGTCAGCACCTTCTGCTCCTCGTTGGGTTCGACACTCTTATTTATCGAAAGTACTACGATACACCCCCTATACTTGTGGGTCATCAAGACTATTTTCTGGCGCCGTTGCCGGGGATGAAGCGCTATTGGTAAGTGGAATTGGTAAGAAACTTTTACTGTAAGTGATTTTTTTATTTTGCTACTTTTTTTTTATCATGGAGAGATCTCCATTTGAATCCCTGTTTGGAATGCTACTACCACTGCTACGGTAGTAGAAAGGAACCACCTGATCAAGTAATTCCATTTAAAATACCTATGAAAATTGTTGAACGTGTTACGAATAACCGCTATGCGGAGATGGAACTGTCCCTCCTGGGATCATTTGTTATTTATTCATGAATTATGCGAGTTGTTCAAGTGTGCAGGTATTTCAATGGAAGAGTCAAGAAGAAATTGTTTCTATATCACTGACGGTAAGCTGAAATGGTATAGATGCTGAAGAATGGCGTTCTATTGGCTGGGAGGAGATTGTGCTCTCTTTTATTCTAAATTTTATCCTCCTAGTGAAATTCATCAAGATCGGAATCATATATATAATTTTTGGCCTCATGATGGAGAAGTATTGCCCAAGCGTGGGGGAGATTCATTAATGCTCAAATGCCCCATTCATGAGCTTCCTGGTAATATCGTTATTGATAACTTCTATGCAAGGCTTTCTCTTCAGATAAAACTCTATTGGATACTCTTGTGCTGGATCATTTACACGTAATAAAGAGGAAGTTAAATGGGACCTTCTTGATCGGATTGAGGAAAATACTGAAGGATGGGAGAACGACAAAGGTAGAGAATCAGGTATAAAGTATGATTATGAATGCATTAAAACTTTTATGAATACTGATAATTTTCGTAATCTCTATGATATGTATGGTCTTGATTCTCAAGTTATTGCAAACTGTTATAAGGCTTTTGCCTCTTATCTTGATGTTCCTAAAGAAAGTTGCAATAAGTACACGCTTATAAAGATAATACTAATTCTGCCAATATTAAAAACATTGAAGTTCATACAGTTGATCGTATCTTGCCAGAACCTTATATTGAGAAACTGCCTTTTCCTGTTAAAATTAAGGAACATTCTATCATAGCTAGTGTGGTTAATAAAAGTGCAAAGAAAGCTTTAGAACCTGCTGAACAAATAGCGGTTGAACCCAATAGCAATAGTAAAGGATTTGGTAACTGAAAATGTAGAAGGAGGACATATTATCTTTTGTGAAGATGCCTCTAATATTGTTTCACATCCCAGTAGAGCTAGGAAAAAAGTGTTCCTGTGCTTTCAGTCAAAATAGGAGAACATTGCTATTATGGTTTATGTGATATTGGTGCAAGTTCTAGTGCTATTCCTTTTGATCTTTATAAAAAATTATGCATGAAATTGGTCCTTGCGAACTTGAGGAGATTGATGTGGTTATTCAGCTTGCTAATAGAGAAACTATCTCTCCAATTGGTATTGTGAGAGACGTTGAAGTTTTATGTGGTAAGACTAAATACCCTGCTGATTTTCTAGTACTTGGTTCTGTTGCTAGTAAAAGCTGTCCCATTATTTTTGGTAGCCTTTCTTGAATACATGTGGTGCATTATAGACTGTAAGAAAGAGAAAATTATACTAAATTTGATGGAGAATCTTATGAGTTTAATTTTTCTAAGTTTGGTAAAAATCTTTATGAAACTGAATTACCTAATGAGAATTTAAAGTTGAACAACTTGCTTCTATTGCTATTGCTCCTAACAATGCCTTGCAGCAATTCATGGAGGAACACGAAAGTGAGTATTTATGGAGGAAAGGAATGAGATTGACATATCTTTCTTCGTCAACCACCAATACTTAAGCATAATTTGCCTGTGAAGATTTGGGTACCTCAGCGCCTCCTAAGGAAGATCCTGTTTCGATTTAAAACCTTACCTGATAATCTTAAGTATGTTTATCTTGATGAAAGAAAATATATCCTGTTATTATTAGTTCTAAACTTTCAGGTAATGAAGAAGCAAGGCTATTAGAAGTACTAAAGAAACATCGAGGAGCTATGGGATACACTTTGGATGATTTAAAGGGGATTTCTCCTACTATATGTCAACATGCCATCAACATTGAACCCGATGCAAAACCTGTTGTTGAGCATCAGCGTCGTTGATCCCTAAGATGAAAGAAGTGGTAAGAAATGAGGTATTAAAACTTCTTGATGCTGGTATAATTTATCCTATTGCTGATAGTAGATGGGTAAGTCCTGTGCATTGTGTCCCTAAGAAAGGAGGAGTTACTGTTGTACCAAATGAAAATGATGAACTTATTCCTCAAAGAGTAGTAGTTGGGTATAGGATGTGCATTGATTTTAGAAAGGTCAATAAAGTAACTAAGAAAGATCATTATCCTTTGCCTTTTATTGATCAAATGTTAGAAAGGTTGTCTAAGAAAACTCATTTTTGTTTCTTGATGGTTATTCTGGATTTCACAAATTGCTGTTAAAGCAAGATCAAGAGAAAACACTTTTACTTGTCCTTATGGAACTTATGCTTATAGACGTATGCCTTTTGGTTTGTGTAATGCTCCTGCTACGTTCCAAAGATGCATGTCTGCTATTTTTCATGGTTTTTGTGAAGAAATTGTGGAAGTATTCATGGACGATTTTTCCGTCTACGGAACTTCCTTTGATAATTGCTTGCACAATCTTG
Organism: Poa pratensis; assembly: GCA_947311845.1. Taxonomy (NCBI): domain Eukaryota; kingdom Viridiplantae; phylum Streptophyta; class Magnoliopsida; order Poales; family Poaceae; genus Poa; species Poa pratensis. Next base: position 4,561,965 of record CAMZMU010000034.1, read on the forward strand.
ATAAAGTTTTGCAGAGATGTGAGGAACAATCTTGTTCTTAATTGGGAGAAATGTCATTTCATGGTTAATGAAGGAATTGTCCTAGGGCACAAAATTTCTGAAAGAGGTATTGAAGTGGACAGAGCTAAAGTTGAAGCAATCGAGAAAATGCCCTGTCCAAGGGATGTGAAAGGTATCCGTAGTATTCTTGGTCATGCCGGTTTTATAGGAGGTTTATTAAAGATTTCTCTAAAATTTCAAAACCCCTCACTAATCTTCTTCAAAAAGATGTACCTTTTGTTTTTGATGATGATTGCAAGGAAGCTTTTGAAACTCTAAAAAAGGCTTTAATCACAGCTCCTGTTGTTCAACCTCCTGATTGGACTTTACCTTTTGAAATAATGTGTGATGCTAGTGATTTTGCTGTAGGAGCTGTTCTTGGACAGCGGGTAGACAAGAAGTTAAATGTTATTCATTATGCTAGTAAAACACTTGATGCCGCTCAAAAGAATTATGCTACTACTGAAAAGGAATTTTTAGCAGTTGTTTTTGCTTGTGATAAATTTAGACCTTATATTGTTGATTCAAAAGTTACTATTCACACTGATCATGCTGCTATTAGATACCTTATGGAAAAGAAAGATGCTAAGCCTAGGCTCATAAGATGGGTACTTTTACTGCAAGAGTTTGATTTACATATTGTAGATAGGAAAGGTGCTGAAAATCCTGTTGCTGATAATTTGTCTAGATTAGAAAACATTTCAGATGATCCTATACCTGTTAATGATAGTTTTCCAAATGAACAATTGGCTGCGATAAAGGTAAGCTCACGCGAAAGTCCTTGGTATGCTGACTATGCTAACTTTATTGTTGCCAAGTATTTGCCTCCGACCTTTACAGCTCAGCAAAGAAGAAAGTTCTTTTACGATTTGAGGCATTATTTTTGGGATGACCCACATTTGTATAAAGGAGTAGATGGCATTATGCGAAGATGTGTTCCTGAGTATGAACAGAAAGAAATATTGAGCAAATGCCATGGAAGTGCTTATGGAGGACATCACGCTGGAGATAGAACTGCACAAAAGGTTCTACAATCAGGTTTTTATTGGCCTACTCTTTTTAAGATGCAAGAAAATTTGTTTTATCATGTGATGAATGTCAAAGAGTAGGTAACATTAAGACGTAATGAAATGCCTATGAATTATTCTCTTGTTATTGAACCTTTCGACTGTTGGGGATTTGACTTTATGGGTCCTTTTCCTCCTCAAATGGTTATACTCATATACTTGTTGTTGTTGATTATGTTACTAAATGGGTAGAAGCTATACCAACATCTAGTGCTGATGGTGAGACATCATTAAAAATGCTTAAAGATATTATCTTTCAAGGTTTGGTGTGCCTAGATATCTCATGACTGATGGTGGTTCTCATTTTATCCATGGCTTTTAGAAAACTCTTGCTAAGTATGATGTTAATCATAGAATTCTTCACCTATCATCCCAAACAAGTGGTCAAGTAGAATTATCAAATAGAGAGATTAAATCTATTTTGCAAAAGACTGTTAATAAATCTAGAAAAAATTGGTCTAAAAGCTTAACGATGCTTTGTGGGCTTATAGAACTGCTTATAAAAATCCTATGGGAATGTCTCCTTACAAAATGGTTTACGAAAAGCTTGTCATTTGCCTCTAGAATTAGAACATAAAGCCTATTGGGCTGAAAGAACTTAATAGAGATCTTAAACTTGCCGGTAAAAAGAGATTACTTAATTTGAATTCTTTAGATGAATGGAGAAATGCAGCTTATGAAAATGCTAGGCTCTTTAAAGAGAAAGTTAAGCAATGGCATGATAGAGAATTCTTAAGAGAGAATTTAACGTAGGTGAAAAAGTTTTATTGTATAGGTCTCGTCTCAGACTTTTTGCAGGAAAATTACTTTCAAAATGGGAAGGACCTTATATTATTGAGGAATCTATCGCTCAGGTGCGATTAAAATCAATTCACTAGATGGGGATAGACCACAAGTGGTTAATGGTCAAAGACTCAAGTATTACATTTCTGGAGATTCTTATAATGAAGATGTTGATATTATCCAAGTGGTAACTCCAGAAATTTTATAAAAAGCCAAATTCAGGCAACTGCAGAAACTGATTTGGAATAGGTAATAGTTTCGGTAAGAAAAAGTTCGCGTTTTACTTTCCAACCTAAATATTTGTTGTTTTTATGTAATATGGAAAATTGTGAGTCGAAAAAGGGTAGGAAACGGTGCCCGAGGGCACCACACCACCCCTGGGCACGGGTCCCACCCTGACCGCGCCCTGGGTGCGTGTGGGCCCCTCGGAGCTCGTCTCCGACCCCATTTCGTCCTTTTGTTGTTAAACTTTTTGCTATATATTCACCTGGATCTCCCGAGGTCCGTATATCGTGTTTTCGTCGCGTTTTGTTTTCGAACTGTTTCTGCCAGGAGCTGTTTTCAGATCTAGAGCACCATGGCCTCCTCCAACGACAACGAGAATAAGGAAAGCCCTAAGTCTAGTGAGAAGTGGGGAAACAATTCCAAGAGGTGGGATTCACCTTCTGACAAGTTCATGAACCGCATCGAACACAATACGGAGATGATTCGCATCCTCACACACAAGATAAATGAATTGAAAGATTTGGTTGAGAAGCTTATTAAGGAGTCCTCTCCAAGAGATCAAGTTTAAATCGTCAAGGGGTAATGGCACTCCCTTGGCTTGTTCCAAGCTTGGGGGAGTGCCCAGTATTATCTTTATCTTTTTGTTTTTACAATTTCGTGGTCATATCATGAGTAGAGAGTTATCTTATAAGATGGTTTGCAATGTGGAGTGTCACTCTTTTAGTTATCTATGTATCCGTTGGTTTTAGTGCATCTTTGTTCAGAATATTAATGAGAAGTTTCACCTTTACTTTCAGTACATTTTATTTTAACCTCCAATCCTCTTCATGTGCTGATTTTGTCATTAGTATTGACACCACTTTTGGGTACATTAAGTAAATTAGATTGGTTGTGGCAAACTTAGTATTGGTCAGTAGCAACAATACCATGAAAACTTAAGTAGAGGGAGGGAATTACATGCAAAAATATTGTCCCTTTATCTTTCGTTCTTGATTAGCCAATGAAATTAGCATTCTTGAGTTAAAATATTGTGCTTACAAGAAAGATTGCATGATTGCTCTTATTACATGTTTATTTGTGTGCATCCCTCAACTTTTATGCTTGCTACCCGACCTTGCTAGACTTAACCCCTGTACTGAGAGGGAAAGCTTCTCGTGCGTCCAAATCCTTGAACCCAAATCCATGCCACTTGTGTCCACCATAACTACCTATATGTGGTATGTAACCGCCACTCCAAGTAAATTTTTTATGTGCTACCTTTAAACTATTCAAAACTGTTATTATTCCTTTTTGTGTCAATGTTTACTAGCTCATGACGAAGTAGTGGGTTATTCTTTATTCAACTTGTCAAACAGACTTTACCACTGGACTAGCGGCATATACATCCGCTTATCTATTAATTTTGCAAAAGGAGCTAGCAACGGGATGTCCAGTCCCAATTAATTACAACTTTAAGCTCTTAATTCTATTCAAATTTTTGCCCTGATTTATCAGACAAGCAATGATACCAGTGAAATATCTGCATGTGTAAACAAAAGAGAAAGAGGGATGATCTGCCTTGCTGGTAGAAATAACGTCCTTCATGGGAGCCGCTCTTAAAAGTATGTTTGATATGGGGAATACTGTTTTCATCCGCTGCCATTCGTTGACAATTAACAAACACCTCTCAAACCTTAATTTTTACTCTCTATATGATTTCAAAAACTAAAAAGCTCTAGCACATGATTTAATCCCTGCTTCCCTCTGCGAAGGGCCCTTCTTTTACTTTTCATGGTAAGTCAGTATACCTATCTCTTTCCTCCTTGAGCAAGCATTTGAGTTATGGTGATTCAAGCATATATATCATTAATGTTTTCAATCATGTCTTTTATCCTTCCTTGTCTTAGTACAAAGACCTTTGCCTCTAAGAATATAACTTTGAAAGTTATCAATGACTCTAAGGAGGGTGTGATAATTGAGTATGTAAGTTCTACAATATAAGCTCTAATATAAAGACTCCTTTCGAAAGATAAGTTTGAATTGCCTATTGTTCTATGATTAAGAATGAAGTGTGCCATTACTAATTTATAATTTCTTTCGTGCACTTTTATTGTGGTTGTTTCATTACTCATGTTCAAGTTAAGTTATATGAAGAGTAGTTGTTGTTTGAAATGATTTGTGTTGTCAAGTAAATACTGATGCTTCTTGTCCGTATTCTTTATTATCGACGCTTCACTCCATAAACCTGTGGTCTTGTTTACCGAGTTCAGCTTTCACTTGGGGACAAGCGAAGTCTAAGCTTGGGGGGAGTTGATACGTCCATTTTGCATCACTATTTGATATCATAATTTACTGTTATTCATCGATATATTTCATATTAAGATGTGTTACTTATGTTATTTTGTCTTATTTTGCATGTTTGATGATTATTGGAGAATTAACTACCGGAGTCAGATTTCAGCTGGAAAAGGCACCGTCAAGACACTATATTTCTGGAGTTCTAAAAATCTTGTCAAATATACATAAGTTCCTATTTTATCAGAAGACGGAGGAAGCCCAAAGGGGAAGCTGAGATGGGCCACGTGGGGCCCACACGCACCTAGGGCGAGGCCACGTGTGGGGCCCCTGGCCCACCTCTGGCGTTGCCCTTTCACGTACATCATCCCCTCAACCGTAATCTGAGAAGAGAGAGCTCGAGGAAATATTCCACCGCCTCCACGGGACAGAAACAACAGAGAGACAAAAAGCTCTCCGGCAGGGAGAAATCTGCCGGGGAAATTCCCTCCCGGAGGGGGGGGGATCATCGTCATCATCATCGTCATCACGTTGGACTTCATCGGGATCATCATCATCATCATCGCCACCGTCATCACCATCATCTCCGCTGCTCCACCCCATTCTGCTGTAACATCTAGGGATATACTTTGTCTAGTTCATAGGGGGAACTCTCCCGGTGTTAATTACTCCTTGTGGTTGATGCTATTGAGTTTTATCGGTGAATTAAAGTTTATGTCCAGATTGTTATTCATCATTATATCACCTTTGATCGTGATCCAAATGCTGTCTTGTGAGTAGTTCATTTAGTTCTTGAGGACATGGGAAAGTCTTGCCGCTAGTAGCAAATTATGTTGAGTAATATTTAATGGTTTGATATTTAAGTTGTGGTGTTATTTTTTCTAGTGGTGTATGTTGCTTGGCGTGCAGTACACGTTTGTTGGGAGACCCCAAGAGGAAGGTATGATGAAGTTCAGCAGCAAGTTTTCCCTCAGTATGAAACCAAGGTTATCGAACCTGTAGGAGCAGTAGCACTTCAGAAGATTGTTGGCGGCTCGCACAGCGCAACACGATCACCAACGTGGAATCTGCACACAACACAAGCAAACTACTTTGCCCCAACGAAACAGTGAGGTTGTCAATCTCACCGGCTTGCTGAAAACAAAGGATTAAACGTATGGTGTGGAAAATGATGTTTAATTGCAAAGAATGAAAAGGAACAATTGTTTGCAGTTTGTGGTTTAATCAGTGTAAAAGAATGGACCGGGGTCCACAGTTCACTAGTGGTGTCTCTCCATAAAAGATAACTAACATGCTGGGTGAACAAATTACAGCTGGGCAATTGACAAAATATTGAGCGCATGACAATGCATATATATGACATGATGACTACTATGATATTTAATTGGGCATTACAACAAAATACATAGACCGTTATCCAACAGCATCTATGACTAATAATCCGCCGCCAAGTTGTTATCCAAGTCCCCCGTTGGTATTAAGTTGCAAGCAACGGATAATCGCATTAAGTAATGTGCGTAATGTAAACAAGTACATATGACCGTGGACATAGCATTGTTAGGTTACCCCTACTAGCAACAGCACATCCGCAATCTTATAAGTTGTTGTCCCTCTTCCAGATTACCGGAGGCATGAACCCACTATCTAGCATAAATACTCCCTCTTGGAGTTACAAGCATCTACTTGGCCAAAGCATCTACTTGTAACAGAAAGCATGCAAGATCATAAATAACATAGGGCATAGATTGATAATCAACTTGACATAGTATTCAATATTCATCGGATCCCAGCAAACACAACATGTAGCATTACAATAGGATGATCTTGATCATGATAGGCAGCTCACAAGATCTAAACATGATGGCACAAAGTGGAGAGACAACCATCTAGCTACTGCTATGGACCCGTAGTACAAGGATGAACTACTCACACATCACTCCGGAGGCAGGCATGGTGATGTAGAGCCCTCCGGTGATGATTCCCCTCTCCGGCAGGGTGCTGGGAAGAGGTTCTGGACCCTCCCGAGCTAGGGTTGACGACGGCGGCGCCTCTGGAACTTTTCGTGGATAATGGCTCGGGTGTTTAGGGTTTTCGCATCAGGAGGAATAAGTAGGCGAAAGGGCGGCGGCTGACGATCCCCGTGGGGCCCACACCACCCCTCGGCGCGCCTGGCTCCTTGGCCGCGCCCTGGGTGCGTGTGGGGCCCATGTGGCTCCTCTTCGTTGCTCCTTTAGACCTTCTGGTGTGTTCTGATAAAATAGGTCCCTCCGTGAAGTTTCATCCAATTCCGAGAATATTTCCAGACTAGTTTTTCTGGAATACAAAAACAGCAGAAAACAGGAACTGGCACTTCGGCATCTTGTTAATAGGTTAGTCCCAAAAAACGTATAAAAGTGACATAAAGTAGATGCAAAACATGTAGCAATTGGTATAATATCAGCATGGAACATCAAAAATTATAAATAAGTTTGAGACATATCAGTGTCATGTGAACGTCGACTACATGACACTTCACCTTTATGGGCCTAGGGGAATGCATTGTGTATTTGGTTGCTAATTGTGGTATTGCCGGAGTGACAGAAACCTAAACCCCCGTTAGTAAACCGATGCATAAGGGAGCGTAGGATCTCAGAGTTTAAGTCTGTGGTTAGATTTATCTTAATTACTTTCTTGTAATGCGGATGTTTATAAGGGGTATAATCACAAGTATGTATTAGTCCAAGTAAGGGCGGTGCATTAGCATAGGTTCACTGATGGCGTGAAACACACGTTCGTTGGGAGATGATACGTCTCCAACGTATCTATAATTTTTGATGTTCCATGCTTGTTTTATACCAATTGCTACATGTTTTGCATCTACTTTATGTCACTTTTATACATTTTTTGGGACTAACCTATTAACAAGATGCCGAAGTGCCAGTTCCTATTTTCTGCTGTTTTTGTATGCTAGAAAAGCTAGTCTGGAAATATTCTCGGAATTGGACGAAACTTCACGGGGATCCCTATTTTACCAGAAGACACCTGATGGACCAAAGGAGCAACAGAGGAGGGCCACCAGGAGGCCACACGCACCTAGGGCGCGCCTGACCCCTTGGCCGCGCCCTAGGGTGGTGTGGGACCCACGGGGGACTCCAGCCGCCGCCGCCCTTTCGCCTACTTAATCCCCCCGACGAAATAACCCTAAGTCCCTGAGCCAATATCCACAAAAAGTTTCAGAGACGCCGCCGCCGTCAACCCTAGCTCGGGAGGGTCCAGAACCTCTTCCCGGCACCCTGCCGGAGAGGGGAATCGTCACCGGAGGCTTCTACATCACCATGCCTGCCTCCGGAGTGATGCGTGAGTAGTTCATCCTTGGACTACGGGTCCATAGCAGTAGCTAGATGGTTGTCTCTCCAATTTGTGCCATCATGTTTAGATCTTGTGAGCTGCCCTACATGATTAAGATCATATTATTGTAATGCTACATGTTGTGTTTGCTGGGATCCGACGAATATTGAATACTATGTCAAGTTGATTATCAATCTATGCCCTATGTTATTTATGATCTTGCATGCTTTCCATTACTCGTAGATGCTTGTAACTCCAAGAGAGAGTATTTATGCTAGATAGTGGGTTCATGCCTCCATTTAATCTGGGACAGTGACAAAAAGTTCTAAGGTTGTGGATGTGTTGTTGCCATTAGGGGTAACCTAACGATGCTATGTCCACGGGCATATGTGTTTGTTTACATTACGCACTTTACTTAATGCAATTATCCGTTGCTTGCAACTTAATACCAACGGGGGACTCGGATGACAACCCGGCGGTGGATTATTAGTCATAGATGCTGTTGGATAACGCTCTATGTATTTTGTCGTAATGCCCAATTAAATATCATAGTAGTCATCATGCCATGTATATGCATTGTCATGCGCTCACTATTTGTCAATTGCCCAGCTGTAATTTGTTCACCCAACATGTTAGTTATCTTTTATGGAGAGACACCACTAGTGAACTGTGGACCCCGGTCCATTCTTTTAAACTGATTAAACAACCACAAACTGCAAACTGTTCCTTTTTCATTCGCGGCAATTTAATACTGATTTTCCACACCATACGTTTAAAACTTTGTTTTCAGCAAGCCGGTGAGATTGACAACCTCACTGTTTCGTTGGGGCAAAGTACTTTGATTGTGTTGTGTGCAGGTCCACGTCAGCGTCGGAATCCCTGGTGTTGCGCCGCATCATATTTCGCCATTGACAACCTTCTGAAGAGTTGCTGCTCCTACTGGTTCGATAAACCTTGGTTTCATACTGAGGGAAAACTTGCTGCTAAACTACATCAGACCTTCCTCTTGGGGTTTCCCAACGAGCGTGTGATTCACTGCCACATAGCATCAAGCTTCTTTCTGGCGCCGTTGCCGGGGAGACAGCAGTCTTCTGCAAGGGGAGTTTCACGCTTCCAATCTCTTTACTTTGTTTTTGTCTTGCTTAGTTTATTTTATTTTATCTTGTTTGCTTTCAATTATCAAAAACACAAAAAATTAGTTACATGCATTTAGTTTATTTTCAGCTTTGTTTTCTATGTTTTCTGTTAGTTATCATGTCCGGTTCAACTCATTATGTTTTGGTTCCTGAAGTTGAGGTTCGATCTTTTAAGCAACATAGTGGAGAAAGTTTGAAAGATGCTTGGTATAGAATCAGCGATGCTCATCGTAGGTGTACTAAAAAATATTCCACTATGATCCTGCTTAGAAATTTTTATGTTGGCATAACTAGCTGGTATAGGTATGTTTTGGACACTTTGACAGGAGGTAACTTCCTTGGTACTCCTGCGTTGGTAGCTAGTTATATTATTGAGAGTCTAGTAGGAACACCACCTATTAGTAACATTAAAAATGAGATTACCTTGGAAGATGTTATGAAGAAGTTGGAGTCTATAGAGGAAAATTTGCCAAATCTCCTTGATAGTACTAGTAAAGTTGATGAGTCACTAGGAACCATTAATGAAAGAATTGCTGTTTTAGAAACTAGTACTATTCAAGATAATCAAAATATTAGAATTGGTGAATTAGAGGAGTCTATGGATGTGATAAGTTCTACTTTTACCTCTATTAAAACTAAAAGGCAAAAGGCTTTTGTGGGGAAAGAGCAAAAATTTATGTATGTGCCAAAAGCATCTAAACCAAAACTCACGGGTGTGCTTAAAACTGATAACGTGTTTGATGAGCCTGAAGGTATTGAAAGGGGGAATTCTGAAACTACATAGATAAGATACAATGCATTGTTGAGAAAACTTCCGACCTTTCTTTGGATGCTTCTTCACTTGGTAATACTTGATGCATGCTTTGTGCCTAGCTAAAAGGCGTTAAAGAAAAGTGCTTATGGGAGGCAACCCATTATTTTTATTTCTGCAATTTTTCTTTTATTGAGTCAAGGAGGTTGTTTACTTCTGTAGCAACTCCTTTGTATCTTTATTTTCTCGCATTGTTGTGCCAAGAGTAGCCTCTAGTGTTAAGATTTTGCTAAGTTTTGATTGCTGCGCAGAAACAGATTTTTTCTGTCCATTGTACAAAAATCCTAAATTCACCAGATTATTAATTAAATCTGAAATTTGTTGTGCGTAATCTTTATGAATGTCTGAATCTTTCATTAGTTCAAAGTTTTTTTATCTGTGTGCCGTAAGTGCCTCGAATTTTTTTGTCTTTCCGGACTGTTCTGTTTTAGACAGATTATGTCTTTTTATTTTGCATTCTCTCTTTTACTAGTGTTGAGTGAATTTCTTTTTTGGATGGAAGAGCTTCACGTAACACCAGTGGCAGTAGCTAATGTTTAAAGTAACGAGTCATATTGCGTCTTTATAGAACATGTGAATTTTTGATTATGCACTAACCCCTCTAATGAGATTTACTTTGAGTTTGGTGTGACGGAAGTTTTCAAGGGTCAAGAGAGAAGGATGATATAATAGGATCAAGAAGAGTGAAGAGCTTAAGCTTGGGGAGGCTCCCATGGATCTTCCCAGCATATTTCAAGAAGACTCAAGCGTCTAAGGTTGGGGATGCCTTGGGCATCCCCTTCTTCATCGGCAAAATTATCAGGTCATCTCTAGTGAAACTATATTTTAATTCTTTCACATCATATGTGCTTTTCTTGGAGTGTCTGTGTGCTTTTATTTTCAGTATTGCACTTTTATTTTCAATAAAGCTTGACTGGACCCTAGCATTCTTGATTGGGAGAGAGACACGCTCCGCTTTTTCATGAGAATACTCCTATTCTTCACTTATATTTGTTGAGTATTCATATCTAGCACTGTTCAGCTTTTAGCTCTTGTTTTCATGTATCTCTTGTCAGAGCTATTAGCTTTCTTTTGTAGAAAGTACTCTCTTGCTTCACTTATATCTGTTTGGAGAGTTGATTAAATAAATTGATTGGTGTTTGGTTGGTTCAAAAAATGTTACATGTGGTAATTGGTATAAGGAAAAACTTGCTTAATCTTGTAGATCACTAATATGGATAACTTGATGCTTGTCAATTGTTTTGAGTTAACAAGTAGATCATGATTAAATTTGTGCATCACATGAGTTAAGCCTATTAGTGAAGAACTACCGTAAAGCTTGTTGAAAATTTGGTTTGCATCGGTGGTATCTCTAAGGTCTAGATATTTTCTAATAAACGGGTTTGGTTAACAAGGAAGACGGTATGAAGTCTTATAACATTTGCAATATGTTTGTCATATAAAACTTGGTGTACGAGTTGATATTCTTGTTTGCTTATATAAACCTTGCTAGCCTAAACTCTGTACTGAGAGGGAATGCTTCTCGTGCATCCAAATCCTTGAGCCAAAATACATGCCATTCGTGTCCACCATAACTAGCTATATGTGGTATTTCCTTGCCACTCCAAGTAAATTTTTCATGTGCTACCTTTAAATTATTCAAAATGGTATTATTCCCTTTTGTGTCAATGTTTACTAGCTCATGAGGAATTAGTGTGGTTATTCTTTATTCTGGTTGTCAAATGGACTTTTACACCTGGACTAGTGGCATATACATCCGCTTATCCAATAACTTGCAAAAAGAGCTGGCAACGGGGTGCCTAGTCCCAATTAATTACAACTTTAACCAATTAATTCTCTTCACACTTTTGCCCTCATTCATCAGTAAGGAATGACAAAACAGTGAAATACCTGCATGTGTGTAAACCAAAGAGAAAGAGGGATGATCTGCCTTGCTTGTAGAAATAACGTCCTTCATGGGAGCCGCTCTTAAAAGTCCGTTTGACAGGTAGAATACTGTTATCACCCGCTACCATTCATTGACAATTAACAGACACCTCTCAAAAATAGATACTCCTCCATGGTATGTGATTGATGGAAGGCACACGAGGATTCGGTTAGCCATGGCTTGTGTTAGCAAGGTTGGGAGGAGTATCAAATATTTTATGCAATCTCTATATGCTTTCAAAAACCTAAAGCTCTAGCACATGACTTAATCCCTTCTTCCCTCTACGAAGGGTCTTTCTTTTACTTTTATGTTGAGTCAGTTTTCCTATTCTTTCTGTCTTCCACAAGCAAACACTAGTGTCAACTTTGTTACAACATGCGTTATATGCCACGTATTGGACTTGTTATACTACTTTATGTTGACGATATCCATGAGATAAATATGTTGAAAGTTGAAGCAAATGCTGAAACTTAATTCTTCCTTTGTGTTGATTGAATACCTTTTATTAGAAACTATTGCTTTATGAGTTAACACTTATGCAAAACGCTTTGATGCTTGTCTTGAAAGTACTACTCATGAAAACGTTTAGCTTGTGTGATTCATTGTTTACTCATTATCTATTTGGTAGCAAACTATAGACCATTGACTTGGATCACTTCATTCATTTACATGTGCCTTGCAATATTATTTGATCAAGATTATGATGGTAGCATGTCACCTCAAAAATTATTTTGTTTTTATCGTTTACCTACTCGAGGACGAGCAGGAACTAAGCTTGGGGATGCTGATACGTCTCCAACGTATCTATAATTTTTGATGTTCCATGCTTGTTTTATACCAATTGCTACATGTTTTGCATCTACTTTATGTCACTTTTATACTTTTTTGGGACTAATGTCACATCCCAAATTTATAAACTAAGAAAACTTAGTTTCACAAGACCCAAATTTGAGAACCAACAAAAACTTTTTGAAATGTTTCACTGATGATTGTGTTTTACTTCCCATTGCTGTGTCTGACCTTGTGTGGACTTGGTTGTGATATTGATCTTGTTGTGTCTGTTGCTTGTGAGGACAATTCCTCAGTTGTGCTTAATACTAGAATCAAACACACTTGACAACAAATTTGGAATGTGACTTGAATATAAGCGAAACCTCTAAAGGTATTCAAGAGCTTGAATTAAAGATTCCAATTCAAATAAAATGACTTTAATAAATTATTCTCTCTACCTAACTCTCTATTTTCTTCAAACAAATATTTTCTCTATGGAAATATAAAGTATTTGAAGTTGCCTTATTTGTCAAGAAAGTTCCAAAGGTTCAAAACAATATTTTATCACTTGCTTGAAAATATTAAAGGAGTATCAAATTTTATTTACCAAAAACAACATATTCAAACCCTATGAACAAATGTTGTTCAAAACATTTTATTTCTCAACACCAATTTTTGTGGAGCTTCTACACCTATATGGGAGGCTACATGAATTTTCTCAGAATTTTTAAAAATGTTTAAGTGCCTCAATTAAAACACTGAAAGGCTACTGGTTCTAAAAGGAATAAAAGAAAATCAGGAAAGGACCTAGTCGTGAGAGGGAAAAGTTCTGCCAGGGGGCGTTCTGCAAAAATGTCGTCTTCTCTGTAGCAGCCCGTGGTCGACGCCGCCGTGTCGTCCTCCCGCGCGTCGCACGCCGCCCAGGCCCCCCCCCCCCCCCTCTCTCGCTCCTCTGCCCATCGAAGGAGGATAAGGAAGCCCCCCAGGCTCCTCTGCCCTCTCACTCCCTCACTCACCTCTCCCCTGCTCCCTCCCTCTGTTTCTTCCTCGACCGAACCCTAGCCATGGCCGAGCTCGCCGTTGCACGTCGCCGTAGATTGAAGCCGCCCCGTCCAAATCGAAGACCACCCTCGACATCGCCGCGTCGCCCTCTCCCTCTCCGTGCGAGGAATCGAGGAATGGAGCCCGGGATCGTCGCCGCGAAGTTCATCCTCTTCTTCTCCGGCCGCCGATATGTCGAGCAAGCTCGCGGGTGACTCAGTCCACCGTTCGTCGCCATTTTCGCTTCTCCGAGGTCCCCTCGCCGCGAGCTAGCTAATGGACACCACCTTTCCTCTCAGGTTCGCCGGAGTCGGCCTCGCCATCCTCGCCTTGCCTCCTGTGCGCCTCGCCGTCCGTGCGTGTCTGGAGGAAGAAGGAGGGCACGTACCCGTTCGCTTCGCGCGTGGGCTGCTAGTTGGGCCGCCTTCTGCGTGGCTCGGCTCAGATCTGGGCAGATCTGGCCCGTTTCTTTTTTTTAGTAGATCTATTATTTGCTGTTTAAATTCCTGTGAATTGCAGTGAAGCTTTAATTAACTTGTGGTAAATCTGTGCTAGATAATTGAGTGATCTAAATTTTGTAGTGTTCCTGTGTGTTTTGTTAAACATCCAGAACTGGTGTCTTGCAAAAATATATTTTTGTGTGCCTTCTAGATTTAATCTTATAAAAAGTATGTTTTGCACTAAATATTTAATATCCAGAGTTATACAACTCCAAAAATTGCAAACTAAGATGCTATGGAAAGCTTGAGGTGATACCTTTCTAGATGTGTTGGTCTTGTATGCAAATGAAATCTAAAACAGAAGTTTTACTCATTCTTGTAAACACATCAGTGGCAATTTGGTGATTTTTGTAGATTTTTGTGAGATGAATTTTGGAGTAAATCCAATTGGCTTGTCTTCTATATGTGTAGGAGAACATATCCCTAAATTGGTTTGAATTTAGGAGTCATTGATTGACTGTGGTGCTAATTATAAGGTTTAGGCCTTTTTCTGCCTATTTTTATTAGGGCTTTATAAATTGTGTGTTATCACTTTATTGTTATAGATGTGTTTCCTAGCTTGTGTAGGGTGGTAATCCACTGTTGTGATGTGTTTCCTTAATCTTGCTAGCATGTTAGGAGAGCTATTTGTGAATCATGTGTTTATTAGGGTTTTATTCCCTATATAACTTTTCCGCTAGTAATTAAGAATTGCTATGCTTATTTATTTTAATGTGAGAATATTGTGTGCCTTGCTGGTTAATGATTGTTGTGGTACTGTTGTTTGCATGTTATTACTGTTTAGAAGGTTATAATATGTTAGTACTGTTAGTGGTATTTGTTAGACATATTGGTATGGGTAATATGTTTGCATGGCTTGATGAACTTGATAGTCTTTGAGTTGAGTACTAGCTTAACTATCTTGTTAGTGTATCCACCTTAGCTTGGTGAGATATTTTGAATTACAAAGATTATTTGGTGGCTTAACTTTTGTCTGAAGTATTTCCTGTTTAGGGAAAATGGTTGTTAAGTACCTTTAGTAGAAGATGTCTTGGTGCTCTATGTTTTAGCATGTTTGTGGTGTTATACTCCTGATTAGTATAATGCCCCTGTAAATGTAGATCTTAGTTGTGGCTTGAGTGATTAGTTTGATACTTGTGGTTTGTTCCTTGTTTGTATACCACTTCTGGTTTGGTTTGCTTATCGAGTGTTGTTTTATTTTCATGTTTGCGACGCTAGAATTAAACGCTACCGGAGTGGTATTTCGAGAGGATTTATGGAAGAAGAGTCGGAGTTTATTTCTCTGATCAGTGAGGAAAGTCCAGGGACATCCTCTGAGCTTGCATTTATATACATCTATTTTGGTTCACATGTTTTACTTATAAAGAGCAAAAGTGATTTATATGGTGTTTGCCACAAAAGCTATGATTTTGAAACCCTTTTCCAAAATATAAGTATATTATTTTGACACCCTATCTGGAGATATTAGCTGGAATTTCTTTTTCAAACTATAGGATGGGAAAAATATTGTTTACTCAAAACTCCTTTGGAAATACTTGTGTGGTTGTGGAATACCGAGATGTTGGTGTGGAAATGGAGAAATGGTGAATGGAGATGTTTATGAAAAATGCACATTGTGTCTTTGTACTATGACGACCAGCCGATAATCTGTGCGACCACATTTACCCACATATGGGAAAGGGCGTAGTCATATAGTTTGCTCATATTAGTACTGGATGCCTCAACAACGGGGATGACCCCGTTCCATGAGGGGATGGTCCGAGGACCTACCCCCTGACCTGGGTCCTCTTAACAGAAGTCTGCCAACAGGGTTGGTATGAGTGTAATGGAGAAAGAGGATTGAAGGTTCCACCATAAATCGCCGGGCAGAACTACGAGTCCTCTCACTTAGATTCCGACGGGCTGGGTTAAGTGTGTTGGAAAGTTTCGTAGCGGTAGGGTCCTATACTAGCATGAGCAAAGGACAGGCTATGGTCGGTGACTCAACTTCGCATACACCTGGTATGGCGGGACGTGACTGACACGATGAGTTACCGGATGGGTGTGGGAAAAGCGTGCTACCTCTGCAGAGGGTAAAACTATTCGAATAGCCGAGTCCTCGGATATGGACAGTTGGGAGGCTGTCCTCTGACCATGTGCAAGTTTTGCAAAGTTTTGAGATTTGAAAATAAAATGGAGATGTGTGGTATCTGCAACTCTACCGACGGGCTGGTATGAGGTTGCTGGAGAATGATTGACCATGACGGGCTATGGTCGGGAAGTGAAGAGTTTTGTGATTTGAAAGTGGAAAATGTTTTTATGCAACTATGCCCACGGGCCGGCATGAGGTTGTTGGGATTGAATGACCATGAAGGGTTATGGTCGGAAAAGGAGGAGTTTTGGAGAAATAAACCAAATGGTGATTTTCCGGGAAAATGTTTATAAAAGAGACTTCTTACCTATTTCAACAGAGATGTATTTTCGGGAAAAAGTTTTAAACGAGACTTCTTACAAAAACAGATTTTATGGGAAAAGTTCTAAAAGCCTTCTTTCCTTTTTCAATAAAGATATGGAGATTTCAAAACAAAGTTTTATTAAACAAAAGTATATCCTTCTCTTTTCAACAAGGATATAGAGTTTTCAAAGCAAACGAAGTTTATTTAAACAATAAAAAGAGTAGTGCATGCTCATTCCGGGGTAGTTTGCGAGTACATTCAAATGTACTCATATTGGTTTCGTCCCTGGCTATTGTCTTAGCCAGATTTTTGAAGAGGAGCAGTTCGAAGAAGAAGGTTTCGATGACGTCAATGCGAACTAGGGCGCTTCCCAGTCAGCTGCCTGTAGGGTTGGCGAATGGCTTGGGCTCCACGTTGTTTGGTGATATCCGCTGCATGTACCTGTTGAAGTTACGACTTCAATCAAGTAAGTATATTTATTCGGTATTTATGGGTGTTCTGTGATGCCAATTCGAGTTATGTGCGACAACAGACTGATCACGGGATTGTTGCAGGAAACATAACGAGTATCTCGGATAGTTAATCCGGGGTCCTCACAACTAACCTATTAACAAGATGCCGAAGTGCCAGTTCCTGTTTTCAGCTGTTTTTGTATTCCAGAAAAGCTAGTCTGGAAATATTCTCGGAATTGCACGAAACTTCACGGGGACCCCTATTTTACCAGAAGACACCTGATGGACCAAAGGAGCAACAGAGGAGGGCCACCAGGAGGCCACACGCACCTAGGGCGCGCCTGACCCCTTGGCCACGCCCTAGGGTGGTGTGGGCCCCACGGGGGTCTCCAGCCGCCGCCCTTTCGCCTACTTAATCCCCCCGACGAAATAACCCTAAGTGCCTGAGCCAATATCCACGAAAAGTTCCAGAGACGCCGACGCCATCAACCCTAGCTCAGGAGGGTCCAAAACCTCTTCCCGGCACCCTGCCGGACAGGGGAATCGTCACCGGAGGCTTCTACATCGCCATGCCTGCCTCCGGATTGATGCGTGAGTAGTTCATCCTTGGACTACGGGTCAATAGCAGTAGGTAGATGGTTGTCTCTCCAATTTGTGCCATCATGTTTAGATCTTGTGAGCTGCCCTACATGATCAAGATCATATTATTGTAATGCTACATGTTGTGTTTGCTGTGATCCGATGAATATTGAATACTATGTCAAGTTAATTATCAATCTATGCCTTATGTTATTTATGATCTTGCATGCTTTCCGTTACTCGTAGATGCTTTAGCCAAGTAGATGATTGTAACTCCAAGAGAGAGTATTTATGCTAGATAGTGGGTTCATGCCTCCATTTAATCTGGGACAGTCACAGAAAGTTCTAAGGTTGTGGATGTGCTGTTGCCATTAGGGGTAACCTAACGATACTATGTCCATGCGCATATGTGTTTGTTTACATTACGCACTTTACTTAATGCAATTATCCGTTGCTTGCAACTTAATACCAACGGGGGACTCGTATGACAACCCGGCGGTGGATTATTAGTCATAGATACTGTTGGATAACGGTCTATATATTTTGTCGTAATGCCCAATTAAATATCATAGTAGTCATGATGCCATGTATATGCATTGTCATGCGCTCACTATTTGTCAATTACCCAGCTGTAATTTGTTCACCCAACATGTTAGTTATCTTTTATGGAGAGACACCAGTAGTGAACCGTGGACCCCGGTCCATTCTTTTAAACTGATTAAACAACCACAAACTGCAAACTGTTCCTTTTTATTCGTTGCAATTTAATACTCATTTCCCACACCATACGTTTAATCCTTTGTTTTCAGCAAGCCGGTGAGATTGACAACCTCACTGTTTCGTTGGGGCAAAGTACATTGATTGTGTTGTGTGCAGATCCACGTCAGCGCCGGAATCCCTGGTGTTGCGCCGCATCATATTTCGCCATTGACAAGCTTCTGAAGAGTTGTTGCTCCTACTGGTTCGATAAACCCTGGTTTCATACTGAGTGAAAACTTGCTGCTAAACTACATCATACCTTCCTCTTGGGGTTTCCCAACGAGCGTGTGATTCACTGCCACATAGCATCAGGAGACCCCAAGAAGAAGGTATGATGCAGTCCAGCAGCAACTTTTCTCTCAGTATGAAACCAAGGTTTATCGAACAAGTAGGAGCAGTAGCACTTCAGAAGGTTGTCGGCGGTGCCGTTATTCGATCACCAACGTGGAATCTGCACACAACACAATCAAACTATTTTGCCCCAACGAAACAGTGAGGTTGTCAATCTCACCGGCTTGCTGAAAACAAAGGATTAAACGTATGGTGTGGAAAACAGTAGTAAATTGCAGAGAATGAAAAGGAAAAATGTTTGCAGTTTGTGGTTTAATCAATGTAAAAGAATGGACCGGGGTACACAGTTCACTAGTGGTGTCTCTCCATAAAGATAACTAACATGCTGGGTGAACAAATTACAGCTGGGCAATTGACAAATATTGAGTGCATGACAATGCATATATATGACATGATGACTACTATGATATTTAATTGGGCATTACGACCAAATACATAGACCGTTATCCAACAACATCTATGACTAATAATCCACCGCCAGGTTGTCATCCGAGTCCCCCGTGGGTTTTAAGTTGCAAGCAACGGATAATCGCATTAAGTAATGTGCGTAATGTAAACAAATACATATGACCGTGGACATAGCATTGTTAGGTTACCCCTAGTAGCAACAGCACATCCGCAATCTTAGAAGTTGTTGCCACTCTCCCAGATTACCGAAGGCTTGAACCCACTATCTAGCATAAATACTCCCTCTTGGAGTTAGAAGCATCTACTTGGGCAAAGCATCTACTTGTAATGGAAAGCATGCAATATCATAAATAACATAGGACATAGATTGATAATCAACTTGACATAATATTCAATATTCATTGGATCCCAGCAAACACAACATGTAGCATTACCATAAGATGATCTTGATCATGATAGGCAGCTCACAAGATCTAAACATGATGGCACAAAGTGGAGAGACAACCATCTAGCTACTGTTATGGACCCGTAGTCCAAGGATGAACTACTCACGCATCACTCCGGAGGCAGGCATGGTGATGTAGAGCCCTCCGGTGATGATTCCCCTCTCCGGCAGAGTGCCGGGAAGAGGTTCTGGACCCTCCCGAGCTAGGGTTCACGACGGCGGCGCCTCTGGAACTTTTCGTGGATAATGGCTCGGGTGTTTAGGTTTTTCGCATCGGGGGAATAAGTAGGCGAAAGGGCGGCGGCTGACGACCCCCGTGGGGCCCACACGTGGCCTCGGCGCGCCAGGGGGTGGCCCGTGCCCTGGCCGCGTGTGGGGCCCACGTGGCTCCTCTTCGTTGCTCCTTTGAACTTCCAGGTGTGTTCTGATAAAATAGGTCCCTCCTTGAAATTTCGTCCAATTCCGAGAATATTTCCTGACTAGCTTTTCTGGAATACAAAAACAGCAGAAAACAGGAACTGGCACTACGGCATCTTGTTAATAGGTTAGTCCCAAAAAAATGTATAAAAGTGACATAAATTGGATGCAAAACATGTAACAATTGGTATAATAACAGCATGGAACATTAAAAATTATAGATACGTTTGAGACTTATCAGCATCCCCAAGCTTAGTTCTTGATCGTTCTCGAGTAGGTAAACGATAAAAAACAAAATAATTTTTGGGGTGACTGATGGCGTGAATCACACGTTCGCTGGGAGACCCCAAGAGGAAGGTATGATGCAATCTAGCAGCAAGTTTCCCTCAGTATGAAACCAAGGTTATCGAACCAGTAGGACCAACAACTCTTCTGAAGGTTGTTGGCGGTCGCACGGCGCAACACGATCACCAACGCGGAACCTGCACACAACACAATCACAATACTTTGCCCCAACGAAACAGTGAGGTTGTCAATCTCACCGGCTTGCTCAAAACAAAGGATTAAATGTCTCGTGTGGAAAATGAGTATTAAATTGCAGGGAATGAAAAAGGAACAGTATGCAGTTTGTGGTTGTTTAATCAGTTTAAAAGAATGGACCGGGGTCCACAGTTCACTAGTGGTGTCTCTCCATAAAAGATAACTAACATATTGGGTGAACAAATTACAGCTGGGCAATTGACAAATAGTGAGCGCATGACAATGCATAAACGTGGCATGATGATTACTATGGTATTTAATCGGGCATTGCGACACAATACATAGACCATTATCCAACAGCGTCTATGACTAATAATCCACCGCCGGGTTCTCATCCGAGTTCCCCGTTGGTATTAAGTTGCAAGCAACGGATAATCGCATTAAGTAAAGCGCGTAATCTAAACAAACACATATGCCCGTGGACATAGCATCGTTAGGTTACCCCTAGTGGCATAAGCACATCCACAACCATAGAACTTTCTGTCACTGTCCCAGATTAAGTGGAGGCATGAACCCACTATCTAGCATAAATACTCTCTCTTGGAGTTACAAGCATCTACTTGGCCAAAGCATCCACTAGTAACGGAAAGCATGCAAGATCATAAATAACATAGGGCATAGATTGATAATCAACTTGACATAGTATTTAATATTCATCGGATCCCAGCAAAAACAACATGTAGCATTACAATAATATGATCTTGATCATGTAGGGCAGCTCACAAGATCTAAACATGATGGCACAAATAGGAGAGACAACCATCTAGCTACTGCTATGGACCGTAGTCCAAGGATGAACTACTCACGCATCACTCCGGAGGCAGGCATGGCGATGTAGAAGCCTCCGGTGACGATTCCCCTCTCCGGCAGGGTGCCGGGAAGAGGTTCTGGACCCTCCCGAGCTAGGTTTGACGGCGGCAGCATCTCTGGAACTTTTCGTGGATTTTGGCTCCGGCACTTAGGGTTATTTTCTCGGGAGTAATAAATAGGCGAAAGGGCGGCGGCAGAAGACCCCCGAGGGGCCCACACCACCCCAGGGCGCGGCCAAGGGGTCAGGCGTGCCCTGGGTGCGTGTGGCTCCCTGGGTGCCCTCCTCTGTTGCTCCTTTGCTCCATCTGGTGTCTTCTGATAAAATAGGGACCCCCGTGAAGTTTCGTCAATTCCGAGAATATTTCCAGACTAGCTTTTCTGGAATACAAAAACAGCAGAAAACAGGAACTGGCACTTCGGCATCTTGTTAATAGGTTAGTCCCAAAAAATGTATAAAAGTGCCATAAAGTAGATGCAAAACATGTAGCAATTGATATAAAACAAGCATGGAACATCAAAAATTATGGATACGTTGGAGACGTATCAGTGACATGCTACCATCATAATCTTGATCAAATAATATTGTAAGGCACATGTAAGTGAATGAAGTGATCCAAGTCAATGGTCTATAATTTGCTACCAAATAGATAATGAGTAAACAATGAATCACACAAGCTAAACTTTTTCATGAATAATACTTTCGAGACAAGCATCAAAGAGTTTTGCATAAGAGTTAACTCATAAAGCAATAGATTCTAATAAAAGGTATTTAATCAACACAAAGGAAGAATTAAGTTTCAGCATTTGCTTCAATTTTCAACAAATTTATCTCATGGATATTGTCAACACAAAGCAATATAATAAGTCCAATATGTAGCATATAACAAATGTTGTAACAAAGTTGACACTAGTGTTTGCTTGTGAAAGATAGAAAGAATAGGAAAACTGACTCAACATAAAAGTAAAAGAAAGGCCCTTCGCAGAGGGAAGCAGGGATTAAATCATGTGCTAGAGCTTTTAAGTTTTGAAAAACATATAGAGATTGAATAAAATATTTGACACTCCTCCCAACCTTGCTAACCAAATCCTCGGGTGCCTTCCATCAATCACATACCATGGAGGAGTGTCTAGTTTTGAGAGGTGTTTGTTAATTGTCAACGAATGGTAGCGGATGAAAACAGTATTCTCCCTGTCAAACAGACTTTTAAGAGCGGCTCCCATGAAGGACGTTATTTCTACCAGCAAGGCAGATCATCCCTCTTTCTCTTTGGTTTACACACGCAGGTATTTCACTGTTTGTCATTGCTTACTGATAAATCAGGGCAAAAGTGTGAAGAGAATTAAGCGGTTAAAGTTGTAATTAATTGGGACTGGGCACCCCGTTGCCAGCTCTTTTTGCAAATTATTGGATAAGCGGATGTATATGCCACTAGTCCAGGTGTAAAAGTCTGTTTAACAAGTCGAATAAAGAATAACCCACTACTTACTCATGAGCTAGTAAACATTGACACAAAAAGGAATAATAATAGTTTTGAATAATTTAAAGGTAGCACATGAAAAATTTACTTGGAGTGGCAAGGAAATACCACATATAGGTAGTTATGGTGGACACAAATGGCATGGATTTTGGCTCAAGGATTTAGATGCACGAGAAGCATTCCCTCTCAGTACAGAGTTTAGGCTAGAAAGGTTATGTAAGCAAACAAAAATATCAACCAGTACACCAAGTTTTATATGACTAACATATTGCAAACATTATAAGACTTCATACCGTCTTCCTTGTTAACCAACCCTTTTATTAGAAAATATCTAGACCTTAGAGATACCACTCATGCAAACCAAATTTCAACAAGCTTTACGGTAGTTCTTCACTAATAGGCTTAACTTACATGATGCAAAAGTTTAATCATGATCTACTTGTTAACTCAAAACAATTGACAAGTATCAAATTATCCAAATTAGTGATCTACAAGAATATGCAAGTTTTTTCCATTATACCAATTACCACATGCAACATTTTCTGTTCCAACCAAACACAAATTTAAAAGAAAGCTAATAGCTCTGACAAGAGATACATGAAAACAAGAGCTAAAAGCTGAACAGCGCTAGATATGAATACTCAACAAGTATAAGTGAAGAATAGGAGTATTCTCATGAAAAAGCGGAGCGTGTCTCTCTCCCAATCAAGAATGCTAGGGTCCAGTCAAGCTTATTGAAAATAAAAGCAATACTGAAAATAAAAACACACAGACGCTCCAAGAAAAGCACATATGATGTGAAAGAATTAAAATATAGTTTCACTAGAGATGACCTGATAATTTTGCGATGAAGAAGGGGATGCCTTGGGCATCCCCAAGCTTAGACGCTTGAGTCTTCTTGAAATATGCTGGGGAGATCCATGGGAGCCTCCCCAAGCTTAAGCTCTTCACTCTTCTTGATCCTATTATATCATCCTTCTCTCTTGACCCTTGAAAACTTCCGTCACACCAAACTCAAAGTAAATCTCATTAGAGGGTTAGTGCATAATCAAAAATCACATGTTCTATAAAGACGCAATATGACTTGTTACTTTAAACATTAGCTACTGCCACTGATGTTATGTGAAGCTCTTCCACCCAAAAAAGAATTTCACTCAACACTAGTAAAAGAGAGAATGCAAAATAAAAAGGCATAATCTGTCTAAAACAGAACAGTCCGCAAAGACGAATTTTTTCGAGGCACTTACGACGCTCAGATCGAAAAACTTTGAACTAATGAAAGATTCAGACATTCATAAAGATTACGCACAAAAAATTTCAGATTTAATTAACAATCTGGTGATTTTAGGAATTTCGTACAGTGAACAGCAAAAATCTGTTTCTGCGCAGCAATCAAAATTTAGCATCATCTTAACATTAGAGGCTACTCTTGGCACAACAATGCGAGAAAATAAAGATACAAAGGAGTTGCTACAGAAGTAAACAAACTCCTTGACTAAAACTGAAAATAAAAGATAATGGGTTGCCTCCCAAAAGCGCTTTCTTTAATGCCTTTTAGCTAGGCTAGAAGATTTTAATGATGCTCTCATAAGAATAAGAGTTAAAACACAAAGAGAGCATCAAGAGGCAAATATCAAACACATTTAAGTCTAACCCACTTCCTATGCAAAGGAATCTTGTAATAAAATAAATTATTGAAGCATAAAGCAACTAGCATAGAAAGACGAAACAAATGCAACTTCAAAACTTTCAACATAAAGAGAGGTGTTTTAGTAACTTGAAAACTTTTACAACCATATTTTCCTCTCTCATAATAACTTTCAGTAGCATCATGAACAAACTCAACAATATAACTATCACATAAAGCATGCTTTTCATGATCTACAAACACATAATTTTTATTAAGCTCAAAAACAGTGGGGTCATTAAACCCACTTTTGACAATAGTAGTATAATAAATATCATTAGGCAATATAGGACCATCATCAAGAGCATTATCATATATAACATTAGGGAGCACATTTTTACTTTCTGCAATTTCCTCTTTTACTTGAGTCAAGGAGTTGTTACTTCAAATTTATCAAAAGAGATATTTCAATAGAATCATGACATTCAACAATATAGCATTCTTCCTCCTTAGGTAGGCATGGAGGGTAATCATATAATGTAAGAGTTAAAGAGTTACTATCATTAGAAGGTAGATCCTCCTTTTGTTCATCACTCTCTTCCTCTTTTTCATCAAATGAGCAATCAGTTTCAGCAATTTCTTCTCCCACAGGTTCCTGAAAGGTAGCAAGTTGTTCTGGAGAATAAGTTTTCTCAAGAAATTCAGTGATATAAGGATTATCATTGTAATATTCAAGGCAATAACCAAGTATAGCAAATTTCAGACTATAAGGAGAATCATCATTGAATATAACCAGCAATTTCATAGGCACCCCCAAAAACAAAAAATTCTTCAGTTTGTTCAAGATTACCAAAGTCATAGTTTCCTTTAGCATAAGCAGCCAAGGTTTCATTATCATTATAATCACATTGGAAAGGGAGGTGTTTATGCCTTCTACAACATAAAGATTCATTAAAGCAGTAGGATTCATCATAAGTAGAGCACAAGTTCTTAGCAAAATAATTCAATGTACTTATTTGTTTCCATAATGTTCCCTTTTTGAGACAAGCGGTATTCCTTAAATAATTTTGTTATTCCTCTGAACCCACTTAGCCAACAAGATTTTGTTTCCATTGATAGCAATAAACAACTAGACATAATAACAAACCGAAATAAACTAGATGCAAGAAACTAATTTTTTTGTGTTTTTGATAATTAAAAGCAAACAAGATAAAATAAAATAAACTAAGCAAGACAAAAACAAAGTAAAGAGATTGGAAGCGTGAAACTCCCCTTGCAGAAGACTGCTGTCTCCCCGGCAACGGCGCCAGAAAATAGGCTTGATGGCGTGAAACACACGTTCGTTGGGAGACCCCAAGAGGAAGGTATGATGCAGTCAGCAGCAAGTTTTCCCTCAGTATGAAACCAAGGTTTATCGAACCAGTAGGAGCAGTAGCACTTCAGAAGGTTGTTGGCGGCGCCGTTACTCGATCACCAACGTGGAATCTGCACACAACACAATCAAACTAATTTGCCCCAACGAAACAGTGAGGTTGTCAATCTCACCGGCTTGCTGAAAACAAAGGATTAAACGTATGGTGTGGAAAACAGTAGTAAATTGCAGAGATTGAAAAGGAACAATATTTGTAGTTTGTGGTTTAATCAATGTAAAAGAATGGACCGGGGTCCACAGTTCACTAGTGGTGTCTCTCCATAAAGATAACTAACATGCTGGGTGAACAAATTACAGCTGGGCAATTGACAAATATTGAGCGCATGACAATGCATATATATGACATGATGACTACTATGATATTTAATTGGGCATTACGACAAAATACATAGACCGTTATCCAACAGCATCTATGACTAATAATCCACCGCCAGGTTGTCATCCGAGTCCCCCGTTGGTATTAAGTTGCAAGCAACGGATAATCGCATTAAGTAATGTGCGTAATGTAAACAAATACATATGACCGTGGACATAGCATTGTTAGGTTACCCCCAGTAGCAACAGCACATCCGCAATCTTAGAAATTGCTGTCACTCTCCCAGATTACCGGAGGCATGAACCCACTATCTAGCATAAATACTCCCTCTTGGAGTTACAAGCATCTACTTGGGCAAAGCATCTACTAGTAACGGAAAGCATGCAAGATCATAAATAACATAGGACATAGATTGATAATCAACTTGACATAGTATTCAATATTCATCGGATCCCAGCAAACACAACATGTAGCATTACAATAAGATGATCTTGATCATGATAGGCAGCTCACAAGATCTAAACATGATGGCACAAAGTGGAGAGACAACCATCTAGCTACTGCTATGGACCCGTAGTCCAAGAATGAACTACTCACACATCACTCCGGACGCAGGCATGGTGATGTAGAGCCCTCCGGTGATGATTCCCCTCTCCGGCAGAGTGCCGGGAAGAGGTTCTGGACCCTCCCGAGCTAGGGTTGACGACAGCGGCGCCTCTGGAACTTTTCGTGGAGAATGGCTTGGGTGTTTAGGGTTTTCGCATCGGGGGGAATAAGTAGGCGAAAGGGCGGCGGCTGATGACCGCCGTGGGGCCCACACGTGGCCTCGGCGCGCTAGGGGGGTGGCCCACGCCCTGCCCGTGTGTGGGGCCCACGTGGCTCCTCTTCGTTGCTCCTTTGGACTTCCAGGTGTGTTCTGATAAAATAGGTCCCTCCGTGAAATTTCGTCCAATTCCGAGAATATTTCCTGACTAGCTTTTCTGGAATACAAAAACAGCTGAAAACAGGAACTGGCACTACGGCATCTTGTTAATAGGTTAATCCCAAAAAAAATGTATAAAAGTAACATAAAGTAGATGCAAAACATGTAACAATTGGCATAATAACAGCATGGAACATCAAAAATTATAGATACGTTTGAGACGTATCATTCACCCACACAACACTTATCAAAACAATAAAGATTAATCAACTATATGAAGCGAAAGCACTTGACTATGTTCCCGTGTATCCTCAAGAACATTTTGCCATCATAAGTAAACCAACCGGCTTGTCCTTTGCTCTAAAAAGGATTCGGCCACTTGCTGCAATTATTATTACTGTCTTTAATTTACTCGTATTTTATTTATCTGCTATATCAAAAACCCCTAAAAACTTGTCTGCTAGTGTTTACAGTGAAATCTTTACCGAAACTCCTTGTCAGCACCTTCTGCTCCTCGTTGGGTTCGACACTCTTATTTATCGAAAGTACTACGATACACCCCGTATACTTGTGGGTCATCAAGTACCAAACGATGACATGCACTAGTTTACGAGTTTAATGATGTCAGCTAGATTTCCTACTAATTTGAAGTTTCAAAATGTTTTATATTTCAAACCATAGATCCTATTGGAAATCTGTTTTCACCGATAAATCCGTTGCGACGAGATGATCTGATAATTATATCATACTATGTGACAAATTGCTAATGTGTTCTCTCCTAATTTGAAATTTCAAAATGGTTTATCTCTCAGACGACAAATCCGATTAAAAAATGTTTTCACCAGTGAATCGGTCACCATAAGATTTTCAAAACTATATATCATGTTGATATGTTTCGATAATGTTTTCACCGGTGAATCGGTCAACCTCACCAGCCTCCTTGCATCCGGCCTCGCAGGCGCAACCACAAATCCAGCGCGTCCGGCCTCGCAATCACCGGATCCGGTGATTCATCGCCGCCTTGGACTAAAAGGTCTAATCTTTTCGAATCAGAGCGAGTAGTGAAAATGTTAAACGACTTAGATTACCAAGTACATAACAAAACGAGTTATCAAGGCTAAACTAGCACGATGTTACCAACTATGTAGCAAACCAAGTTACCGATGCTAAATAAGCTAGTTCAAGATTACCAAGCTTGGAGCAAAAAAGTTACCAAGGGTGAAAATCTAGATGATTACCAAGTATCTAGCAAAAAAGTTAGCAAGCTTGAAATATTAAAATTCCAAGTACATAACATATTACCAAGACTAAACTAGCATGATGTTACCAACTATATCGCAAAACAAATTACCGAATCTAAAAAGCGAGTCGAAGATTACCAAGCATAGAGAAAACAAGTTACCAAAGAGTGATAATCTAGATTCTTACCAAGTATCTAGCAAATAAATTAGCAAAGCTTGAATTATTAAGACACCAATACATAACAGATGAGTTATGAAGACTAAACTAGCACGATGTTACCAACTATATAGCAAAATAAGTTACCGAAACTAAAAAGTTAGTCGAAGATTACCAAGCTTAGAGCAAACAAGTTACCAATGGTAAAATCGAGAAAATATTACTAAATATCTAGCAAAAAAGTTACAAAACTTAAACTATTAAGATACCAAATACATAACAGATGAGTTACCGAGGCTAAAATGGCATGATGTTACCAACTATATAGCAAACAAGTTACCGAATCTAAAAAGCTAATCGAAGATTACCAATCATAGATTAAACAAAGTTACCAAAGGGTGAAAATCCAAGTTTGAACTATTAAGATACCAAGTACATAACATATTAGCAAGGCTAAACTAGCATGATGTTACCAACTATATAGCAAACAAATTATCGAATCTAAAAAGCTAGTCGAAGATTACCAATGATAGAGCAAACAAGTTACCAAAGGGTGAAAATCTAAATGATTACAAGGTATCTAGGAAACAAATATAGCAAAGCTTGAATTATTAAGATACCAAGTACATAACACATGAGTTATCAAGGCTAAACTAGCATGATGTTACCAACTATATATGAAAACAAGTTACCGAATCTAAAAAGGTAGTCGAAGATTACCAAGCATAGAGCAAACAAGTTACCAATGGTAAAATCGAGAGAAATATTACTAAATATCTAGCAAAAAAGTTACCAAACTTGAACTATTAAGATACCAAATGCATAACAGATGAGTTATCAAGGCAAAACTAACATGATGTTACCAACTATATAGCAAACAAGTTACCAAATCTAAAAAGCTAGTCGAAGATTACTAAGCATAGAGCAAAAAAGTTACCAAGGGTGAAAATCTAGATGATTACCAAGTATCTAACAAAAAAGTTAGCAAGCTTGACCTATTAAGATACCAAGTACATAATAGATGAGTTATCAAGGCTAAACTAGCATGATGTTACCAACTATATAGCAAAAAAGTTACTGAATCTAAAAAGCTAGTAAAATATTACCAAACATATAGCAAACAAATTACCAATGGTAAAATCGAGAAGAAGATTACCGTATATCTAGGGAAAAGGTTACCAAACTGGAACTATTAAGATATAACCAAAGACATAACAGACGAGTTACCAAGGCTATACCCACAGACTGAACATAGTTTGATCATGAGCCAAAGGTTGCAACAACCGTGGGAAATAAAATTTTAAAATACAAGTTGCTATGAGAAAGTATTCTAAGTGAATTTTGTGGTCTTCTAATAATAATCTCATGGCAGAAGCATCGTGATTCCCCATGAACAATCGTAGTTTTTATAATCAACATCACTACTACATGATTCTTTTGTATTCTTTGGTATTCCATGAATAAGCACTGTTAATTGACCTGCATTGGGTACTGCACGTTTAAGGTGAAGGAGCCTCAGCCTAGCAATGTGCATGTACTCCTATCAGATTAAGTAGAGAAAAAACATCAGATGTGTTCCACAATATGAGGATACAGAATACTCCCTACTTTCTGTGAGCAAAAAATTTACAAGATATAGGAGATTGCAAGCTACTCCAGATATTATGTACAGGACTAAACAATGAACCTAAATCCCTAAAATAAATACATAATATCTATATTTTTATTTTTTTGGCATACATGTCATTTTGTAGTATACATGTTATTTTTATTTTTAGCGCTATCATAGTTATCATTTCGTAATTATATTTTCTTTATCTTTAGATATTACTGGCGTTCATCTGGAATCTCTTTTGATAAAAAATCATAGTAGTCAGAATTATATTTTTCTGTTATTTTTATACTAATAGGAAGTAATAGTTCTTTTCTATTCTAGTTTTTTGAACTAGTTGGAAGTGGAATTTTCCTATTCCCCACCCGTTTTATTTACCCTAAAAAATCACTGTCCCAAAAAGGGAATTGAAAATGTATACTAGGCATTTTTCGGCAAGCAATTGCCAAATATTTTTTATGTTTAGCGCGTAAAGGGAATAGTAAAAAAGGAAATAGAAAAGTTGAGCATGAACTCTTAGGGCCCTCAATTTTTCCCTGAAAAAACACTAGCCCAAAAAGACAAATCAAAATAAATTTTGTCTAGGAAAAATGATTTTCATACAAAATAAATGTGTCCATAAATAAAGGAATAGAAAAATTGAGCATAAACCCTCAGGCCTAAGAATTATTCTTGATATAATTTACACGTTTCCATAAAACAAAAATAAAGGGAATAGTCCAAAGGGAAAAAAAGATTGTTGGACACCTCACGTTGTCCATGCTCGTGTAAAGGAAGAAAAAGTAAGAGAAATAAATGAAATAGATAAGAAAAAAAAAAAAGGGAATAGGCAGCCACCACGAACCACCTGTGCACGCTAGGAAATTAAATATTCCCTCTGTTCCAAATTAATTGACTTCCATTTGTCCAAATGTGGATGTATCTATACTTGTAACATGTCTAGATACATCCACATGTGGGCAAATAAAAGTAAATTAATTTGGAACGGAGGGAGTAGCATTTCACGTACGGGGGCAAAGTGAACAGAAAGGGAATAGACGTGAGACCACATGCGCGCGCCGCGCAGGCAAGGAGACGCTCGACTGTGCGAGCGCTCGCACGAGGGAGCAGAAGCAATTTCGCGTATCTTGGCTGGAGCATATAGGTATAGCTGCAAGAAAAAGAAATAACACGTAAAAGACTCTAAATAGCTGCTTCTGTTTTAGAAAACCTGCCGTGTACGAGAGTCTAGCTAGCTTGGTTAGAACAGTTTAGACAAAAATGGTGACAAAGGATAAGAGAACAGTTTAGACAAAAATTAAACTAATCACCTCTGTTTTATTTACCCTATTTCTGAGTTAGTGAAATTCAAATTTTTGAAGTTTGACAAAAAATGTAGCAATGAATATCAATGTTCATAATGTCAAATTTGTACATTGTGAAAATATATTTTATGATAATTATATTAATAATGATTTTATATTTTAAATGTTGATATTTGTTTCCTAATATTTGGTCATACTTTATTGATTTAACTAAATCTAATACGCAGGGTAATTGTGAATGGAGGGTGTACGTTGTTTTTATGATTAAGTATACATAAATTTCAAATTTATTCGAGTTCCATTCGACAAAAACACTCACAAAACATATGCAGAAGTTTGGAGTCGTGAAGTTTTAAATTTCATGAAGTCAGGACATTAGTCGTTCTATGTATATTTTTTTATTAATTACACATAAATGAAAATTTTATTTGACCGCCATGAGAGCAATACTCTCACGAACGCCCGCGGAAGTTCGTAATTCGGAGTCGTGTAGTTCTAATAGTAATTAAGTCACAACATTAGTCACACTATCGACAAGAGAATCCCTCACACTAAGAATATTACCGACTTAATGATACACACAGTGTTGAGTCAACGCATATTCATACGAGGATGAGAATGTCCCTTCCACTGAACAAATATTCCAACTTAATGAGACACAAATCATCAAATCTTCAAAATTGATGAAGATACAACATAGTCGAGACACATCGGTGGCAACGTCGACCCACACTATAAAAGAGATTGACACAATGATACACATAGTGTTAAGTCCCCAAAAATTCTCGATTGATATATTTCCTGTTTAGTATCCACACGGTGTGTCAAAACTATTTTTAATCTGAGGACCTATAAGGAGTACTATTAAATATTATGAATTGTTTTCGCGTATATTGCTTGGTTTGTATGGTAGACATATTTGGACTATTGTATGTGTATGTCTCTTAGCTAACAAATCAACATAAGAGTACATGTCATGCCAACTCCACGATAAAATTGATGACTAATTAAGAGTCTTGAATTATGCTGTTCAAGCCGCATAATCATTTTGCATAACAAAGAAAATACATGTGTCCGAGTGTATAGAACTATGGAACGAGATCAAGATAAGTTAAGGAGTGGAAAACTTAGAGTCGTACTTCTCTAACTTTAACTAATGTATAAATATGTTAAACAATATGTCTAGAAAATCTTTAGCAGTAAATTCATATAAAAGGAAGGCCAAGTTTCTCCACGTTCATGTTTGTAAAACGTTGGACATTATGACAGGGAGATTGTAAATTAGAGGAAGAAACATCAGATATAGACAATTCTCACTATTTAATGTGACCTATTATTTAAGGAGGATAAACAATTTTATAATAATTCAGCAATTTTAAGATAACTAATCTCACGTTTGATTTAGCAGAATGTAAGAATTATAGTTCTGTTTACAGATCCAATATGCTTACATGGGTGTTTCATCATATAACATGATAATCATTTGTCCACAAATTTCACATTGCCAAATATGTTACTCACATACGTGATATTTTGCTTACCAAAACATTTACGCTCATTGTAGAACAATTTTGTACTAATGTCATATCAATGAAACCCTGTTTTCTTCTTGAACACTTTCAACCAACTACAGATGACGCCCTCACATTTGCGAGGGCCGCTATGCTAGTTCTCCTAACAACAACCCAAGTTGGTATTGAAACTTCTGAGGCAAGCACATGTATAATAAGGGATTACCGATCCTGGACTTCCATGCAATTTTTTTGACTGATATCCCTATTTTTATTGTGCTTGTATTGTACCAACTGATCAACGATGACGGCGTCTTTTTTTCGAACAATTATCGATGACGGTGTCATAAGGCTCACATCCAATTACAAACTCAAGTAAGTTCACCTTTTGACACTGTATCATATGATTATAGATATGAACCTATCCTCCCTATTATACCGTCTTTATAAGGTTCGTATATTGTGACACTTCTTCTTACACAAAAAATAAACTTGTCATTGAAAAGTACCCTTTTCAAGATCCATCTGGTTCCCTTCACCCCCAGCAAATTATAAGGCTCCAAGAGGTGAGGAAATACCCAATGAATTTATCGAGTGTAGTTTAGCTATGCTAGATTAGTTTGTTATTCACAACAATATTTTGGTGGTTGGGTTTGGTCGTATCGAATAAAGGATATTGACTCTTGCTAAGTCTCTATGTTAAAATATGTATCAATGTTCATGTAGTAATACTCAGAACTCGTGGTTCTCAATAATTATTAAGATTTGAGATATTTAATCTTACACTGAGAGAATAATACTCAAAAAATTAACACGTCCCAGGAATTCGAACTAGGAATCTCCGGGAGAGTACAAAACATCGCTGACAGCGCGCAACCTCCTCGGACTTGCATGTTGAAGAACTAGAATAATAT
Organism: Poa pratensis; assembly: GCA_947311845.1. NCBI lineage: Eukaryota > Viridiplantae > Streptophyta > Magnoliopsida > Poales > Poaceae > Poa > Poa pratensis. The sequence continues at coordinate 4,595,576 of CAMZMU010000034.1, forward strand.
ATTCTATTTACCTATTTTTTTTATTTCAATTCCAGAAAAAACTCGGATTTTTTTGAATGGTGACAACATTTCAGCAAAAAATTCGGAACAATTTCAACAATCCTAGTCGCCGCATAATGCGGAGCTCATAGCGCTCCGCACACCCTGTCACGCAGTGGGCCGGCCCAATAGGAGCACTTCCAGCAGAATTTAGTTTTATTGCTTTCATTCGTTTTTTCTGTTTCCTTTTCTTTCCTTTTTTCATTTCTTTTTTCTTTTTTACTGTTTCCTTCTTCTTTTCTGTTTTATTCTGAGGGTACTGTATTCATTTTATGCATATGGCCTTTATTGCACCTGTTTTATATTAAAAATCAATGTCTTTATGTTGTAAAAAATTATTATTCATTTTAGTTCATATTAAAAAATCGTTCAAATATCATATATGTTCATATTTTTTTAATAAATGTTTACATATATATTTTATGAGAAGAATCGTTCTTATAAATTAAATGTTCATATTGAAAAATTGTTCAAATGTTACCTTTTGAAAAACCGTTAGAATAACATAAATGTTCATATTTAAAAATCGTTCAAATAACATAAATGTTCATATTTTAAAATCATTCAAATAACAGGGACCTATGGCCCCACGCAACGCCACGGATGCATGCCTCGATGTCTAGCTGTTTTTTTCTTGAGAGTTGAGAGTACACCGTAACACCGATCGGTGTCAATTGCTTGTACGTCTAGCGAAGAGGTCGCGATGGATCGAGATAGCAACGTCAAATGTGCATGCATGGGCCATGCACATATTGCAATGGCTTGGCGCAGCCAGGTGCACCCCATAATTATACGTATTACGCAACGTTACAAAACATCGTCCATATTGAACAATACGTACAATTACAAGAGGTGATACAGTTCACCTCTTTGAATGCAGTGTGTCCCCAGTCCCCACCACGCGACCATTTGACAGCTTTGATGTCCTCGTATATCAGCTTCCGTCGTGTACATGTTCCCTGCACATCGTCCATATTTTTCGACAAGTCTACGTGTATGTGGCAGCGATGCCCACAAAAGTGCCAGTGCGCTGCACGATTTCATTTTATATTTTTTGTTGTTGAGAAAAGCACGATTTCATTTTGGTGATAAACAGATCCAGATCGTGTGACAATCAAGGGGCGCGAATGGGCCACAGTGAGCCATGGGGTCAGGAGCCGATCTGAAAACTCAGGGCCTTTGGGGCCCATGTACAAAGCATTATAGACTTGATGGAAAATGCGTAAAAATTATTTGTAGTCATTTCAGTTTGCAACAACAACATTGGAAAAATAATTGAATTTTGACAAACTGTGAAATACCATAGAGATATAGCTAGGACATGAATGGATGGTGTAAATATATATAGTCATTGGGGAAAGAGATGTTGTAAAATCTAGAAATTTCATACCTTTAAGATGACCCTAATAAACCGAAAGGGAGGGAGAGTAATTGGATAGACCGTGTTAACACCTGAACTTTATGCTTTCACGCGACTTTTTTGTGCCAATATCCAACACACGCGTTTCTTTGTTGTAACGTCGAGTAATGAAATCAACCCGATACTCAATGAACCCCATCTAAGGAGGTGTGTCGATTCTTTGAAGACCGTCGTCCTAGGGGTTCCCAATAAAATGTGTCGAGGAGATGACTTGTTGTGATCCATGACATGCTATTTCAAAGGTAATGCGTCCTATCCCGAACTCTTGTCCTAATCCAATCACCATGTTTGAAGAACACACCCAACATGAATCACATCGGCTAGCTGTTCTAGCAAGTCACTAGTAGCTAGATGTAGCATGCTGCAAGTGACCCGAGTAAAGATAGCCATGATGACTTAATATGTTTGTTGCATATTTACAACCATAAAGGACATGATCATAGTTACAGAGGAGCAGTATATATATCTAGCAAGAGATGGACACTTGTATTTCAACATAGAGAATAATACGAAGATGTGATATATTTGCCAGAAATCATAGTAAACTACATGGCAGCCCTTAAACTACAGGTAGCTAGGGCGTGTAGGGCACTGTTGGTTGGAACAGAGGCGGCGCCCCGATCTCAACTCCATGGCAGCCGAACTTTATCGAAGTCCTTCTCGTCTTAACAAATCTTACACTTTCTTTGTAAACAACCCGATATGTAGCGGCACCTGACCTTTTAACTTGTTTAATTAAACAATTCTTCATGAGAGATCCATTTAGGACACATCATACAAGTCTCTACATGGGTTGGATCCCTTAAAGAAAGCCATTGCGTACAGTGTCTTTTCCCCTTTCATGTTCCCACCAAGAAAAATCGGGGGTACTGTTTATTTATAGTTTTATGCATTCACGGTAGGTTAGGTCACTCCACCACTAGTAACCACTTAGTCTTTCATAGAGGCACAGTCATAGTGGCGAGATGGTTCACCTCAGCAGGTGCGGAGCATCATACACGCACACTTGGTCCGAGGCCCTACCTAATTTTCTTCCAAAACTCGTTCTCCCAATGTACCGATTCATGGCGTTGCTTCCGTGCACCTGTATTTTGGGGAAGTAGATTTGGCTAGGTGAAGTTTGTGGCATATTGGGCTCAACTACTAAAAATTGCCAACCCAATTGATTATTTAGTCGAATATAATATTTTGTGTTGGTTTGACTAAATATTTACATATCGTTGCACTAGTAGGGAAAACCTTACCTGTGGCGCACCTAAAAGGGCTACCAGTGGCGCACGGGACGTGCGCCACTGTAGCTCCGCCAGTGGTAATGGCTTACCTGTGGCGCACGAGCCATGCGCCACAGATAACACAACTTATCTGTGGCGCACAAGGCCGTCCGCCACAGATAGGCCATCCAGTGCGCCACAGGTAAGGTCCCTGGGACACCCCCCTTATACGTGCAACTGCCCAACTGTGCGCCACAGATAATATCTTTGTGCGCCACAGGTAACCATACCCTGTGCGCCACAGATAAGTTCCCTGTGCGCCACAGGTAACATGCTCTGTGCGCCACAGGTAATATTTCCTGTGCGCCAGAGGTAACATATATTGCAATTTTTTTTGCTGTACCGTATTTCGTATATGCACAGGTATAAATACACAGGGAGTATAAATACACAGTTTTGGCCAAAATAAAGTAATCACATTCGAAAGTTCCGAAATAGACACAAATTCATTACATTTGATCATACATCCCGATTCATAACACTAAAAGTAGCATGTTCGAATAAAAACTAAAAACAATGACAAGTTTATGAATTAGGTTTACAAGACACATAAAAGTGCAACCACACATTGCACTCGGAACAACAACATATCGACCATATGATCACTGCTTGGCCGGTTGGGGCTTGCTCCTGCTCGTCTCGGTTGGGGCTTCGGCGGGAAAGGCTTGTGTCCATCTAAAGTGTTGAATGGCCGGTAGTCACCCTGATCTTCTGAGCGCTTTTCAACTTCGGCGTTCGGTGGATGCACGTTGCCGTTGTAGAACAGCCCTTCCTTAGGGAGGACATCACGGACGATTGTCATTGCAATCGAGTTCTGGATGCGACAGAACTCCTCTCTGTGTTGCTCATCAGTGGCCTCCGTCATGATCCTCACGCAGCGATCGCGGAGACTAGATGACAACTGTAGTTGTTGCTGATCCCGTACGTACTCCCGCATGTGCATTAAGACGTAGAAGGCGTCCTGGTCATTCGTTGCCGGCTGCGTGACGGATTTGAAATTCGTGTGGTGGGCGAACACCAGCTTGCCATCTTTCTCTTTTCGTACTTCCATGGGGCCTTCGTGGAAGGCGTAGCCGATGAGAGCATCATTCATAACACTCTTGATATGTTCATAGTCTTTCTTCTTGTGTTGCCTCCCCGAGTCCAAATAAAAGGCTTCCGAACGTCTCGGGTACGCAACAATAAGGACACAGTATTTGTTCCTGCACAAAATGAGACCGGCCATAGTCAAGTTAATCCTCGTACGGATGGAAATGCATGAAAAGCATGAGTAATGGAGGAAAGCGAATGACTTACTCGGAAAGTATGGCATGAGAATGATTTGCCTCTCATGATTCTTCTGGAAGAATTTTTGGACGTACCGCGTCACTTGTCGCTTACCTTCACTGTGGTTGATACGGCCCTCCTGAAGGTGGTAGGGCTCCATTACAGCTAGGACCCCGGGTTTCCTCTCTCATAAGCATGTACTCCATCTTGAGAGCAATCAGGCGGACGAAGCATAAGTGGAGTCGCTTCATATGGTACATGTCGAAGAGCTCTTCAAATCTCACGAAGAACACGTCCGCGGGGTATTCATCGGCAAGGCCAATGTCCTTTGGTACCTTTACTGGGAAAACTGGGTATACTGGACATGATGATTTGATAAGAGTGTCCTCGATATGGTGAACCATGTCATGGAGACTCCGCATATCCGGCGTTAGGAGCTTCAATATTCTCGGCGGCAGGATCGGCTTAGCCAACTCGTGCATCGAATGCCAGTTGGAGACGCCTACCTTGTCCTTAGCCCGGATCGGCTCCTTAGCCACCGGCGCTGGTTGGCTGTTAGAGGCAGGGGCCCGGCACCTTTCAGTTTTCTTTTCTGTCCTCCTTTCTTAGTCTTCTTCTCGGTCGGGATGGTTCCTTTCCGAATCTCCGGATGATCGTCCTAAGGAGTGTATCCTGGCTGAAAGGCTTGTTGCCTTGTTGATCCTCGGTGAAGAGGACAGGCCGTTCAGGCGTGCCCTAAGAACTGAACAGACGCTTAGTGCAGTGAGGAGCTTGAAGATCCTGATCCTGGTGTTCTTTGTCAAAATCCATGAAGTCATCACTATGATCATGGTGATGCATGTAAAATGCATACATGAACTTTGCATTATTTTACCTATATTCCAATCATATTTGCATCATATAAGGGTTATATCAATGTTTTATAATGATTTTGGGAATATTTCATAGTTCTCCCATTTATTAGGAATTAACCCTGCAGAACCAGAAAACCCCTTTTTCCATGTTTTTGACTTTCAGGGACCAAACGACGTCCAAATGACCTAGGATTTTACGGGGCCCAATATTTGGAAATAAGAAGACGTACCAGCTAAGAATCCGCGAAAAAGAAAGTCCGAGGAAGAAAAGGGATAGGCCCACGCGGCCAGGTACAATGGCCGTGTGGGACCACCTCTTTTAATCCTCGTGGCTCCGATGCCGTCCGTTTTCGTCTCCGTGGCTTCGTCTTGACCTAAAACCGACTATAAAAATAGTCCCCCGAGGAGTTTCGAGAGGAGACGGCGGAGAAACACAAAACCAAGAAACAGGAGACAGAAGGCTGCCGTCGGAGAAGATCGGAGGGGGGAAACGCCGCCGGAACCACCTCCGGAAGGCTCCTCCATCCCCCCTCCGGAGTCTCCATCAACACCACCGTCAAGACCAGCACCATCTCCATCACCATCTTCGTGATCCACTTCATCCCCCTCGTAGTTTGAGAGTTGCTATACCCTAGATACTTGTCTTGTGCTACTATTCATGTTTGTAATTGAGTAATTGCAATTATTTGGTGGTGAAGTTATATTTTCAGATTGTGTTGTACCACTTACACCATTGAATCATATCATGTCTTGGCGTTGTGAGTAGTTCTCTCATGTTCCTGGGGGCATAGGATGAATTGGCAATGATTTATATATGACATGTGTTGGTATTTTGTCTAGTTTTTATCTTTGATGCAATTCTATGATGGTGTTGTGCGAACGTCGACTGCACCTCACTTCACCTTTATGGGCTCATAGGAGAACACACTAGTGTAATGAATTGCGGGAGACTTGGGAGGACACGTAAACCCTTGACCGAGTCATGAAGTTACATTAGGAGGGGATTTATATCGGGGACCTTAGAGTGTAATGCTATGGTGGGACTTTATGTCTTAATAACTCTTGTGCAATCATTTACTTGGCCATGAGATCCATCATAAGGGGTTTAGTTTATTTATTTAGCTACACCTAATTATGTCTCCATCCAAAGAAGATTAAAACTTGACAAAATGCTACCTTGTTGTTATAGAAATATCTATGCCATGAAATCCATGTAGCCCTTGGGAACGTTTTTCCACGCATAAGTCCTCTTGCTGTATAAAGGATTGGGCTTCCTCTCTCTTTGAGAGCTTTCACTCATCATATTTTATTTTCAGCTTTGCATTCTTTATACCAAAAACCCAAAAACACTTGCATCATTTACTTTGTCTAGTGCATAGATAATAAGAGAAGTGACACTCTTATTTGAGAGGATAAATACTTATACCTTCTACTCCTCGTGGGATCGATACTAATACTTACACATTGAAGATTTCAACGATCCCCTATACTTGTGGGTATCACATGGTCATCATCCCCTCCTTGCATTAGCTGATCGACACGATGAATCGCCGACCCTGGTGGAAAGACTAGTGCAGGTTCAGATTGAGTCTTGTGGTCAGCTGGTGGCATGCCCCAGATGTACATCAACTGTTCCTGATTCGCCGACCCTCCCGGTGTTGGCTGTGGCGGGGTGCAGGTGACAGGAGGGTCCACACGGATCAGTGCCTTTGGCCATGTCATGGGATAACCCAAGCATCCATGGAGGGTTTTCTCGGAATCGGCACCCGCGGGTTGAATTGGAGGATAAAGATGATCACAACCCGAAAGCACCCGATGAATATGTACCCGAACCACGTCAGGGGCCATAGGCAGGTTGTGCATCACGCGTTGAGTTGGTCTCATGATGCTTGCCGTTGCCACATCTCGAAGCTCATTCTCCACATGCAATAGCAACGTGCATCCCACCTCGTCGGCCTGCGAAAACATGCATATAAGGCGTAAGAGAGGGCGCCAAGGATGAGTCATATATACATAATTTGTTGAGACTTTTGCGACGCTTAATTACCGTGAGGGCTTCAAGCTCGGGTAATGGCGTTGGACCGGAACAGGCATGGAAGAGATGACGGGGGCTGCTAAGCTGATGCGCGCCGGCTGGCGAAACCCCTTCAGCAACTTCATTGTTGGTGGCCGGCGTCGCATCCTCCGTACCACAAGTAGGGTTGGCGGCCGGCGTCGCATCCTCCCTATCACAAGTAGGGTTGGCGGCCGGATTGTTGGAGTTGCTTCCGACAAAGCTTGGCATGATAAACGGCCCTTGTTGCCCTTCGACCATCCAAGTCTTGACCGACTCCATCAGGCTAGGCATGATGGCACTGAGCGTCTCCTGCAGCTGGTTTTGGACTAACCCAGGCATGGTTGCCTTCACCTCCTTATCCACAGCCTCCTTCAAATCCATCTCGGTGAACCTCTTCCTCTCGTTTCGCACCTCCTTGGACTCAGTAGGATAATAGTGAGAGTGCTTGTGATGCTTACCGGCGCCGACCACACGGCCACGATGCGGCTGTTCGGTCGCAGGCCTGTCCTTGGCCTGGTTGTACACCCTGACCCAAGGAGTGTCCCACGGGAGCTTCTTTGTCGAACCCTGGGAGGAGGTTTGAGTAGATTCCTCTTCCGCCTTTTCTTCTGCCTGGAGAAGGAATGTGCTCAAACCGTTAAGAAACGACGTGAGTGCTATATATAATATAATCAACTTGATTAAAAGCACTTTAACTTAAACTGGTAAATTCCTTACCAAATACTTCTTCTCAAGCTCCAAGACCTTCTTTGCCGTCTTGAGCTCCCCGGTGTCCTTATCAATAACGTAATGGGCCCTGATCGTTCTGCGGGCCAACGGGTCCTTGAACTTGTTCCAGGGGTTCTCACCTGTACGTTCGGCGTCCTCCTTGTCCCAAATGGGCTGCTTTCCATCGTAGCCACGGGTTCCAAGAGTGTGGACACCTAAGGTCTTGTCCCGCATTTCCTTCCCCCACTCCCGCTGTTTCTTCATCCCTGGGGTATTCATGCGTCCTTGAAAGTAGTCAAGGCCGCCACCAAAATTTGGGGATAGGTGGCGCGGATCTCTTCAAAACTGGAACCTTTGTCAAGCATCTTCCTCACCCTATACTTCCAAGAGTTTAAGCCTTTGCAGATCTTGCCGAGGGCGCATGTGTTTACTATGTTTTTCTTGATATCTAGTCATTGTAGGGCGCCGGGAACCTGTACCGCGAGTGGAGCTTCTGAATGAGTTGCTTTTCCAAAGGCTCTGTACTTTTCTTTTTCCGTAGTTCTCCGTCGTTGATCGAGCAGATTTCTCGAGCAATGGCGGCACACTGGATGCCGAAGCCCTTCGCATATTTTTCAGGCTCTAGAGGCGTACCACTCACCTCGTCAATCTTTGTGAATACTAGGCGGCCGGTGCCCACCACGTTCTGGCGCCTTGGCTTCCGCTGACGCTTGGCGCTGCTACCTGAGGTGCCATCTGTGCCGGCGGCGCCCGTGTCAGTGGTGTCGTCCCCATCTGACGTATCCTCCTGGGGATCATATTCATCATCACCCATCTCGTTGTCGTGGTCCTCATGGGTCTCGACTGTGCATCACTCCCTTGATCAATGCGCAGTTACTCGGGAGTTTGCGAGGCCAAAAAGTGGAGGTAGTGGTTCTCTAGTTCTTCGTCACTCTCACGACGAGCCCCAGAACTACCGGCTTCGTCGTTGTCCGCCATGTCTGCACAAATTAGTACGGTATTAGTAACAAAACAAAACGGAAAAATCCGGCATGACCTTTGCTAAAAAAGCTACGGAGTGCGAAATTTGCCGAAACGGAAATGAATCAACATTTCGGCATATCTCAAGAAACTCACTAGAACATAGATACATCCACATATACATCCACATACACATATACATCCACATACACATCTTCACATCTATTAAAAAGTACCAACTTCGGAGGCGTCTTAAATTATCAAACCTTGATCCTATGTGCAATTTATCTTCATGGATCTCTTCTACTAAGATAGTACTACATGAAAAACCACATAAATAGTTTTTTTCAATACTTATAGCACCTTAATTCAAGTAGTTTTTAAGGCAATTCTGAACAGTGACCATTTAACTTAGCAAAAATTTCTGAAATTTTTCATCTCCAATTTTTTTCATATACTCAAAATTTTCCTAATATGCACCCAGCAGTAACAGTAGCATGAAATTTTCCTAAGAAGCATGAAATTTTCAGTTTGAACTTTAAACAAACACCTTATGTGCAGGAATTCGGTAGGGGAGGGAGGGGAGGTTGCGGGGAGCACCTCGGGGAGGGAGAGGGGAGGTCGTCGAGGAAGGCGTGGAGGTCATCTGTGGCGTCTCGGGGCAGCGTGGAGACGCCGAGGTCGGCGGAGGCGCCTCTCCTTCCTCACCGGCGTGGAGGTGCGCGCGTGGCGTGTCTCGGCCGGGCAGCGTCGAGGCGAGGGCGGCGCGCGGCGGTGAGTTTGGGGCAGGGGCGAGCGTGAGGAGGGACGGGAGGTCGCCGGCGGTGGGTTTGGGGCAGGGGCGCGCACAGGGTGGGCGGGAGCGGCCGGCCGGCGGCGAGAGAGCATGGGAGAGAGGCGCGGGCGCGAAGAAATGACTTAGTCGTTTCTGTGGCGTTTGGTTTGAAGTGAGAGGCAGGGGCGCAGGGCCCACATGTAAATGACATATAGCTTATCTGTGGCGCACGGCCTCGTGCGCCACAGGTAAGTTGTGTGTCGCTTACATGTGGGCCCCACTTTGCGCCACAGGTAAGTTATCTGTGGCGCACGGCTTGTGCGCCACAGATAAGCACACCGTGCGCCACAGATAACCTGGGGTTTTTCACTGTTATTCAAAGTTTTCAAAAAAATTCAAACTTTTCAAAAGTTATTTAAATTATTTAAATTGCAAAAGTTTGCACATATATTTGACAATATTGTTCATATACTTGAAAAAATTCAAAAACATTTAAAAAATTCAAATTTTCAAAAAAAATTGAAAAAACATTCAAAAAATTCAAATATTCAAAAAAATTGAAAAAAATCTAAAAATGTCCACACAATTAAGATACAATTGGAGGGATATTTAAATTCAGATACTTGAGAAAATTCAAAAAATTCAAATATTCAAAAAAAAATGAAAAAATTCAAAAACATTCGAAAAAATTGAAAAAAATTCAAAATATGTCCACACAATTAAGATACATTGGAGGGATATTTAAATTGCTCAATTGTTCACATATATTTGTTAATATTTTAATTTGAAAATTCGAAAATTGTCCACACAATTAAGATACAATAAGAGGGATACAAATGAGGATACAATATTGTTCTCATATCAATAAGTGTGCTTCATGACTACAAAATAATAAGCGCTTCGAAGAATCGTCAGCGTTTGCCAATTGCAATCTTCTTTCCTTTTTTGGTCGCTGTTGAAAAATTTAGCCCGACATTGTGACTTTTTCTTGTGTATGGAGGATCTGCTGACTTGGGTGGTACTGTGGTCCTGCTTCTTCTTGTGGTGTATGTTTCCTGATTGTTGTCGTCATCTTCTATATTTGGGTCACCGTACTTGTCAAGTCTTCCTCGTTGGCGACTCCATCCATTCCGGCGATGTTCCTTTTGCCTCTCCTCACAACAACACGGCTAGGCTTGGACGGGTCGGTTATGAAGAAGCATTGTGTGCAGTGCTTAGCCAATACCCAAGGCTCATTTTTTGCGGTGACGTTGGCGCTTGATTTGGCTTTGGGTATGGACATGGTGATGAAATATCGGTCTTCGGGAGTGACGTTCTTAGCCCATCTGACACGAAACATCGGCACTATTTCTCCAGAGTAGTTTAGCTCCCATATCTCCTCGATCCTTCCGTAGTATCTTGTCAGCACGTCACCGGTGTAGGATTCCATCGTTACCCCTGAGTTTTGATAATCAGAGTTTTCGTCCTTCTCCTCCGTGTAGAATGTGTACCCGTTGATATCGTACGCTTGAAACGTCTGGAGGTTGGTCGCGGGTCCATGTGCCAATGCGAATAAGAGGATGTCATCCGTAGAGATCATTGGCGGCGGATTAGCCTTAAGCCGTTCTTTGAACCAACCCGCGAAAGAGGAGTTGTGCTCTCTGATTATTTCTCCCTCCGTCCTCGTCTTGCCCACATCACTATACTTCTTCGTAATTGTGTTTTGGTGCTCTGTCAAATAATCGTCAACCATATCAATGTGTTGTAGTGCTACTAAGTTGGCCCTGTCAAAGTCGGCGCGTCGACCTTCAAAGTCCACATGCAAATCCTTCCGGCCATTTCTGTGACCTACTCCACCTAGCCTGCCGAGGTGCTTCTTGTTTACGGGCAAACCAACCGGGTTCTCGAGCTCTAGAAAATTCGTGCAGAAAGAGATGCACTCTTCGGTGAGAAAGCCTTGGACGATGCTGGCATCCGGACGGGCCCTGTTACGGACAAATCCTTTGATGATCCCATTCAACCGTTCGAACGGCATCATATTGTGCAGGAACAGCGGCCCGAGATGGATTATATCATCCACGACATGGACCAACAGATGCACACAGATGTCAAAGAATGCGGGCGGGAAGTAGATCTCAAGCTCGCATAGTATCACAACGATCTCTTCCTGCAGCCTATCGAGCTGCTGCCGGGTGATCGACTTTCGAGAGATGACGTCGAAAAAGTTACAGAGGCCAAAAAGTGTTTCACGGACGTGCTTGTCCATTATACCTCTGATAGCAACCGGAAAGATCTGCGTCATCATCACGTAACAGTCATGAGACTTCATCCCGCTGAAGCATTTTTTCTGCGGGTCTAGGTATCTGCTTATCAACCCCGCGTAACCGATGGGCACTTTGACTCCTAGAAGGCACTTGAAGAGTTGATCGATCTCATTCTCGTGCAGAGTGAAGCTGGAGGGGGGGCAATAATAGTCATTATTCCTCTTAACCCTTTTGTCCCTGTGGCCGTCCGTTTCCTCATCGTCCGACTGATCTTCCCCCGGCCTTTTCCGGGTTCCCCCGTGAAGCTCTTTCCTTAAACCATAATATATCAGGTCGCGCCTTGCTTTCGGCCCATCTTTGGTCCTCTCCGCCATGTTGACCACGGTGCCAAACAAACTCTCGAACACATTCTTCGTGATATGCATTAGATCAAGGCAATTAGGCGTACCGAGAATGGGCCAGTACGCCAAGTCCCAAAACACGGACCTCGCCTTCCATACATCCAGGAGCGGAGGTGCCTTCTTCTTCTTCTTTCCCGGGCAGGGCACTCTTCCCAGTTATCCAGGAGCGTTTTGATCTCTTCGCCGCTTCTCTTACGTGGAGGTCCTCGTGGCTCTTCTTCATTGTTGAACAGGTCTCCACGCTTTCTCCACGGGTCTTTCTTATTAGGTAGCCACCTTCGATGTCCCATGTAGACGGTTTTCGAAGAACCCTCTTTCGGTAGCTGTAGGTATGTGGTACCGTCCATGCACCTGACGCACGCACAATGTCCTTGAACCACCTGGCCCGAGACATATCCGCAGCCGGGCAAGTCGTGCACCGTACAGAGCAAGGCGGCTCTCAATGGGAAATGTTCTTCTGCGACGGCGTCCCATGTGGTGACCCCTTCCGGCGCCCATAACGTGTCCAACTCATCTTTCAGTAGCTTCAGATACAGATTGATGTCGCTGCCTGGTTGTTTCGGCCCTTGAATGAGCATGCTCATGTGAATGTACTTCCTCTTCATGCAAAGCCAAGGGGGGAGGTTGTATATCCACACAAACACTGGCCAGGTGCTATGTGTGCTGCTCTGTTTGCCAAATGGGTTGAGTCCGTCGGTGCTCGCACCCAACCTGATGTTCCTTGACTCTGCACCGAAATTTCGATCGTAGTTGTCTAATGCTTTCCACTGGGTTGCATCCGAAGGGTGTGTCAGGATTGCCTTATCCATCCGGTTTGGGTCCTTTAGCAGTGCCTTCTTTCTATCCGCGTGCCAGCGCATGAGCTTTGCTTCCTTGGGGTCCAGGAAATACCTCTGCAGACGGGGAATGAGCGGAAAGTACCACACAACCTTTCGAGGAGCTTTCTTCGTCCCTTTCTTGTATCGAGCAGCGTTGCACACTGGACATGTGGTCTTGTCCGCGTCCTCTTTCCGATAAATGTAGCAATCATTGATGCATACATGGTATCTTTCGTGCGGTAAATCAAGAGGGCACACGACTTTCTTGGCTCGTTTAGACTCTTAGGACACGTGTTCTTCTCCGGAAGGACATCCTTCCAGTATTGCAGATAATCGTCGACGCTAGCGTCGGTCCAGTGGTGTTTTACCTTCATCTGCAGAACATCGAGAGCTACTTTCAAGCGGGAGTCCTCCGGCCTGCAACCTGGATACAACGGAGTATTCGTATCTATCTCAAGTTGCCCCAACTTAGATTTCTCTCTAGCAGCAGCTCTATCGTTAGTCGTCGGCCTTAGAAGCAGTTCTTGCAAATGAGGGTCCTGCAAGAACGTAGTTAGCGCGGCGTCGGCGCCTCCTCCGCGTCAACCAAATCTCCATTGTCATGTGTGGTAGGCCTTCTTCGTCTACTCCCTCCTCGTTGTTATTCTCAACAATCATGTCATGTTGCCCTTCGTCCTCATCTACTGCATGGACCTCCACATCATCTTCATCATTCATCCAAGGGGCGCCATCCATGAAACCATGCATGAGCAGGTGATCCCGCACTACACCGGAATAGGGGTGGTGCAAGATCAATAGCTTGCATTTTCGACACGGACAGTTTATCTCCAACTCGTCCTTTTTATACATGTCCTCCATCGCGTGTCTTAGATATCTGGCCACTTTCCTTTCGCTCATGATGATCATTATCGCCTGCCTGCACAGTACATATAAGCAAAATGATTAGGTTGCACATCTCTCGGTATGCAAAATTTCGGCATGACCTCCCTACAAACTGGGACCGAGAAGTTTACCAAAGTTTTGCCGAAACGGAAATGAATCAACGTTTCGGCAAAGCATTGGCAACTCATTTTCATTTGCATCATTTCCGGACGGTGAGAAACACATCATTTAGCGATCACGCATCCACCCAAATTTCACATTTTCATTTATTTAGTGATTTTTTTTATTTAGTGATCACATGCCCAAATCTCACAATTTCATTTATTTACATCATCCAATCCATATAGTCACCTTAATTACACACGAGAAGAGATGAGACCGCGAGACGACACGTCGACGAGCTTATTTTGGAGAAGGGAGAGAAAAAGTAGCTAGATCTATAGAGATAGGGTGTGTGGGAGAGATTTTAGAAGGTAGATCTACGTCATGGACGTAGGAGATGTGTGGGAGGGAGATATTTAGCAACTAAAAGTGGTTAGATTGACCAAATTTGGTGCAAAATGGGGGGGAAATGAGATGGGAAGCAAGAGCTTTCGAGCTAAGAGAAAAGGGGAAGTGAGGTTGCAATAATGGAGGTGGAGATGGTGGGGCGAATTTAAGGCCTCAGCCCAGGTTACCAGTGGCGCACAGACAGCTTGTGCGCCACTGGTAATTCTGTTACCTGTGGCGCACAGGTCCGTGCGCCACTGGTAACAACATTAACTGTGGCGCACAAGCTGTTCTGTGCGCCACAGGTAAATATGGCCAGATCTCTGACATGCAAAAATATCTGGCCATATTTACCTGTGGCGCACAGAACAGCTTGTGCGCCACAGGTAAGGTGGTTACCAGTGACGCACGGCCTTGTGCGCTACAGGTAACAGCATTACCTGTGGCGCGCAAGATGTTCTGTGCGCCACAGGTAAGTTCTCCCTGTTTGCACAAATCTGTGGAAACTTACCTGTGGCGCACCACAATTCTCGTGCGCCACAGGTAATAATTTACCAGTGGCACACAAAAATCTTGTGCGCCACAGGTAACTTTTCCACAGATTTGTCAAAACAGGAGAGAGAATAACAGTGGCACACAAAATCCTTGTGTTCCACAGATAAGTTTTCACGTATAAGGTTTTCCCTACTAGTGTTGACCGTATTCGGTATCATTGTTCAGACTTTGTCGGAACTTTGAAAATGGGAATATGGTGTTCAAATAAATTATATGTCTAACCCTTTTCCATCTATTAACTTTTGAGATAATTGATGAGTGCGTCAATTCAATATAATATCAGAGCCAATAGGTTTCAAATTTAAGACCCTGATCGTGCAGCATTAAAACAAAATTCTACGGCCTGCATTGAACCCACGCTAAGTACTAAAATAGTCAAAACATCATGTGAAGTGTTGAAATATAAATATATTTCTTAATCTCTTTCCATCAGTTTAAACTTTTTGTGATAATTGATTAGTGCATCATGAATTCAATAGACGGGATTTACCGGTGAGTCTACCGTGTACGGTAATAGCGCAACACGCGCGCGCGCTCGGTGCCCTGCCGGTAGCTATAGTAGGTGCCTTCCTGCGCCACCGATCGGCAGCTGCGTGCTAGCCTGCTAGTAAAGAAGATTATGTCGATCGACGATCGGATCCGATATTTCAAGGTGCAGCAGCAGCAGTCCAGCAGAGCGGAGCAGCCGAGCAGGACGTTTGGTGATACCGCCTCCCATGACCATGCGTCCATAATTTGTAGCTCGTTTGTCGACTTCCTCACGCTCCATCGATCCGCTCTGTCTGACCTGACCTCCACCGTTGTATATCAGTCCGATTTCAAGCGTGGTCGCGTACGTACTCCCGATCTTCCATCTTTATCGACAAGTCTATCCATATGTGACCAACAATTAGTCTATCAATATCTACTTTATGTGACATAAAATTGATATCATTGTATTCCTAATCAGAAGTACTTTATTTATGATTATGATTTATATCACATAAGTCACATGTTAAATGCGTATTTTTTTGGAAAAAAGCATCCGTCAAAGGAACCAAAATATGCCTTATCTTTTGAAATGGAGGTAGTATATTTTATTTTGGTGAAAGTTTTTCCCAAATATACTAAATTAAGGAGTTTTACGGAAAAGTAACACGGTTATTACAAAAGCCTACTCTCCCAATATCAAATCACCCAAACGCTTAGCACCCACGAGAACCGACAAGCGCAGGGCCGGTCCTGAAGGGGGGCAGGAGGGGCGGCCGCCCCGGGCCCCCGAACCCAAGGGCCCCCACCCAGGTATGGCATATGTAGGTGTGTGAAGAGATATTTGGAGGCGCCATTAGAGCAGATCTGAGAGTTCCTCTCGTAAGTTTCTGTTCGAGGGAGACGATGGACGAACTGTTCACATCCGTTGCTTTCAAGTGGGCTGAGACTTTTAGGCCTTTTTTTAGATGGGCCCTTTTCTTCATTGGTCCATGAGTGATTATACACGTAAAAAAATGCTATGAGGTTTAAGTGGGTGGGGCTAGTGAGCTACCTATCCAGTCGAAGGATTTCTCAATTCTTTAAGACAGATGATTGCTCTACTAATTATTTCCCACAAAACAGCTCAAAAATATATTTTTCAAAAAGGAGAGCAGGCTTCTAGAACTCAAAAAATTGTTTCCTAAACAAAATTCTTCTAATGGCTGCCAAAAGAGAACAACCAACCCAAGTGCAATAAGCGAGCTGGGGCACCGTGCGCGACAACAAGGTCTGATTTGAACCCAAAAAATGAGATTTTCTTTT
This sequence comes from Poa pratensis, assembly GCA_947311845.1. NCBI lineage: Eukaryota > Viridiplantae > Streptophyta > Magnoliopsida > Poales > Poaceae > Poa > Poa pratensis. Next base: position 4,612,086 of record CAMZMU010000034.1, read on the forward strand.
CTAGTTAGTGGCTATGAGAAATTCTCCATCTATTGTGTGATGTGCGCGGCACCGTTCCATAGCGTTCCATGGACAAGACCTGGAGACGACTCATTGTCGATCCTCAGGCGGCCATGAGAGTGGATAAGCCGATTATCCGAGACAAGGCCATACCGCGCACACCAACCACTACTACGTAACAATACCATACAAGTTTATGTGATAATCAATAAGAGTGTTGTTTATAACATTATCAGTGAGTTTGCATAGGTATGTTCGAAAAATTCCTAACATAATATGAATAAATTGTCCAATATTAAATTGTTTTTGGACGCACTTAAGTTTATAAGTTATATATATATATATATAAATATATCAATTCTTATTATTATTATTTGTACTAGGGGCCCTGGCTTTAAGTTTCGCCCCGGGCCCCAGAAATCTCAGGACCGGCCCTGGACAAGCGGGCTTTTTTCTTATCAAGAATAACTTGAGGAGGCGGATGGTTGTTGCGAAAAACCCGAACTTTGCGCTCGTTCCAAACTTCCCAAGTGGTTAGCAAGGTTAGTGAAGCTAAAAGCCTCGCGATTGGGCATAGTTCACCATCAAAGGTCACCAACTTTGGATTGAGAGCGCCGTCCAGTTTGTAGGATGGAGCGCGTGGAGACCCAACCTAACGTCGGGAGTCAAAACAGAACCTGAACAGGGCTAGGTCTTGGCCTAGCTGCGATATGATGTGGAGTTTTTGCCAAAACGTGCCCCAAACAAAGCCCATGTACTACATGAAGTTGTCATTTACAAACTAGGAATTCTTCATTTTCAAGATGATCTCAACAAACTGAAATCGAGGGAGTAATTGGATAGACGATTGTGTTAATACATGAACCTCATGATTTTATCCATTTTTTGTTGTGCAATAGCCAGCACATGTGTTGGTTTGTAATAAGAATGAGGACAAAACTCAATATGTTTCTGAATGAACCCCATCGAAGGAGGTACTTCAATTCGCTTCCTGAAGAGTGTCCTATAGATGCCCAATCATATTATTCGATGATACAACTTGATTAAATCCATAATAAGCTGTTGCAAAGATGACTCGTCATATCCCAAAATATTTTACTAATCAAATCACCGTGAATTGTGGAAGATACCGAACATGAATCAGATCGGTTAGTTGTTCAAGCAAGTTACTTACTTGTACCTTGATGTAGCATGATGCTAGTGACCCAATTAAAGATAGCCATGATAACCACTAAATATGGTTGTTGAATATTTACGACCATATAGAACATGATCACAGTTCCAAAGAGCTGAAAATATATCTAGCAAGAGATGGAGACTTAACTATAGAAATAGAAAAGATGGAGAGTAGTGTGAATAGTGAAGCAGTTTTGACATCTAATTTGCTTATGGAAGAATTGGAATGTATGGGCTTGGGATGCACCAGGAATTCATCCAGTTCAAGAGGGTCAAGATCTTCATTATGTAATTATCCACTTGGATTTTATTTCTTCAGCACGGCGCAATGGGAAAGCGGATAGTGGTCAGCGCCCCTAACTCAGTCATAGGGTTGACGAAGAAAGTTGTAGCCTCTGTTGTCAATTGCTTTGACCGCCCCGAACGGAATGTGCTTAAAGCCATCTCGGGCCCCATTGTGGTTGTGAAAGGGCTAGATCTATGCATGAACAATTTTCAAATCCATGATCATTTGTTTGAAATTCGTTACATTTTAAATTCAAGAACACTTTTCCCAACTCATGAAGCATTTGCAAATACATGTACATTGTTTCCTGATCTTTTTAAAAAATTGGTAATTTTAAAGTCAGGATCGTCTTTTCAAATTCTGCTCTCTACGGGGTTCGAATCCGGGTCACTGGTTGCGCCACTGCGAGCTACTGGGCTACTGGGCCGTTCTCTAATCAACCGATTAGACATACTCTCAGATGGATGGTCAAGGTGCTCACATGCCTGCCTCCGAATGGCACACACGTAATACCATGTATACAACGCGCGGACTAATCATGCATGCATGCGTGCGATAAATGGTGGGTCAGTTTAGACTCCAGATACTTTATAGCCGAGACAAGTTCGTGATTAGCAATAGCAAAACTAGCAATAATTAAGATGCTGGTTACCGTACAACGGTACAAGCCCTGTGACCACTACTACTAGGACGATGGTAGTACTACCGTACTACTCCCTCTGTTTCAATTTAATTGACTTGCTATCCACCAAATGTGAATGTATCTAGACATGTTATATGTATAGATACATCCACATGTGGTGAATAACAAGTCAATTAAAATAGAACGGAGGAAGTAGTCTAAATCAGTGATCAATTAATGAGGCAGCGAACGAGAAAGCGTGAGAGAGGACAAGATGGAAATAAAGAGAGACAGAGGAAGGTGCATGAGACGTGAGACATGCATAGGTGAGGCCCGCTGGGCTTAGCTGCCGATCTTGTGTTTACCACATTTCGTTGAAATTTTCATTATCATCCATCTTTGACTTTGGGGGTTCGATTCAAGTCGAAAGGATGCATGCATGCAAGATGATTTGCGGTGGGTTAGGTGACAAATTAAAGGTGCCGCATACATCTAAGTAACAAGTAAATAATCTGCAACACATGCAACGTGGCAGCTAAGGTGCGTCGTATTGATTAATTGTTTCATCAACCGGTCGGTCAGGGTACCGGTACCCTGGGAAGATAGCTGTATCGATCGGATCCGACATTTCAGGGTGCAGCAGTCCAGAGTAGGACGAAGGAACAAACAAAAACCCGACGCCGCCGGTCACTGTGCATCAAATGAAACTGGTCCACGCAGGAGCACTGGAGCGGCAGGACATGCACATATTGCAATCGCGTGGCGCGGTCCGTGCACAGTGCACCCAAATGCCCCATGATTGATACTCCTATTACGCAACGTTACAAAACATTTGGTGATACCGTTTACCCACCAACACCTCCGCATACGGACATAACAATGTATCCGATTCGGTCGTTTGGGACGAAATCGCGGATAGATTTGTGGGCTGTGTCCGTTTAGGGAGGGGTGTCCCCAACAGCCCACCACAAAAAAGGAATATTTAAAAAAAATGTGTTGCCTATATTTGTCTTTTTTAGCTAAACTAGTACAATTGCACGTGCAACGCACGTCTTGACAACATTTTTGAAATATACTACACACTTTCCTCTGAGTTGTATTTTACATAGATTTTGTTCATCCCTCCTCTAGTTTTTTAATCAAAATGCTAAATTTGAGCCATAATTCAGGTTGACTGCTGTAGAGTCCATAATTTCGAAATCTTTCGTCAGATCCTCCTCGATTCGCAGATGTTTCATAGCATGTGATTGCCTACAAATGTACTAAAAGTATAACCAATGAAAAAAGCATTAAAAAGCCTATCACTCATCTCAGTTTTGAACTGGTTTTTTTTTTGAGTTTTATGAACCGGACTTTAGTACAGCACCTGTGATCGAAGAATGTATAGTGTGAGATGCAATCAGCATGTGTGTACCTTTTGACTATGTTGCCATGAACTTCAGTGGTCTTCCTCTGGCAAGCTCTACCAGTTAAGTTAATTTTCTCCTGGCATAACATTTATGTAAAGTGTAAAATAATAAAATCGAAATGAATATGGGAAGTACAGTTGAGAAGCTCCCAGAAATTCCCCACGTCGCAATGTTCCTCTACTCTTGCTCTAAAACGAATTTGCCCAAAATCCTGAAATCATTCATCAATATGTAAGTATGAAATATAATTACTTCTGAATTTTGCTTTGGACTGCTAGGTAGATGAACTTAAAGCCTCTGCCATCGAACATAAATGCAAAATAATCAAAACATTGCGCCCACTGGGTTTCAGTTAATAGATCATTACATTGTTAAAAAACATCAGTGTCGTTCGCCCCCTATTTTCATAGCTTTGTGACCTGATCAGTGATAAAACTGCTTAGTATCTCTCTTTAACTTTCAGAAAGGAAATCTTGCAACATCGACACTGGTTGATGGCCTTGTTACTGACTGCATTTCAGAAGTAGACAGAACTCCCCAATCTGACTGCGAGAACATTGTGCGAAGATCAACCCAGAACGTTCAGGTAAAAGTAATCCTAGAATTCCATTCCAGCAAAACAGTGTGCTGAAAAGATTTGATATTTGTATGTATAAGTGTATGACTGCTTGACCTAAAGTAAAAAATAACAAGTCCTGTCAGAACGTTTGTATTTTCCATCTATAAAAACACGCATAACTTGATGCATCGTAATATCACTGCAAGGAAATAGATTCGTTTTCGAGTGCAAAGTGAGACATCAACTGAACTAACTCCACATACCTGGAAGATGCATGTAGCAGCGTTCTGGCACGACGCGACCAAGCATATACTGAAGGTGCCTTTACCCAGCGCCGAGGGTTACATCAGCTGCAGATGGGCAACGGGGCAAGGATTGCGGCGCGAGGGAGGCCCTCCTCTATGTGGATTACGCGAGCGGACGGACGGGCTGCCGGCCGCTAGGTGAGGTCGGCGGCAGATTCGTCGGTGTGGGAGGTCGAGCGCAGGGCGGCGGCTTTCTTGGTGTGAATGGTCTCGCGGTTGGCGGCGGTGGATGCCAGGCGGTGGCGGACGATTTGTGCCTAATTTTTCTAGCGTCGCGCATAGCGGCTGGCATGTGTCGCTTGCCGGCGAGGAGGCGACTGCTCGGCGCCGAGATCCTATCCGCCTAGCAGTTTTGCCTGCATCGGGACGCCGCTCGGCCAGCGAGGATGCCGCCGCTCGTCGCCGAGCTCCTATCCTCCGAGCGCGGCTCGCGCCGACCGGATGATTTGGTGCTGGCGCGCGCGTGCTTGGGCTGCATCCACCTCCGCGGAAAGACAAAAATAACGATTCGGAGATGAGTGGCAATTTAGTAGTATTATGTGATTTGGTGGGAGGGTAAAACGGGAAAAATCGGACATTGTTGAGTTGTCAAACATTGGGATGATCTGGGCTGTCTGATCGGATATTGAACGGTCCAGATTTAAAGTATCCCAACAAGTTTGCTCTTTTAATAGTAGTATAGATTACAAATAAAATAAAAATTAGGCATAGAAAATAGTACAAATTAAATATTGGTCCACTCAAATAAGACATAAAAATACGAAATGACATAGTTCCAAAATACAAATTAGTTCAAATGACATGAGAAATAATGAGAGGAGATCACACATCATCGCCCTCGCGGATCATCTTTTGGCTCTTGAGGATCCAAGCATATATCATGTTCTCCATGACATGATCGTTTTTTACCTCATTGAAAAAGGACTGGTTGGACGGCGTTGTGGCGGCATCTCGTCGAAATCGAGCACGCGGGATCGGGCATGCATCCCGAGGCCGACGTCGACCTTGCCTTCGCCTTGCCACGCACCGGGTCATCACCGGCACTCGGCGTGACATTGAGGTCGATGGGGGACCCCACAGGGGCCGCCGGACCGAAGAAATTTTCGATGACGCCTTGCGGGACCCAAGCCACGACGGGGCGCCCGTTGGCTGGATGGCGGCCGGCGAAGCCGTCGAGATAGCAGGCGAGGAGGACCGTGACGGCTTCCTTTGGCGGATGAGACCGAGCTCGACGCCGAGGCCACCACAGCGGGGCTGAGGCCGGAGGCAAACACACCGTCAAAACCTCCCCTTGAGAAGAAGCACGGCTCGGGCGGCGGCCTGGGCGGCGATGAGGTCCGCGTTGGCGCGGGTCTGGATGACGGCGAGCCTCTCCTTCTCTTCGGCCGCCTCCTTGCGGCGTTCTAGTCAAGCGCCTTCGGCCGCGTCTTATCCCTTCGGGCTGCCCTCTTATCCGACTCCGGGAGGCGCTCCTTCTTTGGCTTCAATAGGGCGGCAACGGCCGTCAATTTGGACATGTCGTGATTCTGCATCGGGGGCGGCGGCGGTCGCGGGAGGGTTTGGGAAGGGATGGGTTGGGAGGGGGCAGGGCTTGTGTGGCTGGCGACTGGGCCCGCACGGGCAAGGAAGGACAAATGGTGGACTGGGATGCTGTCAGTTTCGTCCCGAACGTGGATCAAAATTGGGCTAGGTTCGTGTCTGCGCGGATAGCGATCTGTTTGCGGTATGCGGGGGCGTTGGAGGTGCCCTCATGCAGTGTGTCCCCACCACATCCCATAATTTGTAGCTTGTCGCGATTTCCGTCGTGTACATATTCCTGCATATACAATTGCACTTCGTCCATCTTTTTCGACAAGTCTATCTGTATGCGGCAGCATGCCTGAACACAAGTGCTATGGCGTTACATTTACATTTACTGCACGATTTCATTTTAGTGATAAACAGTTACTGATCCAGATCACACATCGTGTGAGAATCAAGGTGCGGTAATATATGGGCCACAGTGAGCCATGGGGTCATGGGCCGACCCGAAACATCAGGGCATTTGGGGTCCGTGTACGACACGAAAGCACCAGTGCTAGGACTCATGCGTCGAGCCCAGAAGGCCCTGGTCAATGCCGGGCGACACCGCTAGCGTCCCTTGCAGCGAATGGTTAGGCGATCAGGGTTTATTTCCGTAAAAACAGCGGCAAGTAGTGGGAACAACTCCGGCAGTGGCGACGTCGGCTTCTACCTCCAAGAACCTCGCGCGCGACCTTGGCACATTATATCTTAGCTGGAAATGTTCCGTCTTGCAGGCTTGGAAAATGGAGTTCTAAGCTAAGTACTCACTCCGTTCCAAATTAATTGACTTTCATTTATCCAAGGTCCACCTGCCAGTCCACAAGAAACAGCAAGGAAGAAAAATGAACACACATCCGGAAGAAATATCATGATCCTAACAGAAACTGGAACGCCTGGACTCTAGAGTACAAGTTGTCTGGACTCTAGCTAGAGTACAAATCCAGGATCCAGCCGAAGACAAGTATATAGGGATGACCGAGTTGGACAGGTCCTGCATGCCTTGCTGCTGCTGTTGTTACCATGCATTGGTTTAGGTCTCTTCCGGCCCTGTCGACGTCTGGAATCTCAATGAGAGCATCGCTCCAACTGAAGTGTTTTACACGGCGTGCGTTGGAGAAGCTACTCCTGCTAGCGCCTTTGGAAGTCTGGCGCACACCGCGTACTTGTTCGCCTCGTCCTTTTTCTCTCTCACCAAAGGAACTAGTCTCCGTTCCATCCTTTTCATTTCCACTATCATATGGTTCAAACGGTGGTATCTGCAGAATTTACACTATAATCATTTTCCAATGATATTAATAGAGTAAAACACACGTGGAGTCTACCAAGTTGCGCAGTTGGAGCGTTTTGGTCTCCTACTGGAAAACGTCAAGTTTTGGTCACGAAGTTGCATGGATGAGCGAATTGGTCACTCGTGACGTGGCAGTTTGTTTTTTTACAAAAAACACCCTATAATTTTTTTTCTTTTAATTGTTTAGTCCTTTTGGAAAATCCAAATCAAGCTAATTAAAAGAAAAATCCTCTGCTCAGCGTCTCTCCCGGAGCAGAGACCGATCGATGGCAAGGCGGAAGCCGGCGCAGAATGGAGCCCGGAGCGCAGAGGGCCAGACGGCGCCGCCGCCGCAGCTGCTGAAGCGGGGGCCTTGAACGGCGCAGGAGGACGAGGTGCTGTCGCGGTTCGTGGAGCGCAAGGGGGAGGGGCGGTGGCGCACGCTGCCGCGCCGCGTGGGGCTCCTGCGGTGCGGCAAGAGCTGCCGCCTCCGGTGGATGAACTACCTCAGGCCGGACATCAAGCGCGGCCCCATCGCCGACGACGAGGAGGACCTCATCCTCCGCCTGCACCGCGTCCTCGGCAACCGGTACGTGCGTGCACACAACTTGCACCCTGAAATGCCATATGCACATGTTGCTCCCTGCGTGCGTCCGATCCGAGCAATGGAATGTACTAGTAAATGTGCAAGACGGCAGCTGCGCGCATGCTTAGTGGAATTAATGGTGGATGTGCATGCAGGTGGTCGCTCATCGCCGGGAGGCTGCCGGGCCGCACGGACAACGAGATCAAGAACTACTGGAACTCGCACCTCAGCAAGAACCTCGTCGCCCAGGGCCTCGGCCCGCGGACGCACATGCCCCTCGCCGCTCCTACCGGCAAGACGGCAGCGGCCCGGCGCTCTCACGCCACCGCCGCTGCTGCAGACAAGACGGCAAGAGCGGTCGAACCCCCGCGACCTCCGCCAGCAGTGCAACAAACCTCGTCGGGCGCCGCTGAAATTTTCCTTTTAATTAGTTTGATTTGGATTTTCCAAAAGGACTAAACAATTAAAAGAAAAAAATTATAGGGTGTTTTTTGTAAAAAAACAAACTGCCACGTCACCGAGTGACCAATTCGCTCATCCATGCAACTTCGTGACCAAAACTTGACGTTTTCCCAATAGGAGACCAAAACGCTCCAACTGCGCAACTTGGTAGACTCCACGTGTGTTTTACTCATATTAATATATTATGATGAGTTAAGATAAACTATTTGCATTATTGTCTTCATGCAACGGTCAGCTCACTCAATAGTCGAATGCAACTTCATGTGTCTAACCTATTGAGAATCAGAAAACGCGTTTAAATTGACATGCGTTTTGGAATTAACTTCGAATGACAATAAAACTTTACACTGTTATCAACAATTTGAGATAATTGTGGACTAACTTTTGGTTGTAGGCGTAGACTAGTCCAGGGAGAAAACCATGCATCCATGACCAGGACAGCAAGGATACCCTATGGACCATGGCGAGGACTGCGAGGATATATACCCCATTTGTCTTACTATGCTGATATTTTTTGTGTGTGGGTGGTGTAAGATTGCGGAATATATAAAGCAGTATAAGACTTGGAGATTACGATAATAGATAGACTTGGATTACAATCCTACATTACCAAAACTAGTCTAAACCGTATTATACTCTAACACCCCCCGCAGTTGGATCGGTAGCGACACGAACAGCTGGAGCGTCGCGGACGGTCTGACTTGAGCACAATCCGTAGTCGTGAACTAGAGAGGGGGCCGAGGTGATAGCCCTTTATGCCGATGTCAATGTAGCCGAGTTGTGGTGTTCTAGTCGTGGTCTATGTTGCCGTTGTTGGGGTAGTTGAGGTTGACGTTGCGGGTGTTGGTGTAGACGAGGTAGGCGGCACGCCTTGCCGAGCTTGTCAGACTCGGGAGCGCGTCGGGGATGAAGAAGCAGAGGAGATATTCGTGATCGGTCGGTGCGTAGAGCAGATTTTCCGCCGTTATTTGCCGGAGTAGACGAAAAAGGTTGCAAAAAGTAAAATAGACTGCAACTCCGGCGACGCGGTTGTGGTGGACGAAGACGGCGTGGTGGTTGTTGTTGAACACGTTTGAGCTTGTAGAAGTAGTAGATGCCGGGATGTTGTTGACGTAGATTGTTGTTGGCGATGTAGAAGTAGAAGATGCCGGGATGTTATTGATGTAGAAAATAGTCGGCCATGATGACCACGAGCGTTATTGGTGCATCCCTTGTGTTCACGGCGAGGCGCGTACTTGGGGACGAGCTTGTCCCGGTCGATGTTGTCGAAGCCGAGCTCGGTGTGGTGGCGACGTGCGGAGGCTGCAGCCGGTGACGACGCATGAAGGAATCCCTTAAGGCACCGCACTAAGCGTCCTTGGCAGGGTTGATGTCGAGTAGTTGCCGGAGATGAGTCGACGACGTGTTGGAGTAGAGCGCAAGTGGACGATCTATGATCTATGATCTGTGAAAGAAGAAGAAACGCCGGTGAAGTGGCCGGCGAGAAAATTTTGACGGCTCAAGATCTAATCTACTATTTGCGTGACCCGGCGGAGATGAATCTCGCCGGGGGCGGCGCGGCGGAAGCGTTGGTGGCTAAACCCTAGGCTGCGGAGTGGATTGCTCTGATACCATGTAAGATTGCGGAATATTGATTGTATAACTTGATTCTAAATTGATTGAATTGAGCAACGATGGGCTGTATATAAAGGAGTACAAAACTTGGAGACTACGAAACCTAGTAGAGATAGACTTGGCTTACAATGCTAAATTACCAAAACTAGTCTAAACCGTATTATACTCTAACAGTACTCAGACCAGAACATATCTGGTGATACCACACATGGTATGATATCATGTACCACTAATCAAAATTTAAATTTGCAGGTTTCAAAAAAAAAAACAGAAACAAATTTGTGGGTGTTCACAAGATGCATGTTTACAATACCTTAAATTTACGGAACCGAATTCGATATACACATAGAGAAATAAAAAACAAAAATCCGACATAAATTATGTCAAAAAAAATGAACACCAAATAACATTTTTCACATAACATCTGTCTTTTCTTTGTTTCTATGTGTCTTTTCTGAATTTGGTTTTAGGAGTTCTAAAGAATGTAAGCACATATATTGTGAACACCCAAATTTTGTTTAGAATTAGTTTACACTTTTTAAATTTAAGAAGTGGTATATTGGTATCATTTAAGGTACGGTGTCACTAGATATTTTCGCATACTCAGATCACAAATCAGTTTTTTTAGAGCACTCTAGGAGACTCGCCAAAAAAACACAGTCTTCATAATGGCTGGAAGGGCGGAGCGATGGCTCGAAGGCGGGCCCGGTGGCTTTAACTGACACCGATCCACCGGCCATGAACGAGATTCTCACACAGCAGATCACGATGAAGGTTTTTTGGATTATTTAATATTATGTGTGTCACTCAATTCCATTGATTTGGTTTTCGATATGGAGAATAGAACAAGATGGTGGATGACATCATTCATGGGATTATCTGAGCCTGGCATGGTGGAGAGCAACTTAGAATAGTGTCGTGCATATGACATTAGTCTAAGTTAATATCTTCATAGTACGAAGTAGCATAGAGATATTACCGTAGATCTCTAGAAAAGCACTATGTTACGGTATCATAATATATTGCTAACATCATCTCTTTTTCTCATTTAATACTATGATATGTCACCAATATGTCTAGCTGACATTGCATGATGATACATGTTACATTATAAACATAAATTCACTTTCACTCCCGAGCTCACATGCTACTCGCCAATTAAAAAAAAGGAAAAAATAGTACTCCCTCCGATCCGAAAAAACGGTCGGGAGTACAGCTATTCCATCGTACTTGCAAAGCCTATTTCCAGCGAATCTTAAATCGGATCCGAGGGAGTAAAACACTTTTCAAAAATCTTTTTTTTTTCCGATGGACATGTACAAGTGTTCGACAAACTGGTCAAGTTTCATGGTGAAATGACACGCATGGTGCTCGGTGCAGAATAAACAAATCACTGACAAAAATGAGATTTTTTTTTAGTTTTTCAAAGTACTTTTTTTTTTTTTTGCATTGAGCACGAGTGTCATTTCACCATGGAACTTGACATGTTTGTAAAAAACTTATATATGTTCATCACCAAACAATTATAGAATTTTTGATGATGATTTACTACTTTTTCGAATTTTTTAATTGGGCGGGAGCAGGTGTGCTCGAAAGCCAAAACGTCTTACTCCCTTATTACTAACTATGTTACCGAAGTAATGGAACCGGTCGCCAACCGTTGCATATATTACCTCCACAAGTCGGTCCACGGAAGGGCAACCTAGATCTTGATTGGCCCTATAACGACTTGTGACTCGGTGCCGGCCAACCATCTACTACGGAATGATAATCTCAAAGAAAAAATTGGTCATGAAATAAACGGCTTCAATCGGAGGCCACACCTATTATAAATGCAACGTCGTCGTTGCACCGGGAAAAACATGTACCCACTCCAAGTAACACAACGGAGAATTGAAACCGGCCAGATCTTCGTGCACTACCGGAATCTGCTACTCTGCCTGAATGTATATAAATCTTTGCCGAGTGTTATTTATCGGACACTCGGCAAGACTCTCTATTTATTAGAGAAAAGGAAGAAATGGAAACTGAAATGAACAGATATTTCTATTTCTCAAGTCTTGCACGTGCTCTCTCTCTTTCGTAACCCGCCTCTTACGGTCGAAGATAACACTAGGTAAACCGCTGTGCCACGTGTTCCAGCTCACCGCAGTGGCAACTTGGTCGTAGACCCATGACGAGGACAGCGAGGATACCCATTTGTCTGTGTATGCTGATATTTTCTATTTGTCCATGGGTTTTCACTTATCATGAGAATAAATATACCGACAATATTGCAAGCGTATTTTTTTTTTCTCGTTTGGGTGGGCGGTATGCCCAAATGGTGGGACGGCTCAGATTTCATGTTTTAATGAAGCCAAGCACGGCTCTATAAATAATCTAAGTTTCGGATGTTGATCAGAACTTGAAAACAGAGCAGAGCGAGAAATGACAATGGAGTCCTGCCTCTTGGCGCTCCTGCTTGCCTTGTTAGGGACGCAGACATCACCAGTATGTGGCGCCGCCGTAGTAGCGACCAGTACTGGCCGCCGGAGTGAGGAGAGAAAGCTTGTTGCTCCGTCCACGGCCATCCTCGCCAGGTGCCAAAAGATGTGCGGCAATCTGAGCTTGGCGTACCCTTTCGGCATCGGCTCCGGCTGCTTCCGCGACCCCGACTTCAACTTGACCTGCGTCGACGGCGGCACTGGCGGCAGCCCCAGGCTCTTCATGCGCGACGGCATCACCCAGGTCATCGACGATGATGATTCCGACCCATCGGTCATCGATGTCGACTGGTCCGGGTATATAAACATCGCCTACACCAACACCGTCCCGGTCGTCTCCGGCGAGGACGTTTACAACATGTCCTGGGCACCTCCCGGGAAATCTTTCTTTCTGTCCGATGCAAGCATAAACGTCACTGGCTGCGGCTTCAACGTGTCCATGTTCGACCACGACACCGGAGCGAGCTATAACATCTGCTCCACCACCTGCCCCGGCCGCGAGATCACCGAGTCGGCAGCCAGGCAGAGCTGCAATGGCACCTGGTGTTGCTCCGTCCCGTTTGAGAACAACTTTCGTTGGTTTGAATTCCGGTTTGTACGGCTCGGCGAGGGCAGCAGGCCGGTTGACCACACAAGTCCCCTGTGGAACGAGATCAGCCTGGTTACGGACTATGCAGGCCTCCAGTGGAATGTGGTGGATCAGCCAACATGTGCCGACGCCGAGGAAGACACAGCCAACTACGCATGCATCAGCAACCACAGCAGCTGCACCGATTATAATAGCCAGAGGACATATGGCGGCTACCAGTGCTCTTGTAACGGTGGGTACCTGGGCAATCCCTATGTTTCCGGCGGCTGCTCGCGCGACAGAGGTAATTGACCTATATTTCTCATTCATTCATTTTTATTTTCTTCCTATAATATAATATCACGGGTAGATAAATCTTTGTTGTTCAACCACGATGGTCGGTGATGGACTGATAAAAATATGAATGATTTTTTAACATATAAAACTTGACGAACAAAATTAGTTGAACCAATGAATAATGGACCATAAATTTATGAATCAACTTTGGGTCAGATGTAATATTAATGAACCAAAAAAAATTAAGATGAACCAAAAACACATAAAAACCAAAATTAAATTTAAACAAAATTGGGGCCACTAATTCGGTGAATCCTAGGTGAACCAAAAATAAAATTAAGAAGGTGAAAAGGAACTAAAATTCGGATGAACCAAAAATAACAGTGAATCAGAAAAGTAGATAGATGGGTTACAAAAAATTCATGGGTCTATACAAATATCCAACGGTTTTATAAAATGTTCAGTGTCTAAAAAATATATTACTTTATTACCAAAAATGTAAAAAAATGATGAAAAAGAAAAAAAGTAGAGGACCTTATTTTGATACTTATAAATTCCTCTAATATCGTTCACCAAGTCAAGATTTTTGTGATCCCTTCGATTTTGTTGGTGATGCCAAGCGTTTTTTTACTTGGTCCAATTCATTATTGAATTGAGGTCATGTTTCACTCAGTTAGTGAAGTCATAGTCTTCAATGGTAATCTGAAATTCCATCTTTCAATTTACTCTAGACTACACTGCCCATAGTGGGAGTAACTAAGGTGTAATTTAAATGCCACCTTAGCAAAAAAAGATAATGTGGCAGCTAATTAATGAGGAGACAAACATAGTAACATAGCTAGTTACCATCAAATAGAGCTTGTCAAGATAAGATGAGTTTACAAGCTAATAAAAGAGATAATCTATGTCACTTTCTTGAAGTTGTTTTGCACTAGGGTAGTCACATATGCATATTACTAGTCTTGAATAAATGATATAATTAGTTAGTCTGTGGGTTTCCGATACCGAGCGAGTCAGCGACAATTTTGGATGGTGCCAATGAGATTCTCGTTTGATGACCGCTAAATTTGACGCGACAACACTAGTCCTCTCTTGTTCCAGTGGGTCCTACACTTGTTTCACCTCGATCCCCAATTCCTTTATTCCATCTCGCTTGTAGGGAAATTGTTTTTTTCTTTCCAAACATGGCTATATAGGTGAAGGAGCATTGTTCTCTCTTTCCTAATTTCCCCTATCCTCATCACCATTATGGCATTATCATGAAGATGACAACAAGGAACTCGAACAACTCCGATAAGGGTTCTACCATTTCAAAAGTGAAAACACTATGGAGGAAGAGATCATCTATTCCTTCAATCTCGTCTACAGAGATTAAGAACATACCATTCTCGGGCCATGTACATTCCCATGGGGCTGAGAGACCATTTTGTGGATGGAGAAGAGAATGTCCATGCAAAAAATCGCATGAAATCTCTCTAACGTTCATGTCCCAACAAATGTAAAACATTTGAATACTACACAGTCACGAGATAATTAATGGTCCATCTCGAGGTCTCAATTGCCCTGGGCCATTTTTCTTCTAGTGATTGTTTGGGTTCCCCCCCCCCCCCCCCCCCCCCCCCCCCCCCCAAGGTGATTCTTCCCGGATATTTGATGCCCCATGTTTACTGTCGAGTTCCTTCATGGCTAATTATCTTTCAAGAACACCACTGCATTTAATTTCACAGACAAGGTTCCGGTCCCCAAATCAGGAGAATCGCTCACCGTGCTGGTGGAAGACATCATCCAACTAAAGGATGGTGGACTCAATGGCATCCAAATCACCACCGACTTCCTTTGTCAATGGGTGTCACCTATAAAGTGAAAGGGGCGAACTTGGGAACATGCGAAATGTGACTACTTTGAGCAAAGTGTAAAGTTTGCTAATGCACATTTGAGGTTATGTTGGACGTATATCTTCTCGTATGACCCCTAGGTTCACTATGTTCTCCAATCAAGTGGGGAGGTGAGGTCGGACCGATATCTGCAGGTTCCACTCATTTGGTTATTGGTACTAGTACGTAAGTTGAAGTAGACTTAGGACTACGGAGATCGGACATAGATCTCTCACAGACTAGCCGAAATAAATTAGGAACTCGATTCTCAAAGGCAAGTTGATCCCCAGAGATGTTGTTTCTTCATGTGTGTTTATGGTGAACTAAGTCTTCTCATACATCACCTAGTTTCCTTTCCGTGGGAGAAGATTGTGAGTGGCATGGAGGGGTTGACGCTGCACCTAAACTACTCTCGCTTTGTGTTAGGAACAGTGGTAAGGGGAACTAACTTGTAGAGGTTATTCCGATACCGGCTCCACACTAAATAGGTTTACCAGCTTTTTTCTCGAAATGGAGATGCCCCAGCCTCTGCATCAATAGATGCATACAGCTCTTTATTACTTTATTCAGAATTCATGGAACGAGTACACCATGAGTCGATACATGTATCAAACATCTAAAGAAAGACAACATAAAATGGAACACATTAACATGTTGTCCTAAGATCAGAACGCCAACTGATAAAAATCCCGCGCAACTATATCTAGGCGGCCGCACCCTAAATCCAGCGCGTTGCGGTTCTCCATTGGTTGTACGTAGGACCACATACAGATCCAATGAGTAGCCATCGGTATAACCTGCATGAAAAAAAGAAGATTTTGCATTGTTAAAGATATAATCATTGCAAATGTTCCATATGGCCCAGAGGAAAGAGCAAACTCCCACTCGAATTTGTACTTTATGTTTTTTAGATACACCCCTTAACCAATTTCCAAAAAGATTCGTAATGTTATTCGGGGGTTTTAAATTAAAGGACATATAGACAATACGCCAGACCATCTTTGCGAGGGGGCAAGTTATAAACAAATGTTGAATTTTTTCTTCCTGTTGACAAAAACAACATTTTTTACAACATCCCAATTTCGTCTAGCTAAGTTATCCTTCGTAAGGAGTACTTTTCGAAAGAAATTCCCAACATCCCAACATCTGTTCGAAAGAAAGTCCCAACATCTGTTCCATTTAGTAAGTCTATACTTTCTTTTCTGGCCATCACTCTACCAAAAAAATCTAGATCAAAAGAAATCTAATCTTTTTCGTACCCCTTTTGGTACTTCAGACAAAGATAGCACAAACATAGGTAGACTTTTCAACACCGAGTTTATTAGAATTAGTCAATCTCCATATGATAGAAGTTTTCCTGCCCAACTAGCTAACTTCCGTTCAAAGCGATCCTCTATTGCTTTCCATTGCCCATTTTTCAGTTTGCAGAAATGTATCGGAATACCCAAATATCTAAATGGGTATGATCCATATTCACAACCAAAGAGATTCCTATATTGATTGTCCACTTCTTTTGCTTTCCCAAAACATAACAGCTCACTCTTGTGAAAATTTATTTTTAAGGCCGATAGTTGTTCAAAAATAAATACGATGAGTTTCATGTTTAGATCTTTCTCTAGTGTTGTTGGTGTACTGAAGGTTCGATACCCCCCCCCCCCCCCCCCCCCCCACCACCACCCTCTATTAGATGGGTTATGAGTCCCGCAACCTGTCCATCCTCTTTCGCTCTCGCGATCATGATTGCGAACATGTCAGCTACTCCCTCCGTTGCAAATTAATTGACACACATTTGTCTAGATATGGATGTATCTAGACACAAAACAAGTATAGATACATCCATACTTGTATAAATGCAAGTCAACTAATTTGGAACGGAGAGAGAGTATAATGTTAAAAAGTATAGGAGACAGAGGATCCCCTTGTCTCATAGGCTTACCAGCTACCGACGACGGCTCCAGATTGAGAAGATGACAAAGTGAGAAGGTGCGGGTCTGGTGCAGTTGATTGGAAATCTTGCTCCTTTATCCACCAATTTTTCGAATTTGAAAGCACGTTTAATTCTATGAACATGCCCATCAGTAGATAATAAAATAGGAGCATGATCACTAAGACTATGAATGAGAGGCATGTTATAGACATTTGAAACAGGATAAGCATCACACCATTCAGCATTGACAAGACAGCGGTCAAGTCTTTCATAGATGGGTTTCGAGGAAAAGCTTGTTTGTCCAAGTGTAGACTGGGCCACTAGAACCCAAATCAAACAAACCACATTGCTTAACCAGATTACGGAAAGCATTCATGCGAGTGCGATTGACATTAGGGGAGTTTTTGTCCATATCATACAACAAATCATTCATGTCCCCTATACATAACATAGGCAAGCTAGAATTATCATACACAAAGGATGCTACCTGGTTCCAAATCTAGCTAGTCTGACGATGATAGGGATCACCATAAATACAAACAAGCCCAAACTTCATATTAGTAGCACTAAGCATAGCTGTTGCTAAAATAAGGTGGAAGCTAGTACTATGCACATCAATTTTAAGGTCATCCGTCCACATCAGCCACAGGCCACCAGAACGTCCCCGAGAAGGAACGACAACACTATCAGCCATATCAAAGCGAGTAGTAAGATCAGAAGGCTTTACCTTAGAGGATTTAATTTTGGAAATGAAAACAATTTGTGCTTTTGTGGAGAAAACCATCCTGGCAAGGTGGCACATTTTTCTCCCAAGGCCCTTGCCCATGCCTTGACTGTTCCATGCCAAAGCTTTCATGGTGCCCGCAGTGCCTTGCAAGCTAGCACCACTGCCTCTCTTGCTGGCAGAATAGGAGCTGATTGAAGGTAGTAGAACCGCAAGCCCCAACCAAATCAAATATACAGCTTCAGCAGGAGCAGATGTGACAAATCCGGATCAAAAACTGGTGGTGGAGCAGCCCAACGGTGGATTCAGTCGATTTCTGAGACTCCAAACGCCAAGAGGTAGTCGGCGGTGATGGCGGCGGCAAAGGTGTTAGCAGCGGCAGCGCACTAGGTTTCTATCTAATCCTCAAGAAGGGAGTGCAGATTTGGGTTAAAGGAGCTTCAGATCAGGAAATAACGGAGCCAAATCAGGGAAAGATTAGAGAGAACCAGGCAGATTGAGAAGGAATCGGCATCAGGCCAATCTCCGGCAGGTCGCCATAGTCGCCACAGAGTGCAGGTCGCCCATTTCCAAATCTTTCTTGCTTATGGTTCTTGTCAGCGAAAGTAGAGCCCCAAATTTAAAGGCCGACTACTTCTGAGAAGCCTATGTTAGTTGGCCTACTTCTGGCCGAGGAGAAAGGGTTGCTTAAGACCAGTTCCCAAGAACGTTCTGTTTCGCCCCCTCTAAGAAACTGGAGGCCTTTCCCATAATGGCCCATTTAGAGTCAGTATGTACCAGCCGGTAACATCCTTGTTGAATATCGTCTCTAGCTAATCTTACACCGAAACTCTGCATTCTTTGTGCTCTAGGTGAGATTGCACATACATGGCTCAGTAGGTTTATTCCAAAGCTGATTGGGAGCAATTTGAAAAACGGGAAGGGCGATCTAGAGAAATTCTTTTGGATGCCATGAAGACTCGATCGGTCGTACGACATATATACATTCATTTAGAAGGGAGGAGGACACCTTCTGTCTACGATTATATAAAGAGGAGGCAAGTCCCTCCAAAATAATAAAGAAAGATATCAAGATCTACCATAGACTGGAGTAGGGCATCAAGGTCGGATTTTCATCATCATCCAGAAGCCTATACCTATCTGGGGAACTTCGCCTATTTCTACCACCATACATCTGTCGAGTTCATATACTCGAACTTGTCGAGCACACTAGTTTAATCCTTTTTACATCATCTTCGATATAATACAAAACGAATGCATGAGTAGGCCTCTAAGCAGCACAAGCGAGCCGAACATGGGAAAAGTTCTTCCATAAGTATACTCGTTTATCCCTTGACATAAAGAGTGGCATGTGGTACAATATGAATATACACAATTAGTGTAACTCGTCACTGGTGAAGGGAGGAGATTTAGGGGCATAACTGAAAATAATCCGCCAAAATTTGGCCATCGGTTGAACTCACTAGTGACGGTTCCACTATATGTCCATCAGTGCTGTTAGAACTAGTGATAAATCTTTTGTGCCTCACAACGATGGTCATTTACCAGAGGGGTATTTTGGTGGTTTCATGTCTGAAAATGTTAATCTACATTCAATTCATGCATAGAGTAACAAAAATAAAATAAAACTCTATTCACCAGTAGTAGATTTTTTATTATGTACTACTATTTATGATAGGATTTGTCTCTTCTGGTTCTCAATCCAGGACCAGATTTTGAATCATAACTTCTATCTAATTTTATCTGAATTTATAATTATATTCTATAGGTTTCTTAGATTGTATGGATCTTGAACCCAAAGTGTTGATTTTGTACAAGTTTCTCATATATCTCTTAATTAATATAAACAATATATTTTGGAAAAGTTATTGCCATGCAGATTAGACAGATTTGATGACTATTCATGGTTACATAATTCCATAATTATTAATTCCATATTTGACAAATCATGTACTCCAAGCTATAATATCTTTATAAAAAGAGAGTTTCTCAAAACCCACAGAGTCAATTAGCTCTCCTAGTTCTATCAACAAATAGTTAATTTTTTCAGCTTTTTTCTTACATATTTTTTTTAATAAAATCAATAAAGAAAAACCAGCAGAACTCTGTTGTTCCCTCAAAAAAAATAAGAGATTTTCTGAAAAATAAAAAAAACTTTTTTAGCGGGAAATTTGTAGAATAGTTTTTCAAATTATAACTCACAAGGTGAACAATATATTTCATACTCAAATCTGATGCATATTCGGTCTCATAAAGTGTTAAACTCGATACCTGCAAAAAAATGTCTAAAATAGTTAATGTATTACATAAATGTATATGTAATGCCTACTTAAAGTGTCTCATGTCAACTTAACGATCTGTCACTTTCGCGAAAACTGGCCTATTTTGTAAAACTCAGCACAAATGACCTCTCCCAGAAAGTTCAACCTGACACACCAGCGTTTGATAGAGGGGCAAACTCCATGCTAATTGATCCAACTGCCATGCAAAGACCATGGACTAAATGCACCCCGCCCACCCAAACATAAGTATATTTGTGGTTTGCAGAAAGGGCTAAATCTTGTTAAACATTTTTAGGGGGAATTATGCATTTAATTTTGCTAGTTATGTTAGTCATAATGTGGAACAGTACATTCTGCCTCAGGAAACTTAAGTTTTCTTTGTACAAGTAGGATATTATCCAGTTCAACGGGAGACCAATTGCACACGACGATGCGGGACAATTGACATCCCGTTTCCGTTCGGGCAAGAAGAAGGTTGTTTTGCAAGGAAGGTATTCCAGCTCAATTGCACCAATGCGACGACATCTACACTTCAAATGCAAGACGGTGAACATCAAGTGACGCACATAAATCTTGATGAAGGGCTCGTTGATGTTAAATACATGGCATCTTACCAAATCGAGTCTTTAAGGATTTACATTTATGATGAACCGGATCTCTATATGGCATATTCAGAAACATCATCAGCGCAATGGGCTGTCGCTAATCTGAGTTGCCACGAGGCACAAATGGACATATCTAGGTATGCATGTGTTAGCATCAATAGCCAATGCTTAGTTGTAAACTCTACAGTGGATGGATTCTACGGTTATCGCTGCAAATGCTCATTAGGTTTTCAAGGAAATCCATACGTCCCAAAAGGCTGTCAAGGTACACTCTTTCTATGTGAATTAGAAATAAAAAGTTATCCTTAATACCTTTTGTACATAAATACCACCTACTACTCTTTGTTTTATTGTACATTTAACTCTCACGGTCTCACTTAAATGAGATGTGGGTGCAGATATTGACGAGTGCAATTCGACAAGAGGTATATGTAAAGGGATTTGTCAAAATACTGTGGGGGGCTACTATTGCAGCAAGTGTCCTGATAAGACCGACTATGATACTACAACAATGCAGTGCAGTTCAACAAAAAGACAAAATATTTTCATTGGTGAGTTTTGTAGATCCATCACATTCCTTGATAAAAAGGCAAGACACTAAGAGGTGTTTAATATTTTTCAGGTATTATCATTGGGTTGAGTAGTGGATTTGGGTTCTACTTCTCTACTTGACTGGATTTCTCATTATACATAGATGGAAAAGATACATCCAAAGGCAGTTACGGAGGAAATATTTTAGGAAAAACCAAGGTCTCCTTTTAGAACAACTTATATCGTCGGATGAAAATGCAAGTGACAAGACTAAAATTTTCACCGTGGAAGAGCTAGAAAAGGCAACAAACAACTTCCACCAAACGCGGATCGTTGGCCGTGGGGGGCACGGCATGGTTTACAAAGGCATACTATCCGACCAAAGGGTTGTGGCAATAAAAAGGTCAAAGGTCATTGAGCAAGGTGAGATCAATCAGTTCATCAATGAGGTCGCCATCCTATCCCAGATAAACCATAGAAACATTGTAAAGCTCTTTGAATGTTGTCTTGAAACCGAGGTACCATTATTAGTGTATGATTTTGTCCCCAATGGATCGTTGTTTGGTATTCTTCATTCTGGTTCCAGCACTAGTTGTTTATCTTGGGATGATTGCATAAGGATTGCTGTGGAAGCTGCAGGAGCTCTCTCATATCTCCATTCCGCAGCTTCAGTATCGGTGTTTCATCGTGATGTGAAATCATCCAATATACTCTTGGATGGAAACTACACGGCCAAAGTTGCTGATTTTGGGGCTTCGAGACTAGTTTCTATCGACCAAACTCATATTGTAACGAATGTACAAGGCACATTTGGATACTTGGATCCCGAGTATTACTACACAGGGCAACTGAATGAGAAAAGCGATGTCTACAGTTTTGGTGTGGTACTCATTGAACTACTTCTCAGGAAAGAGCCAATATTGACAAGTGAATCAGGCTCAAAGCAAAACTTATCAAATTATTTTCTTTGGGGATTGAAAGCGAGACCGGTTTCAGAAATAGTAGCTTCCCAAGTTCTTGAGGAAGCAACCGAGGAAGAGATTAGCAGCGTAGCTTCCCTTGCAGAGATGTGCTTGAGACTCCGAGGTGAAGATAGACCTACCATGAAGCAAGTGGAGATGGTTCTACGGGTCCTGCAAACAGAAAGGCTAAGAAAGTGCCATGTTGGTCTAGGAAATGGGGAAGAGGAGGAACCATTGCTAACTCCAGGAGAAAGGGATGAATTTTTTGATCAGTTGGTTGCTAGGGAGTTCACTGCTAGTGCTAGTGCTAGTGCTAGTGCTAGTTTACATTCTGAAAAGGGCAGAAAGTGTTATAGCTTTGAGCAAGAGTCCATGTCAAATGCTGGTGCAACATGCTAGATGTTGTATGAATAAACAAGCATATATATGTACATATATTTACCACGTGATGCACCGCGCGTAGTATGTGTACTGGGTTGTGCGCGTTTTTCTTCACAGACCTGTTGTGAAGAAACGATTGTACTGAACTTCGTGTGATCTAATCTTAAGTTGTCTAGCTTCTTTGACCAACACGAGAATTAGTTGTCAGAGACAGAGTTCGCTCGAGTTTGAAACGTACCAGCATATGCAAAAATGATAAAGCAGGTTCCTTGTTCTGGACTTGTGGTACACCGTACACCAAAAATAGTACTACTGAATAGCGTTAGTATATACTATTAGTATGGAAGGCATTTAGCCCAACATCAAATTAATAAAACGAGAAGCGGAGGATCTAGAGTAAAAACACTACTAGGAAACTGTCTTTCCGTGGATCACTTTTTGTGGCGCACCAAGTAGGCATGCGCCACAAAAAAAACATTCTGTGGCGCACCTGGCCGTGTGTGTCACAGAAAGGAAGATTTCTGTGACGCACCTGGCTATGTGCGCCACAGAATGTGACTTTCTGTGGCGCACATGGCCAGGTGCGCCACAGAAATCTGCCTTTCTGTGGCGCATGGGAGTGTGCGCCACAGAAAGTCACATTTCTGTGGCGCACATGGCCAGGTGCGCCACATAATTTTTTTTTAGATTTGTTGAATTTTTGGATTTTTTGAAGTTTTCTGGGTTTTTTGAATTTTTTGAGATGTTTTGAATATTTTGGATTTTTGAACTTCCTTTTGAAACTTTTGAAGTTTTTGATTTTTTTTATTTTAAAAACACATATATACACATACCACACATAAACTACACACACATATATACACATACACAAGGGTTAAGATGGTTGATATGATACTATTATCAATAAGAACTTGAGTAGCATGAGGGTAGCTGAATTGAATAAAACTTAGAAGTTAAACGTGTTTGGGTAGGAGCAATCTGAAGATGGGTGACCTACTGGGAAGTCATCATTTGAGATATGCTTGGAGTGTTAAAAATGTTCAAAAAATTCAAATATTTAGGGTTTTCCAAAAAAATCCATTTTCTGATTTTTTTGAATTTTTTCTGGCCGCCCTTTTTTTTAAATTCAAAAAAAAAATGTGGCGCATGGGCTAGTGGTGCGCCACAGAATTGTGGTTTTCTGTGGCGCATCTGGGGGTGCGCCACAGAAATCACATTTTTGTGGCGACAATTCTGTGGCGCACCCACCATGCGCCACAGAAAGCCATTTTTTTGTGCGCCACAGAAAGACTTTTTCTTGGTAGTGAAATCATAATGTTCTTTCTCAAAGTTTATAAATGGTATAAATAGCAGAACTGGTATGTAAATAGAATGTGTTATCAACAAAACTACGTACCACGTGAGGTTTCAGACAATTCGTGGCTCTCCGGCGCACCTGCAGGCACGGTGGGCAAGGAAACCAAGGGCCTCCGCACAAGGATCTCTATTACAGCTAGGCGAGTCACAACCGACTTCCGGTTTGCACTAGTTGTCCACAATATTACAGTAATAAATAATAAGTACAGTGATCGATGTCCATTCAACACTGAAGTTTTGCATTCAACCGTATATTTGTGTGAAACGATGTTTACTTTTTGTGGGTTGTCCTTTTCTTATAACTAGCATGGTGGCCCTCGCAAATGCGAGGGCAATATCTAAGAAGTTTGTTATAATTTTGAAGGACAACTCTTATTTTAATACTTTATTTATACATCATATCTTTAAATAAATAATTTTTGTAAATATTAGATCAACTATACCTAAACAGTCTTATGAATCTTACCAAGTAAAATATTTGGAATTGTGCCACACTATTTTGCTGAACTATCAGTGTTTGTGTGATATACCCGTTCATATTTGTTTCTTGCTTTCACCATGTTTCTACACAATCGGGCACTAAGAGGTGACTTAGTGAACTATAGAGATAACTTTTCGCATTGTATTACATACAAATAGGCGTGTATATCAGAATATTAAAATTCAAACTATCACACATCAATATTAGTCTATTCTAATATTTCTTTCCACACTATTAATTATACTACAAATGTATGATTTTGGCTTGTCGGGTTTCTAAGTTCAACCGTTTGAAGCATTAATTGTCGCGACTATAATCCAAGTCACAACTGTACTTTACTTTTAAAGTGGAGAAATATATTTACCATATAGTAACTCATTGGCCAAATGTGAGGTGAGACTGAATTTTTTGTGTCCAAACTATTTCTTACAAAATTATTTAAATATTTAAAACATTGTAGAGTTATAATGTAAAGTGTTCTCTAATTGTTGGGTCCTCTTGATTGTGAAGTGCGCTATTTTCATATTACCTCCGAAGAAGTAAAGTAGTGTTGATTGTTACCGACCTTTCCAAGAAGAGCGACTCAACTGGCTAGCAATTTTGTAACGGGTTCGCTTTGAGCATCTACAATCCAAAACACTTAAGGAGGCGCTTAAGTAATAAAAATAATTGGAGTGAATAAAATATGCATGTTGGGAAGTGCTTATTCCTCGCAACGCAGGATGCTAATTTTACTCGTATGGACGCACCATTTCTATGCACGGTTGGGCGACTCTTTTTGCGCCAGACGTCGGATCGCCAACTAATAATTAAGATGCAGATCTTAGGTTGATGGCATGGGAAAAATTAAGATGTAGATCTTAGGTTGATGGCATGAGAAAAATATGACATGCTCAAGAAAATACAAAGTTGTATTAGATAGATCATGTGTAACCGTAGCAAATTTGTGAATCTCTTAGTAATCTCATCTCGGGTTGCGTGACATGATTTGAGACAAATTAAGATGCAGATCTTAGGTTGATGGCATGAGAAAAATATGACATGCTCAAGAAAATACAAAGTTGTATTAGATAGATCATGTGTAACCGTAGCAAATCTGATTGACTCCACCACATGCATATTCTGAATTTCTGATCCGTGTCTGCATGCAAAAAAAAAAAACGATCCGTGTCTAGCTAAAAGAAGCGTGGGTCTTAGTTGACGTACCAGCCTATCAAGGGTTGTCGTACCGTGTCAAACCAAAACTGAACGGTTACGCAATTGTTGATATTACGTTAATTCTAACCGTTCTTTTTAGATCCAACTACTAAAATTAATTTAGATGATGTGGCTTAACGTGGTGGCTCGAAATACTAACTCATTTTGCTTTTAGTATATAATAGATAGATTAATTAATATATACCAATTTTTTATCATTTTGGTTAGTAGTAATTACTCAAATATGTGCTTGTCATTTTCTTATAAATAATTAGTAGAGTATTATTATTTATTTGATATTTTTACTCAATAAAAAAACGGTAAAGTAAAACTACTGGTGGCTGGTGCCAAATCAATTTGTCGATGTTCGTGAGTTTAAAGCATCGTCATGGTGAATCAAATTTAGCTGCAGGCCCACAGACAGGAGCGCCCGAGGCATTGCTGTCAGTCAGTGCCTACCTACGGCCCCACGCCACGCCCGAGGATTTCTTGACGTCCTATCTGTTTCTTGATCGCATTACTGTCACTGTGCATCAAATGAACTAGTCCTTTCATGCAGGAGCAGCAGGACATGCACATATTGCAATCGCGTGGCGCACTCCGTGCACAGTGCACCCATGCATGATTGACGACGCAACGTTACAGAACATTTGGTGACAGCCGTTTACCACTATGAATGCATTCTGTCCCCAACGCGCCAATGATTTGTAGCTCGGGGTCGATGTCCTCATATATACTCCGTCCGTTCTATATTAGTTGACTCTAAAGTTGATGTATCGATCTAGTATTAAAATAAGTCCGGATACATCCATTTTGGTGTCAAGTAATATGTAACAGAGGGAGTATCAGTTTACGTCGTGTACATATTCCCTGCAATGTATGTGTGTGAACATTTATGTTATTGAACTATTTCTAAAATATGAATTGTCTTACTAGTGGCATGAGACTGGCATACCACTAGTAACAAATGTCAGTTGTGTGATACAAGTGGCGTGCCACATCCACGTCACCCGTAAAGTTTTTTGGCACACCACAATCAGAAAATTTTGCACCAGTGGCTAAGCAATCAACAATCTAATGAGATCTCCTAGGTCATCTTGATCACCCAGTGAACTCAACATGAATCCACACACACATACGTGACATATTCCAACAAAATCAACAATTGAGCTATGATTAGTTTGATTCATATCAAGATACACCAACGGGGCAACATGGGTAGACGAGTTAGACATGAGATGTCTCGTAACTCGTAAGCCATTTGTCCCTTTGTCGAGAAAGATAAGTGCTGGTGATCTCAAAATACTCCAGCTTAGACAGGTTGCCAATTTGTGGTTGCACTGACCCACAAGATACTACGTAGTAGAGATCGAGATGTCTCAAGTTGTTGAAAGAACCCAAGAACTCCAGACGGCTATTATGCCTACACAGGGAGACCCAGCTGAGGCTGAGGTACTCCAAATGTTCTAGAGAAAGCAAGGAATTTCTCATCTGGCCGACCAAGGTTTCATGGCTGAGGTCAAGCTGGATGACATGGCCGGTTGTGTTGTCGCAGGTGACGCCTTTCCATCGGCAGCAATCCTGGCGCCCTGGTTACCATGACTCAATGTAGTCGTTGGCGTCGTCGTCTATGCCTTGCTTGAAGGCCAGCAAGGCGTCCCTCTCAGCGCCCTATGCAGCTCCGGCCGGCCGCATGGGCGTGCAGCGCGTCGACCGTTGACGAGGAAGAAGGTGCTCCAAGTTGCTGCCATACGGAGCAAGACGAACACGGCAGGCGAGCGATGCATGGTGGGCATGGTGGTGGTGTCGGTGATCACAGCTCTTTTCGGGTGCCACGGTGCACTTAAAAGGCCTGTACATAGAGCCGTGTGTGGAATGGGCGAGTGTTGCAGATTTTCTTCCATGGCAGATTTTCCTCTTGTTGAGCTTATCTTTCCATGGCAAATATTTGGGCAGCCGCGAGTCAAAGATCGCCGGTCAAGTCCTTTCGTCGACCGATTTGTGGAGGTTAAGCATGCGACGACTTGCGGGCCAGTGATCACAGGGACGTACACATAATTCAGGAACTGCGCGCGGCCATTGAACTGATAGACAGTGCAAATTAACCTGAGAAGTCGTCGGTCAGCTCCGCTCTACGTAGCATTACGCTCGCCGGCCGTGCAGCATCCGCACATGCTAAGTCTGATCTCTTCGCCCAGCTTGCCACCCTTCTTAGGCGTGCGCGCTCCCGCCCGTGTGGACTATGCCTCTGTGCTCGTGTGGTGCAATTCTTGTCTGCCTGATCTCTCCACCTTGTCCATGTTCTTGTTCCGATAGTTGATCCCCTCTACTACGTAAATTCCAGCGTGACTCACTTCAGCACAGATTCATGCAACATGGCAAAAAACACCGCGGTAGTATACTGGTCTAGAATTAAGCAGAACAGTTCGGACTGTCTGCCGGAGAAGAAACTGAGCTCGTACGTGCTCCCAGAAGAAATTTGCCTTTATTTAATACCATTATTGCAACTTCATTAGAAATTTTCCTTTATTTAATCGGCCGGCCATGTATAGTGATGGAGAAGTGTTGTGTAATGGTTGTCACAAAAAGGAGTGGTAACTAGTCAAATCAGATCGAGATACAGAGAAGATTCTACTATGGAAACGCTCCGCTAATTTCAAATGGCAGGCACTACCTTGTAATATATATTAATGGTGCTGTTCACCCAAAAGTGCGAGATGTTTTGTCTTGCAGTCATTAGTATATATGGCGATTCCTACATATACATGGGGTTGACGATCCTTTGCATCGCCAGATCACTTTGGCGTGCATGACGGCTTTCGATTCCCTTCTAACTCTGCGCCTCACTCAAAGCTTATAACGTTCTAATAGCTGGAACACAATCACGTCAAGATTACGAATCATCAGGAAAGAAAGAACATGAGCTAGAAAAATCAAAACCACGGGGGTTCATCATGACCCGCTAGTACAAAACCATTAACGGTTGTACGGATTACACAAAATTCATATTACACGCCTATCGGCAAACAGAAAAAACCACTCACACATACAAGCAGAAAGCGCTAAATATTTTTGCACGTTCGTTTATTCATATAACCCAGTAGTAACGTGCACTGTCATCAGGTTGACATCGTTTTATTCAGTGTGCAACTCAACTTGTTGTCTTGCCATTTATCCTGCCCCAAGTAACAACTGCAAACACATATGCATTGTCATACACCTTGTCGAGGAGGCGGAAGTAGTCAACTCTCCACGTTTTCTTGAATAGCAGGGCACAAAACACGACCCAGAGGCCAACAAAAAACCCAGACCCAAGTCCAAAGTAAAGGAACAACACAGGCTCAGAAATCTTGTCCCTTCTTTGTTGATTCCCATGCTCTATTGTACTGTCTCCGGAGCAGTTCCTTTCAAGAGGAGGACCACACAGACCAATGTTGCCGGTGTATATGGACGGATTTTGCACGTAGAGGGTATCAAGTTGACCTCCAGGTGGTATTCTTCCTTCAAGAATGTTATATGATAAATCCAAGAAGCTTAAATATGTCAAATCTGAAAAGCTTGATGGGATTTCGCCAGAAAAGTTGTTCCTTGAGAGGTCGAGTGATTCAATTGACTTCATAGCCCCAATGTTTGCAGGAATATTTCCACTCAAATGGTTCCATGATAAGTTTAAATTCAACAACCCATTAAGAGAAGTAATTCCATCCGGAATTCCACCAACCAACTGGTTGAGTGATAGGTCAATACCGACCACATCAAAAACTCGAGATCCATACTTAAGTTCTTGACGCTTCATCACAACAGGCCAAGCTTCTCTAAATTTTCCCACCATGACACTGTACCATTCAGACATGTCAACCCCGTGTCTCTTCGAATGTTTTTGGGTCATTGCTCTTAAATTTGACAAAGACCAGGGTATAACACCAGACATACTATTTCCTGCTAAACTCAGTTGGCGAAGGCGCTTAAGATTTGTGATACTCATTGGAATATCTCCTGACAACAAGTTGTGGCTTAACTGCAGAAAACGCAAATATACCAAGTCGCCAATCCATAATGGAAATGTACCATAGAAATTATTTGTTGAAAGATCCAAGAAAGCCAAACTCGAGTAATTTTGAAGTGCTGACGGGAACTTGCCAGAAAAACGGTTGTGACTCAAGTGGAGAAAAACCAAGTTAGGCTTGTGATAACAGTGAGGAAGTTCTCCTTCTAAAAAATTGTCTGACAGATCCAAGACAAGTAGGCTCCACAACTTGCAGCAAATAGATTCAGGAATATGACCCGTGAAGTAGTTAAAGGATAAACTCAATTCTATTAATCCAGGAGCTCCATAACCTGAAGGTAGAGGCCCTGAGAAAGAATTGTTCGACAAATCCATGTGCTTTAACTTGCTTAGAGTAATCAGGTGTTCCTCCGGCATTACACCGTCCAAGTTATTGTTGCTAAGGTCGAGCTCAGTCAAATTTGTGTGCATCCAAATCTTGGATGGCACATGTCCGGTCAGAAGGTTATTAGAAAGAGTAAGGGTCCATAGATCTGTGCAACTGGCTATCTCTAGTGGTATAGATCCAGTAAGATGGTTGCCCGCAAGAGAAAGAGACCACAGTTCAGTGCAATTCCCCAACCACGGTGGTATAGGTCCAGTAAGATGGTTGCCCGCAAGAGAAAGAGACCCCAGTTCAGTGCAATTCCCCAACCACGGTGGTATAGGTCCGGTGAAATGGTTGTAAGAAAGTGCAAGGTACTCTAATCTGGTGCATGTCCCTATGCCTAGCGGTATGACTCCAGTAATACTATTGCTAGAAAGGTCAAGACTCTCTATTCTAGTCCCATTCGTTATCCCAAGCGGTACAGGTGCAGTAAGATTGTTATTGGATAGATGAATATACCGCAAACTTGTGCAGTTCCCTAGTTCTGGTGGTATAGGACAAGTAAGATGGTTGTTAGAAAGGTCAAGGACCTCTAAATGAGATAAATTGCCTAAGCTCAGCGGTATGGATCCTATAATGTTATTGTAAGAAAGGTCAAGACTAGTTAAGCTGGTTAACTGGCCCAATCCATCTGACATTATTCCAACCATATTGTTGTTTCCCAAATTCAAGTACTGCAATCTGTTGGATGGACATCGTGGCAGTTTCTCTTGAAACTCTGTAATGTTACCAGAGGAGAGACCTCCATCAAGCGCAAGTTCTTCCAAGTCACATAGTTTTCTCAAGTCTACTGTCATGGTTGCCTTGTTACAGGTTGTGGTGGATGAGTGAACAAAATTCGGATCGCATCCAAAAGATAAATATCGGAGGGACGTCATATTTGCTATTGCAATTGGAAATGGACCATACAGAGAGGTTTCAAAGAGGTCAAGGCCTTTGATGCTTGTTATGTTCCAAAACGAAGCGGATGCAATTGGATGACCAAAGTAGTTATAGGAGAGATCAAGGTATTGAAGATTTGTGAGGTTTAGGTGTGTGAGGGGTTGGTTTGCACTTGGAAGAGAGGATTGCGAAAGATAGAGGTGCTCCAGTGATGGAAGCATGTTCACCACAAGAGGCCAATCAGAAGTAATTGAGCTGAGATTGGTACCACTCATATCAAGGTACACCAACTGAGGTAGACGGGTTAACCATGAGATGTCTGTTGAGTAAAGGCAACCTGGGTAGAAGAAGTTGGACAGGTCGAGATATTCCAGCTTGGAAAGGTTCCCAAGCTGCAGAGGTATTATTGTACCAGTGAGCTAATACATGTCGGAGAGTTCGAGATGTCTCAAGTTCTTGAAGGAACCCAAGAACTCGGGAATACCACCATTAGGCCCAGTAAGACCCGTATTATTGAAATTGAGGTATTCAAGATGCTCTAGAGAAAGCAAAGAAGAACTTATCTCGCCAAACAGAGGATATTCAAGATAATATCTAGAGCCAAGGTCAAGCTGGATGACATGGCCGGTTGTGTTGCTGCAAGTGATGCCTGCCCACAGGCAACAATCCTGGTGCCCATGTTGCCACGACTCAAGGACTTGTCCGGTGTCGTCAGTGATACCTTGCTTGAAGGCCAGCAAGGCGTCTCTCTCGCGTCCTATGCAGC
Source organism: Poa pratensis (assembly GCA_947311845.1). Taxonomy (NCBI): domain Eukaryota; kingdom Viridiplantae; phylum Streptophyta; class Magnoliopsida; order Poales; family Poaceae; genus Poa; species Poa pratensis. Next base: position 4,643,684 of record CAMZMU010000034.1, read on the forward strand.
TCCGGCCAGCCGCATCATGGGCCGGTTCGAGCGGCCCTGCGTCGACGGCGAGAAAGAAGCTGCTCCAGGTCACTGCCGCTGCCACGAGGAGCAAGACGAGCACGGCAGACACGCGAGGCATGGTGGGAATGGTGGTGACTACGGTGATCACAGATCCGTGCAGCTAGGAAGGCCCGGGTTTCAGTTCCGTTGCTCTACCAAGAGTGAGTACATGTTTTTTCCTGTGCAACTCCACGTACAATGGTGCACTTATAAGGGCCATGTACATGTACATAGAGCCGCGTGCTTCGACGATGGTGTGGCTAGCTTCATTCCATGCCAGATTTTTTGTGTGACTAAGGGTTGAAAGTGTTTCATTCCACGACAGATTTGTTTTACTTTGAGCTTATCCTTCCAAGGCTGCAAGGCAGATGTTTGGGCGGCAGCGAGCTAGTCACCCGTCGTCACATCGCCGGTCAAGATCGAAGTCGCCCATTGGCGGACTGATCTACGGAGGCCATGAATGCAACGACTGACCGGTGATCTATCACGGCAGGGGCGTACGTCCAGAATTTGTACGTGTGGTGTAGCTTGACGGTTACATATGCATCAGTGACAGAGAGAATGCAGCTAGCTTCTAGTAGTGGCTATACGTATAACTCAAGAACTGCGTGCATAGACCTGAAGTCGTCGGTCAGTCGCCGAGGCTTAATCTGTTGAGAGATGCTTGTGCGGAGGCCGTTAGTCGTCTTGTCCGCCCTTGCCTGGTACGCCACGGAGAGGAGAAAATTGTACTCCCTTGGATCATAAATGGTTGACACGAATTTATCAAAATATGGATGTATCTACATATTAAAGTAAGTCTAGATACATCCGTATTTAGACAAATGTGTGACAACCATTTCCGATCAGAGGGAGTACAAAACATCACCATGCTAGTTTTGTGATCACACGTTCTATTTAAATACTTTCTTTTTTGTTACTTTTCAGTCCGTGCCGACTTGCCGAGAACCAACCACAATATTCATACCATTTTATGAATACTGAGAAAGAACATCATCTTTTTACTCTCTATCCACAGTTTATCGTTTATTAATTTGATGCTGGGTTTAATGCTTTGGGTCTATAACATTATTTGCTTTCACTACAAAACTACAATAGGGTAAATAGCCTTTGATATATGCGCAAATTTCGAAACTCCATATGAAGTAAAAGTTTTTCTTGGTTATTTTTACAACTGCCGAACAAATTATTTCAACACAATGAACATTTGCATGTAAGGCCTCTCCCACAATGCATTGGCTCTTAGCGCTCTATGGTAGATAGTGATGTATTTTAAGTTATGAATTTCGAAAATGTGCAACTGGTGTATTTATACCAAATAAAATTCATAACCAAAATAAACCTCTCAAAAAATATTTAAGTAGTGTAAAATTATTATTTTGATGGCGTAAGTACCATGTTGCACCAAACAAAAACTAAAGTTGCATATTTTGAATATGCGGGACTAGTGTATACTTAAAGGGTACCTTCCATTTTTACTTCCAGACCATAAAAATAGTGGATTGGTGAAGAGTATAAGTAAAATTGCCGAGCTGAAATGGACTAGCTGATATCTCCAAGAAACCGTCTACGTTGGATTTTCTTTTGATGGAAATAGAAAATAATGGACTGATGGGAAATAAAATTATGGTCGATAGAACGACAGGTAAGAATACTAGACATCTAATAAGAACCGGGGACAATTAACATTGTCCAGAGTAGACTTTCTAGATGCACGAATTCACAATGTTCCTTGAAAATATTTAGTAATACATTTTCTTGTAGGCTAGAAACTAAAGTATAGGAAGCAAAGGACGGAAAACACAAATGGAGCCAAGCTTCCTGGTGGCACTTTGGAAATTATAAAAATTATAGTTGTTAGCTGTAAAACATTCGGTAGAAAAATCTCAGGTGTAGATAATGTTGACCTCTACAAGCGTGCAAAATATCAAATTAGAACTTGTTATGTCCTAAGCAACACAATAATGATTAAAAAAAGGTAGATCTGACAAATTTTGAAGTTTTAAATCAAGATTCACACGTTTATCATTTATCTCGGCTTAAAATATTTAAAAAAACCGTTTTAGATTTCTGCATTCCGATAGAGTTCATCGTTATGTACATATAGGGCTTGTTTGAATCGTTTGAAGCTTTCAAATGTCATATTTTAGTTTTTTCAAAATCTGAGCTGTATTAGTCCCCTCTCAAGCATATTAGTTGATTTCGAGATGCGTAATACTTTTATGTTATCTCTTTTTTATTGGTTGATGCATGTGTTCAACCTTATGTGATCCGTGATTTCTAAACTTGATATTACTAAACATTCCATTAAATGGTATGCAGCTTGGTGGAGAGGCTGGGCTATTCCTCATTTTGAAAAAGACGGAGTTATTTCAAAGAATCCCTCTAGAGCATGTCACCAAGACATATGCGACTCATATTTATTGTGATCATCTAAATATTGTAAAAATATCTTATAATAACATTCAACACCTATATTTCAAACTTGTACAAGAGCAGTTGGCGGAAACTCTATTATTAGTTATGCGTACGTGTGAAAGAGGTTTACTAAGAAAAGAGGATGGCTGTCCTTGGTTACATTTTTACTTTTGTGGTAATTTCTAAGAGGTAGCATCGTCTAGCTATTCTAGCAAGTCACTAGTAGCAAGATGTAGAATGATGACTCTGTCCCAAGTAACGATAGCCTTGATGCTCACTTAATTAATATGGTTGTTGTTGCATATTTACAACCATAAAAGTACATGATTATAATTCCTAGGGAGATGGATATATCTACCAAGAGATGTACACTTATGTATAAAGTATATCAAACTGTGAGCCGATGTGCTATAGTTGCCAAACATCATACTAATGGATAGAAATAGAAATTCCAGAGAGAGTTTTAATTAGTGTAAATTCATTCTATAAAAGAAACTTGGAACATATGGGCTTGGGATGCATGAGGAATTCATCCAATTCAGAGATTACTAGTGGTTCTCGTTGTAAATTATTCTCCTTACTTTTATTTATTCACTACCATCAAGGGAGGGCGTGCAATGGGAACCCACTTTGTGGTCTCTACTCCGAACACAAGAAAAGCCGTAGCCTCTGTGGTGAACAATTATATTAGTTATTTATTTTTCAAATTAAAGTTTTTAGTTAAAACAGAGTCATATCTTGTGTGTCCTATATATGTTATTTGATTCTATAGTTTTGCTATATTGTCATTTTAGGGATAATTTTCATCTATATATGCAGCGATTCTGAAACTTTTTCTCTCGAAAATACACTAGTGACGGGGAACTATGTGTGGCACCAATATAGCCTACCAGTGGCGTAGTGGCATGACACTAGTGAAAATGTTACTTATAGTGGTGAGGTCCAGTCACACCACTGATACTAGTGGTGTGGGACTGACACACCATTAATATCAAATATCAGTGGCATGATACGAGTGTCGTGTCCCACCCACACTACAAGTAGAGTTTTTGGCACGCCACTAATAGAGTAATAGGCAATTTCGCACTAGTGGCTAGGCAATATATTTCGACAATGTCTAATAATGAGATATCCTAGATAAGCCAGTAAACTCAGTATGAACCGATACAAAACACAAACAACAATTTTGATCTGAGATTAGTTTGATACATATCAGGATGCACCAACAGGGGTTGACGGGTTAGCCATGAGATGTCTCGTAACTAGTAAGCCATCGTCCATTGTCCCTTTGTCGTAAAAGATAAGTGCTGCTGATCACAAGATACTCCAGCTTTGACAGGTTGCCAATCAGAGGAGGCACCGAGCCACAAGATACTAGTACAAATCGAGATGCCTCAAGTTGTTGAAAGAACCCAAAAACTAGTAAATGTTACTAATGGCGTGGTTTAGTCACGCCGCTGATGCTTCTCTTACTAGACTAGTAACAAATATTCGTTGCTTGATACACGTGGCGTGCCACATCCACGTCACAGGTAGAGTTTTTTATCACGCCACTATTAGGCAATTTGCACAAGTGGCTAAGCAATATATTTCAACAATGTTGATATCTAACAAAGTCTGTTAGTGAGACCACCTAGGTCATCTTGATCACCCAGTAAACTGGGCATGAAGCCAACAACATACACAGAGGCGTAGCCAGGCCCCAGGCTACCTGGGCTATGGCCTGGGAAGTGGCAACAAAATCCTTCACTGACTGTACCTAAGATAACACTATCGCGCTGTAGCTTGTAGATGGCCTTGGGCGTGGCTCTAAACATACGTGACATATTCCAACACAATTATCAATAGACCTGAGAGCCTAAGATTAGTTTGATTCATACATCAAGATGCACCAACAGAGGTAGACGGGCTAGCCATGAGATGCCTCGTAGCTAGTCAGCCATCGTAACTCGTCCCTTTGTCGAGAAACATAAGTGCTGGCGATCTCAAAATACTCCAGCTTAGACAGGTTGCCAATCTGAGGAGGCACTGACCCACAAGATACGTAGTAGAGATCGAGATGTCTCAAGTTGTTAAAAGAACCCAAGAACTCAAGACGGCTATTGTGCGTACACAGGGAAACCCAGGTGAGACTGAGGAATAGCAAATGTTCCAGAGAAAGCAAGGTGTTTCTCATCTGGCCGATCACAGTTTCATGGCTAAGGTCGAGCTGGATGACATGGCCGGTTGCGTTGCTGCAGGTGACGCCTTTCCATCGGCAGCAATCCTCGCGCCCTGGTTGTCATGATTCGAGGTAGTCGTCGCCGTCGCCGTCTATGCCTTGCTTGAAGGCCAGCAAGGCATCCCTCTCGTGCCCTATGCAGCTCCCGCCGGCAGCATGGGGCGGTTCGAGCTGCCGCCGTGCGTCGTTGCCGAGGAAGGAGCTGCTCCAGGTTGCTGCCATTAGGAGCAAGACGATCACGGCCGGTGAGCGATGCATTATGGGCACAGTGGCGGTGTCGGTGATCACAAATCATTTCCGGTGCCACGATGCACTTAAAAGGGCCTGTACATAGAACCGCATGGAATGGGCGAGGGTTGCAGATTTTCTTCCATGGCAGATTTTCCTCTTGTTGAGCTTATCTTTCCATGGCAAATGTATGGGCAGCCGCGAGTCAACGATCGCAGGTCAAGTCAAGGATTGCCCTTTCGTCGACTGATTTGTGGAGGTTATGCATGCAGGTCAAGTCAAGGACCGCGCTCGCCGCCGTGCTCTGGGTCCTCCTTTTATTGCTTCCTGCTCGTGCTGTTCTCCCTAAAAGTGCTAGAGATGTTCGGTCTTTCGGTTCGCTTTGCTGTGCGCGAGGGCTTTTGATTCCCTTCTAACTCTGCAACACCCTCAAAGCTTAAAAAGTCGAACAACTCACACAGAACACAATCAAGTCAAGATTACGAATCATCTGGACAGAGTGAACAAGTGCTGGACAAATCAAAACCAAGGGGGTTCATCATGACGCTCTAGAACAAACAAACATCAACAGTTACATGCATTACACAGAATTCATCTGGCAGGACTATCGGCAAGGAATACACACATACAAGCAGAAGGTGCTAAATATTTTTGCACCTTCATTTATTCGTACAACCCAGTAGTAAGGTGCCACCAGCATCTGGTTGACATTGTTTCTATTTAACGCGGCACTCAATTTGTTGTCTTGATGTTTATCTTGCCCCAAGTAACAACTGCAAACACGTATGCATTGTCATACACCTTGTCGAGGAGGTGGAAATAGGCAATTCTCCATGCTTTCTTGAATAGCAGAGTGCAAAACACGACCCAGAGGCCAGCCAGAAACCCAGACCCAATTCCAAAGTAAAGGAACAACACTGGATCAGAAACCTTCTCCCTTCTTTGTTGATTCCCATACTGTTGTGTGCTTTCTCCCGAGCAATTCCTGTCAAGAGGAGGTCCACATAGACCAATGTTGCCGGTGTATATGGAAGGGTTTTGCATGAACAGGGTGTCAAGTTGAGCACCAGGTGGTATTCTTCCTTCAAGATTGTTATATGACAAGTCCAAGGAGCTTAGATATGTCAAATTTGACAAGCCTGATGGGATTTCGCCAGAAAGGTTGTTCTTTGAGAGGTCAAGTGATTCAATTGATTTCATAGCCCCAATCTTTGCGGGAATATTTCCGCTCAATTGGTTCCACGATAAGTTTAAGTTCAACACTCCAGTAAGAGAAGTTACACCATCTGGAATTCCGCCAACTAAGTTGTTGAGTGATAGGTCAATACTAACCACATCAAAAACCCCAAAACTATACTTAAGTTCTTGACGCTTCATCACAACAGACCAAACTTCTCTAATTTTCTTACCTATATTTTGAGTGTACCAATGTGACATGTCAGGATTGGGTGTCTTTGGATATTTTTGGGCCATTGCTGTCAAATTTGATAAAGACCAGGGAATAACACCTGACATACTATTTCCGGCTAAACTCAATTGACGGAGGCGTTTAAGATTTGTGATAGTCATCGGAATATTTCCAGACAAAAAGTTGTGGCTTAACTGGAGAAAGCGCAGGTATACCAAGTCGCCAATCCATAATGGCAATGTTCCAGAGAAATTATTTGCTGAAAGATCAATGAAATTCAAACTAGAGTAGTATTGAAGTGCCGATGGGAACTTTCCTGAAAAACGATTGTGACTTAAGTTGAGAAAAACCAATTTAGGCTTTTGAGAACACCGAGGAAGTTCTCCCTCTAGAAAGTTGTTTGATAGATCCAAGACAAGTAGGTTCCTCAACTTGCAGAAAATAGATTCAGGAATATGACCACTAAAGTGGTTGAAGGATAAAGTCAATTCTACTAATTCTGGAGCTCCATATTCTGAAGGTAGAGGTCCTGAGAAAGAATTGTTCGATAAATCCATGTACTTTAAGCTTTTTAGAGCAACTAGGTGTTCCTCCATGATCACACCATCCAAATTATTGTTGCTAAGGTCAAGTTCAATCAAATTACTAAGCATTCCAATCTTGGATGGCACATGTCCAGTGAGAAGGTTATTAGAAAGAGTAAGTAACCAAAGTTTAGTGCAATTCACTATCTCTGTTGGTATAGGTCCAGTAAGATGGTTGTTAGATAGAGTTATGTAATCTAATCTAGTGCATTTCCCTATGCCCAGTGGTATGCCTCCAGTAATACTATTGTAAGAAAAGTCAATGTGCTTTAATCTAGTGCAACTCTGTATCTGTGGCGGTATATGTCCGGTAAGATTGTTATCGGATAGAGAAATATACCCCAAATTAGTGCAATTCCACAATTCGGGTGGTATAGGTCATGTAAGATGGTTGTTAGAGAGGACAATGTGCTTTAAATAAGACAAATTGCCTATGCTTTGTGGTATGGATCCTGTAATGTTATTGTAAGAAAGGTCAAGACTAGTTAAGCCGGTTAAGTGACCCAATCCGTCTGGCAGTATTCCAACCATATTGTTGCTCTTCAAACTCAAGTGTTGAAATCTGTTGAGCGGACATCGTGGCAACTTCTCTAGAAACTCTGTAATGTTTCCAGATGAGAGACTTGCATCAAGCTGCAAATTTTCCAAATCACATAGATTTCTCAAGTCTACTGTCATTGTTGCTGTGCAGGTTGGGGAGGTTCCAAATCCTGAAGTGCAGGCAAAATTTAGCCGTCGTAGGGACAGCATTTCTCCTAGTGCATTAGGAAATGGACCATACAGTTGATGCTTGTCACGTTCCAAAACCAAGCGGATGCAATTGGCTGATCAAAGTAATTATAGGAGAGATCAAGGTGTTGAAGATTTGTGAGGTTTACGTGTGTGATGGATCGGTTTGCACTTGAAAGGGAGCAGTCTGAAAGACCGAGGTGCTCCAGTGATGGAAGCATGTTCACCACCAGAGGCCAATCAGCAGAAATTGACCTGAGATTAGTAGAACTCATATCAAGGTACACCAAGAGTGGTAGACGGGTTAACCATGAGATGTCTGTTGAGTACATCTCAGTGTAGGAGAGGTTAAGATATTCCAGCTTGGAAAGGTTCCCAAGCTGCGGAGGCAATGTACCACGAACATACGTGTAAGAGAGATCCAGATGCCTCAAGTTCTGGAAGGAACCCAAGAACTCGGGAACACCACCATTGGGCCCAGTCAGACCCGAATTAGCGAGACTGAGGTATTCAAGATGGTCTAGAGAAAGCAAGGAAGAACTTATCTGACCGTACAAAGAAAAGCTGTTGTAGTTAAGGTCAAGCTGGATGACATGGCCGGTTGTGTTGCTGCAGGTGATGCCTGCCCATCGGCAGCAGTCGTGGCTCTCCTGTCGCCACGACCCAAGGTAGTCGTAGTAGTCGTGACTGATTCCTTGCTTGAAGGCCAGCAAGGCGTCCCTCTCGCGCCCTATGCAGCTCCGGCCAGCCACATGGGCCGGAACGAGCTGCCCTGCGTTGGCGACGAGGAAGAAGCTGTTCCAGGTCACTGCCGCTGCCACGAGGAGCGAGATGAAGACGGCAGGCGAGCGATACATGGTGGGCATGGTGGTGCTCACAGATCGGTGCAGCTAGGAAGCCTGTATTTCCGTTGCTCTACCAATAGTGAGTACATGTATTTCCGGTGACACGCAATCGTAAGATGGTGCACTTATAAGGGCCTGGACACATAGAGCCGCGTGCTTCTACGATGGGTTGAAAAGTTGTTCATTCCATGGCAGATTTTACTTTTCTTTGAGCTTATGCTTCCATGGCAGATGTTTTGGCGGCAGCGAGCTAGTCACCGGTCATCCTATCGCCGGTCAAGATCGAAGTCGCCCTTTGGCGGACTGATCTATGGAGGCAATGCAATGCAACGACTGACCGGTGATCGATCACGGCAGGAGCGTACGTCCAGAATTTGTACGTGTGGTGTAGCTTGACGGTTACATATGCATCAGTGACAGAGAGAATGCAGCTAGCTTCTAGTAGTGGCTATACGTATAACTCAAGAACTGCGTGCATAGACCTGAAGTCGTCGGTCAGTCGCCGAGGCTTAATCAGTTGAGAGATGCTTGTGCGGAGGCCGTTAGTCGTCTTGTCCGCCCTTGCCTGGTACGCCAGAGAGAGGAGAAAATTGTACAAAACGTCACCACGCTAGTTTTGCTGATCACAAGTTCTATTTACATACTTTTTTCTGCTACTTCTCAATCGAATATCCGGTGGAAACCAACATTCAGTGGAAACCGGTAAATACCACGAAAAAAAAATAAAGTTCTAAAAAATTCTCAACAAAAAATGCATTACATTGCGAAGGTATAGTTCTATGGACATACGAACTTGTAGGTTGAAACCCAAATTTTTTTAGGAGTTATGAAAATGACAAATACAGCAATAAATAGTAGTTCATCAATGAATAGTATCTTTTGCTACTATTCACTGCTGAATTTTTTTCATAGCTCCTAAATTTTTTTGAGTTTCTACATGGAAATTTATATGGCTATAGAAATCTATCTTCCTAACTGAGTGCATTTTTGTTGAGAATTTATTAAAAACTTAAACATGATTTTTCCGTGCTTTTCAATGGTTTCCAGTGAAAGTTGGTTTCCACCGAATACATGCCAACTTGCCGAGAACCAACCACAATATCTATCTCTACTATATAATATGCCTAGAGGTGATGGTTGATGGTTGGTATGTTTTTTCTTTTTCCGATTTTACCCCTAAGGTTGGCATAAATTACTCATCATGCCACCGATAAGTCAAAACTGTTCAAAATTTTGTTTTGTCCATCCATGGCCGACCTCGTTGATCTCGCCGGAGACGCGCAGGACACGTCCCCGCCGCCGCTTCGCCTTCCTGGCAGAGGAGCGTTGATGCCCAGCAGACAGCAGTCCGCCGCGGCTATTCCCCCAAATCCCGCACGCCGTCGTGCCGATTGCTCGATCTCTCTCCCGTTCCCTCGCCGATCCTGATTTGGCCACGAAGCTCCGACTTCCGAGGAGGAAGACGAGCTGGACATGGTATATGACCTCTACAGCCGTCGACGGAGGTCAGGGAGAGCCTGGAGGTCGTCCAGCTCGAGGCCAGTCCCACCACCACGTCTATCCAGGCTGGTCCCCTCAGTTCTCTATACTGGTCTCCCATGGTAGTGGTCAGGGGAATGCATCTGCTCTCCCTTTTGAGACGAAGGTATAGTGCGCTCTGAATTTTTTACTCGTGAAATCATGTCATCTCTTCCGACAGAATAGTGGTTAATTGTTTCTTTGTGATGCAGATCGGAACATCATTTCTTTTTCATCTTTTTAAGCACTTAGATCCATCTTCTTGTTCCTTGGACGTTGCATAAAACAGCAAGGACTTGTTCTACTTTTAATTATGGTGAATCTATCCACAGGTTCAGGTGTGCCGTGTACGCCTTCTACTAAATAAAAAGGCATGTGGAATTTCAAAGCTATAAGCTAACCATTTGTTGGCTTAATCTATTTGTCATTTTGTATTCACGTTCATTGGCTTGATCTGTGCACTAGCTATATTAGTGTTATTTTTCCTTATTTCCGACATAGAACCATTAGGACCTACCTAACCTCTCACACGAGTTCCTTAACTATTTTTTAGCAGTAGTTCTATTATTTCCATCCACGGGCACATTCAGATACAAGTTCATCATGCCCTACTTCGGCATTAGCTTCATAAAAACAACAACGGAAACACATAGTTAACATTACAATAAATTAGAGCTAACCATGAGTTTTTTTTTTTTTTTTTTTTTTGAGAACACAGTACAACACAGACGCTCACAAATACGCACATACACTCACCCCTATGAACGCACGCACGCACACCCTACCCCTATGAGCACCTCTGAAGGACTGAGCCGGCAGATCTTGAGGTTGACGAAGTCACCACAGGCGCCTCGCTGTTGACGGGCACGTCACCTACCACTGAAAGAATAGCGCCGGATAATCCTGGAATAAATCCAGGTAAATGCAAACGCCCATGCCAAGTCTAGGACTTGAACCTGGGTGGGCTGGTTCCACCACAGGGAACCCAACCATCAGAGCCAAGCTCCGTTTGCAGCTAACCATGAGTTTAAGCGCAACACACAATGTAAAGATTCAATCGCAGTGACGTGGGGGTCTCTGACACATGGGCCCTCCGCTCCTGGGTATGGCTGAGGAGCCACGTCCATATTTCATTATTTCTTACCCTTCAAACCATTTTCGTTGATGTTCGTACTGGTAGAAAAAACAATTCTTCTCAAGTGGAGCGACTTTGAGGCACAATTTAGTCGCGAAGCGTTATTTGATCAAATGTTGATTTTTTTAGCCCGTTGCAACGCACGGGCACTTTTGCTAGTCTATTATCTATACTACTATTAAAAGAGAAAACTTCTCTTACTGATACACTTTAAATCTGGGCCGTTAAATATTCGATCAAACGGTTCAGATCGTCCCAATGTTTGACAACTCAACATTGTCAGTTTTGGACCGTTTTACCCTCCCACCAAATCACATAATACTACTAAATTGCCACCGTACCCTTTCGTTCAATTTTTTATCAACGATCCAGTCACCATGTCCATGTCGAGCACCAAGCAATTATTTTCGATTCGTACATGAAAAGGAAAGAAACACATCGGCGGCACACCTCGCAAGGAAAAAAAGACCCATCTCAAAAAAGTATCGACACCGGAAACCTGATCGATCAGCGCCGGACGCATCTGGAATCGGAAGCTCACATATGGGAGAGGATGAGACGACGGAGTACGCTGTATGCATCGGGCGCCCCTCCCGCACCACCGGCGACGCGTCCCTGCATGTCATCACCGCTCTCACCTTTTGCAGGCAATCGAGTATACTCCGTCCGTAAGGAAACAGAGGATTCACACAGCCATCGACGTGCCCGCCACGCACGCCGCCACACTGCCTGCGAGAGGACGCTGAGATGTCCGGCCGATGTAATGCACGCCGCCGCCGCACTGTCCACGCCGTCCTGCTCGACGGTCGTACTCCAAGTCCTGTTCGATCGTGTCCTGTCCCATCGTCAGGGCGAAGGTGAGCCGCCGTCCCGTCTTATTTCTGCACACCGAGGCATTCTGTCTGGGTCTGGGAACTATTAGCCTTTCTTCACCGGCCTGGAACACCACCAGCGCATCCTGCTCCCATGTGCTTTTTAGTAACGACTCCCATGTGCTTGGGTGTGGCCTGTCTTCATACATCACCGGTGTTCTTCTTCAGACGACAACTTAGATAAACAGCATGCAGTAGGAGGCCATGCACAGTTAATTAGATTAGCTAGCAAAGAATAATTAGTGGTAGAAACTCACGTAGTCATGCATGGACAGACCAACTTTCATCAGTACCGTGATTAGCTAATTTATGCCAGACCAACATCTTTGTGCTGAAAAGGTCCTATTGCATCTATCCAGAGATTAGACATTTTTTTATTGTTGTCGAGAAAAGACACCCAAAGGCCGGCGAAGGATTTTGATTGGTCTGTTTTAAATCAGACAGCCGTCCTGACTCCTGCGGGTAACCTGCTCGGCCCTCATCAGGTTTTTTTTTTTTGCGAAACACAGTACAACGCAAGCGCTCATATACACGCGCACACACTCACCCCTATGAACGCACGCACGCACACCCTACCCCTATGAGCACCTCCGAGAGACTGAGCCGGCGGGTCGAGTCTTAAGATTGACGAAGTCACCACGGGCGCCTCGCTGTCGACGGGAACGTCGCCTCCCACTGAAGAATATTCCGCCTTAAATGAGAAACACCAGCGTCAAACCTGGGGTTTGAACTCTGGTGGGCTGGGGGTACAACCACCCACCTAACCATCTTGCCACAGGCAAGTTCTCGGCCCTCATCAGGTTTTGGTTCAAGCTTTGCCACTGCCAGATTCAAGGTATCTTCGAAAACTATTGGCAAACATATGATTATTTTGCGTACTCAAAATTATTTGTATACGTGAGCATTTGCTTGACAATTACACGCGATAAATACGTGCATTGCACGTGCAACATTACTATATACTATAAAAGCAATATAAGAGCTATAATAGAGCCACCACGTTAATCCACGTCACGTAAATTAATTTTAACAGTTAGATCTAAAATATATGGCTTGGATTTTATATAAAAAAAAAGTTGTTACGTACCATGCCTGACACGCTTAATGTAGAGAAGGTCACGTCTCTCTCACACATGCCGTCTTGGACATGGACTTTCTTGATTTTTTTTCATGGCTTTCTTTATTAATAAATATGTGCTGAATACGTAGTAGATCTGTTTAGGAAAACAGCTGAGACTAGCTACGCTATCTTGGTTGGAACAAAAAATTGTTGAGACTAGTTACGTATCTTGGGGCGATGCTATTCTTCGCACGTTTAATCGGTAAGAAACGCTCGCACGATTTCCGACCAAGGTTTCTGTCCCGATTAGGAAAGTCATTAGCTTCCTAATACGGCACGCGTCAGGCGGATGTGACCGATTCTATTCCTATTCCTTTTCGCGGCGCTCGCGCGGTGTAATCGATCGAGCCCACGTGCACCGGTTAGACTTGTTTTTTCCTTCTTCTCTTCTATTCCCTTTACGCACCCAAGTTTGCAAACAGTTGAGATAGATTGAGCCCATGTGCACGGATCATTCGCTATTCCCTTTTCCTTCTTGAACGTGACCGATCGTTCGCTATTCCCTTTTCTTGAGTGTGTCACGAATCCTGCTATTCTGTTTTGGCGTCAAAATCAAATATTTGATTATTTGTTTTTTTTTACGCCAAATTATTAGAAATGAAAAAAACAAATTAGTGAACTTTATCAATTTCCTTTTTGGGCCAGTGATATTTTAGGGTAACAAAATGGGTGGGAGATAGGGAAATCCACTTCCTACTAGTAAAAAAATTGGAACAAAAAGAACTACTACTTTCTACTGTGCAAATATTCAAGCACAAAAAAAACCACTTTCTACTAGTACAATATTTGAACATAAAAGGGTAGAGAATATTACAAAATCTACTTTGAACCCTCTCGACAAATCTACACAAGAATAAACTATTACTTTCAATGTGAATGAACTTGTAATTTTAGCTGGGAAAGGAAAACTAGAAACATTGGTGATATTTCTCTATCCTCCTTGAAATACAAAATTTGGTGCTTATTATGAAAAAAAAATGAATACTACAAAAAAGGTGAGTGTAAACTTTAAAGAGAAAAAACATATATATGCAACTTATAAAAAATGATTATATACTTTTCAACCTCCGACTTCAAGCTGTAGGTTCTAAATTCCTCACTCGTCGAGTAGACCATCGCGAAAAATGATTTTTTTTTAATTTTTCCATATATATTAAACCAACAAAGAGTACACGATTACATCGATTACAAAAACAATACTAAAAGAGACGAGCAAATCTATGAGATCTTCAAGCCATTTCTTCTTCCATGACACAATCTTGTACTTTTCTGAAGGCAGCCGTAGAATAACGCCGAAAACACCAAACCACAGTCCTGTGAATACCAACGAAGGTTCTCCCTTTTAATTTTGAGCCGCAATGCCAAGGATACCAATCGCGAAAAATGAATTGTATAAGGAGAAGTGTAGGTTCTGCCATTAACCAAAAAATCACGTACATACCGATCCATCGATGGATAGATCAGGCCCAGCTAGCTTAACGCATGCGCTAGTTAGCATTTATTACCTTTTTGAGTACCAAACGATGACATGCACTAGTTTACGAGTTTAATGATGTCAGCTAGATTTCCTACTAATTTGAAGTTTCAAAATGTTTTATATTTCAAACCATAGATCCGATTGGAAATCTGTTTTATATGGCCCCACGCAACGCCACGGATGCATGCCTCGATGTCTAGCTCTTTGAATGCAGTGTGTCCCCAGTCCCCACCATGCGACCATTTGACAGCTTTGATGTCCTCGTATATCAGCTTCCGTCGTGTACATGTTCCCTGCACATCGTCCATATTTTTCGACAAGTCTACGTATATGTGGCAGCGATGCCCACAAAAGTGCCAGTGCGCTGCACGATTTCATTTTATTTTTTTTGTTGTTGAGAAAAGCACGATTTCATTTTGGTGATAAACAGATCCAGATCGTGTGACAATCAAGGGGCGGCAATGGGCCACAGTGAGCCATGGGGTCAGGAGCCGATCTGAAAACTCAGGGCCTTTGGGGCCCATGTACAAAGCATTATAGACTTGATGGAAAATGCGTAAAAATTATTTGTAGTCATTTCAGTTTGCAACAACAACATTGGAAAAATAATTGAATTTTGACAAACTGTGAAATACCATATAGATATAGCTAGGACATGAATGGATGGTGTAAATATATATAGTCATTGGGGAAAGAGATGTTGTAAAATCTAGAAATTTCGTACTTTTGAGATGACCCTAATAAACCGAAAGGGAGGGAGAGTAATTGGATAGACTGTGTTAACACATGAACTTTATGCTTTCATGCGACTTTTTTGTGCCAATATCCAACACACGTGTTTCTTTGTTGTAACGTTGAGTAATTAAATCAACCCGATACTCAATGAACCCCATCTAAGGAGGTGCGTCGATTCTTTGAAGACCGTCGTCCTAGGGGTTCCCAATAAAATGTGTCGAGGAGACAGCTTGTTGTGATCCATGACATGCTATTTCAAAGGTAATGCGTCCTATCCCGAACTCTTGTCCTAATCCAATCACCATGTTTGAAGAACACACCCAACATGAATCACATCGGCTAGCTGTTCTATCAAGTCACTAGTAGCTAGATGTAGCATGCTGCAAGTGACCCGAGTAAAGATAGCCATGATGACTTAATATGTTTGTTGCATATTTACAACCATAAAGGACATGATCATAGTTACAGAGGAGCAGTATATATATCTAGCAAGAGATGGACACTTGTATTTCAACATAGAGAATAATACGAAGATGTGATATATTTGCCAGAAATCATAGTAAACTACAGGAATAGAAAAACTCAGAGAGTAGTGTCAATAGTGAGGAAGTTTTGACACCTAAATTGCTTCTAGAAAAATTCGAATGTATAGGCTTGGGATGCGTTAGGAATTTATTCAACTCAAGCGATCCCAAAGCTTAGTTGTAATTTTTATCTTGAATTTTATCTTCCCCACACTCAAGGGAGTCAAGCAACGGGAGCCCACATTTTGGTCTCTGCTCCTGACTAGATCACAGAGTCATCCTCTCGAAATACATCATTGGGACTACCACAAAGGAATGTGCCCGAATTAGACCTTGGGCTAATCGTCAAAGGGCTACTTCTCTAAATGATGTCCGCGGACACATCCAACCTCATAGGACAAGAGGGCGGCTCCGAGATTTGACAGCTTTGAGGGTGTTTGACCTTGTGTCGTGTGGGCGATGAGTGTGTTTACACAATTCTTCGTGAGAGATCCAAATACGACACATCATACATGTCTCTATATTTTTTTAATAATGGGATATATTAATACCAAGTTGATACCAACTAAATCCAGTCTCTGCAACAACATAACGCCAAAAGCAAATCTAGACATCAACTATGCACATAGCCAAAATAGAGAAATAGAAAAAAAATTAAAAAAATGACCCCGCCGAAGCGATTAGAGATTTGCAATAGCAAGAACAACACTGCTGCAAAACCCCGAGCGTTCGACTCACAGACGTCACGTGCACAGTTTTGATGTGGACATTCCCACACAACTAAACCATATGCACAGAACAATCAGTGAAGTGACATCTTCTCTCCATCCGCGAGTACTCTCTGAAATGGTCGCAGCTTCTCGACTCAACATGAGCATGCGAGATAGTATACCTTCATTGGCTAATTGATCTTCTTCAAACATGAACGCCTTTCTAATACCCACATCTACACCTTGGTAATCGCGGCAATGGTGGTGCCGAGGTCGACGTACCCAAGGTGCCGACATTCATGTGGAGGTCGCACCAACGCAAAATGGATCTTCGCGCCCGCGGAGGCCAGCAGTCATGCCAAGCTTGAGACCGGGCTCGACAGTTATCATAAGCCGAATTGTGCAGCTGCGCACCGGCAGCCATACACATCGGGCCAAAACGCAGAGCAACATGTCCCATGGCAAAAACCGAGCACGCAATCCAGCTCGCCCAGTCTGCGCCATCACTCCGGCGCGTCTGAGATCCTCAGTTGCATCCAGCTCGTCATGGCAGGCGAGATGTGCTTGCGCCGATACAACCTCTCGCCGATCATCTCCGCATGCATGTGCTCAGCCTATTGCACCCGCATGCATGTGCCTGACCTAGGTTGAGCGACATACATCCAGCAGTATGCACGGCTGCGCTGGTTGCTAGCCACAAACGTGATGTAGGCAAGTCCCGGCCGTGCCGATCCAATCAGGACGCCGGCCACCTGCCACTTCGGAAGGCCGGCGGTGGCGGCCAGATATCACCAGATCGTGAGGCCAGTTGGGGTCGGCGAGATCAGTACGGGATAGCACGATTTGCAACCCGTGGAAGGTTCGCAGCGGACTGTGCCATAATCTGGCCTCCGGCGGCAAATGCAACGTACCTTTGTAGATGCGAGGGCATACATGGTGGTGGAGGAAGAGGATTCTAGGGCGGCACGGGGAGGTTCTCCTATCTATGGCCTCCTAGCTATCTGGGGCGGCACGGCGAGGTTCTCTGTGGAAAGAAAGGCATTGCATAATATCATTTCCCCTTTCCATGTTCCTACCAAAAATATCAGGGAACCTGTTTATATATGTTGATGCGATAAATTGTTATGTTGAGACTTGAGAACGGTAGGTCAGGTCACCGCACCACTAGTAACTGGCATGATCCGCATTTTTTTTCCGGGTATCATGATCCGCATTTTCATGTAAAGAACTCCACGATGATCTCATAATATGGTTGTGGACTTGTGGTCGATCTACAACCATAAAAGTACATGCTCGTAATTTTAGGAAATTTGTGCATATATATAGCGAGTGCTCGTCTCAAAATATAGAAACAAACTACATGAAGAGTTCGGTATCACCGATCGTGTTCGGTATCATTGTTCGGATTATGTGTGAACTTCTAAAATGTGAAGATGGTGTTGAAATAGAAATATAGTTCCTAACCCATTTCCATTTATTAGAACTTTAAGATAATTGGTGAGTACACCAATTTAATATGATATCAGGCCGAATAAGTTTCAAGTTCAAAACCCTGCTCGTTTAGTATTAAAAAATATATATTCAGCAGCCTACACTGAACCATGCATGGCATGTACTAAAATCGTCGAAACGTAAGGTGAAGTGCTGAAATATAAATATATTTTCTTATCTCTTTTTATGATAATTGACTAGTGCATCATCAATTCAATAGACAAAATTTACCGAGTACGTGTACCGTGAACGGTAATAGTGCAACGCGTGCGCGCATGGTGACCCCGACCGGTAGCTATAGTAGGAGTCCAACGATCGGGTCCAGCTTCACCGACTGGCAGGTCTGGCCTGCTAGGAAAGAAGGTTAGCAGGTCTGACCTCCACCGTTGTATATCAGTCCGATGTCAACCGTGGTCGCGTACTTAGTCCTGATCTTCCATCTTTATCGACGAGTCAATCTATATGAGGCGGCGGCGATATGATGTCTGGATAGAAGTGCTATTGCATGCGTCACATACTCACCTGTGTTCCAGTGATCAGTGATAACACTTGCTTATCCCAGTGGCTGCCAAGCTTTAAAAATATAACTATTAGCCTTAGCATTAACTCATATTAGTCTATTTCTCAACCCAAAAAAGGTCAGAATTAGTCCAACACTAGTAGGTAAAATGTTTTCTATTTTTTTTGAGTGGGTGCCACGCCCCTTCTTGCTGAATGAAAGCAAGCCAGTCAGGATCGGTTATCCTGATCGTGTGAGAATGATTGGGTGAGAGTGGGCCACCGGCCACACTGACCAATGGGCCGAGCCAAAATACACGGCCTTTGAGTCCACGTACAATACTATAAGCATTTCTAGAAGGATGTCGAAATTTGGACATGTATATCTTTACATGTACATGTCCATCTAAAAAGGTTACGTTACACAGATTCTTAATTTTTAACTGGAAATCTATATTCAGGATGTCAACCTCATATGTTTTCATAATTTCTTTTTTAAAACGGAGGCAAAAGTTTTGCCCCAACATATTAATTAAGAAGAAATTTTACGAAAAAGTAAAAAACAGTTATTACAAAAGCCTACTCTCCCGCATCAAATCACCCAAACACTTAGCAACCGTGGGAACCCACGAGCGGATATGTTTCTTAATCTTACTGAGAATAACTATAGAAGGCGCTTGAAAGTGAAAACGGAGGCCGAGCTACTCGGTTTCCAAAAAAATTGAAATTGCACTTTTCTGTTTTAAAAAATCCAAAAAATCGTAGATGTAGATAATATCCAGATCTACCACTGTAAAGTTTCTAGGAAAACATCAATGTATTTTGATTTGGGCAAAAAGAGAAATACGCAGAACTGGATCGATGAACAGTACACAGTCAGAAAATTCGAAATTTTGACACATTTGTCATTTTTGTGTAGCCCAGAATAATAAGAATTTTCCTTGAAACTTTACACAGTGCTAGATCTCGAATTTATCTACGCCTAAGAATTGTTTTGGATTTTTTTTGAAACTCGATAAAAAATATAAATTCGGTTTTTTTAAAACCAAGCTACATGTACCTGGCCTCCAGAACACCACTCTCACACGTGTTTGTTGTGCAAAAGCCAAGCGTTGCGCTCATTCCAAACTTCCCAAGTGGTTAGCAAGGTAGAGAAAGCTAAGGCTTTGTGATGGCGTATAGCCATTCACCATAAACGACCACCAACTTTGGATCGAGAGGCCCGTGCAATTTGTAGGATGGAGCGCGTGGAGACCCATCCTAACGTCTGGAGTCGAACAGAACCAGAACGGGGCTAGGTCTCGGCCGAGTTTGCGACATGGTGTGGAGTGATACGTCTCAAACGTATCTATAATTTTTGATGTTCCATGCTTCTTTTGAAATCATATAGAGATTGCATAAAATATTTGACACTCCTCCCAACCTTGCTAACACAAGCCATGAATAACCGAATCCTCGGGTGCCTTCCATCAATCACATACCATGGAGGAGTATCTATTTTTGAGAGGTGTTTGTTAATTGTCAACGAATGGTAGCGGGTGAGAACAGTATTCTACCTGTCAAACGGACTTTTAAGAGCGGCTCCCATGAAGGACGTTATTTCTACCAGCAAGGCAGATCATCCCTCTTTCTCTTTGGTTTACACACCAGGTATTTCACTGTTTGTCATTGCTTACTGATGAATCAGGGCAAAAGTGTGAAGAGAATTAATTGGTTAAAGTTGTAATTAATTGGGACTGGGCACCCCGTTGCCAGCTCTTTTTGCAAGTTATTGGATAAGCGGATGTATATGCCACTAGTCCAGGTGTAAAAGTCCATTGACAAATAGAATAAAGAATAACCACACTAATTCCTCATGAGCTAGTAAACATTGACACAAAAAGGGAATAATAACATTTTGAATAATTTAAAGGTAGCACATGAAAAATTTACTTGGAGTGGCAAGGAAATACCACATATAGGTAGTTATGGTGGACACAAATGGCATGGATTTTGGCTCAAGGATTTGGATGCACGAGAAGCATTCCCTCTCAGTACAGAGTTTAGGCTAGCAAGGTTATGTAAGCAAACAAGAATATCAACCCGTACACCAAGTTTTATATGACAAACATATTGCAAACGTTATAAGACTTCATACCGTCTTCCTTGTTAACCAAACCCTTTATTAGAAAATATCTAGACCTTAGAGATACCACCGATGCAAACCAAATTTTCAACAAGCTTTACGGTAGTTCTTCACTAATAGGCTTAACTCATGATGCACAATTTAATCATGATCTACTTGTTAACTCAAAACAATTGACAAGCATCAAGTTATCCAAATTAGTGATCTACAAGATTAAGCAAGTTTTTCCTTATACCAATTACCACATGCAACATTTTTGAACCAACCAAACACCAATCAATTTATTTCAACACTCTCCAAACAAATATAAGTGAAGCAAGAGAGTACTTTCTACAAAAGAAAGCTAATAGCTCTGACAAGAGATACATGAAAACAAGAGCTAAAAGCTGAACAGCGCTAGATATGAATACTCAACAAATATAAGTGAAGAATAGGAGTATTCTCATGAAAAAGCGGAGCGTGTCTCTCTCCCAATCAAGAATGCTAGGGTCCAGTCAAGCTTTATTGAAAATAAAAGTGCAATACTGAAAATAAAAGCACACAGACGCTCCAAGAAAAGCACATATGATGTGAAAGAATTAAAATATAGTTTCACTAGAGATGACCTGATAATTTTGACGATGAAGAAGGGGATGCCTTGGGCATCCCCAAGCTTAGACGCTTGAGTCTTCTTGAAATATGCTGGGGAGATCCATGGGAGCCTCCCCAAGCTTAAGCTCTTCACTCTTCTTGATCCTATTATATCATCCTTCTCTCTTGACCCTTGAAAACTTCCGTCACACCAAACTCAAAGTAATCTCATTAGAGGGTTAGTGCATAATCAAAACTTCACATGTTCTATAAAGACGCAATATGACTTGTTACTTTAAACATTAGCTACAGCCACTGATGTTATGTGAAGCTCTTCCACCCAAAAAAGAATTTCACTCAACACTAGTAAAAGAGAGAATGCAAAATAAAAAGGCATAATCTGTCTAAAACAGAACAGTCCGCAAAGACGAATTTTTTCGAGGCACTTACGACGCTCAGATCGAAAAACTTTGAACTAATGAAAGATTCAGACATTCATAAAGATTACGCACAAAAAATTTCAGATTTAATTAACAATCTGGTGATTTTAGGAATTTCGTACAGTGAACAGCAAAAATCTGTTTCTGCGCAGCAATCAAAATTAAGCATCATCTTAACATTAGAGGCTACTCTTGGCACAACAATGCGAGAAAATAAAGATACAAAGGAGTTGCTACAGAAGTAAACACCTCCTTGACTCAATAAAAGAAAAATTGCAGAAATAAAAATGGGTTGCCTCCCATAAGCGCTTTTCTTTAACGCCTTTTAGCTAGGCACAAAGCATGCATCAAGTATTACCAAGTGAAGAAGCATCCAAAGAAGGTCGGAAGTTTTCTCAACAATGCATTTATCTTATCTATGTAGGTTTCGGAATTCCCTTTCAATACCTTAGGCTCATCATATTCATCAAATGGGTTTTCAGGAACAATCCAATCAAAATTCTTTTCTAGTGCCTCCTGCATTCCTATAAGCTTAAAAGGTATTGGTATTTTAACTTCCCCCTCACAATTAGTTTCTTTAGTGTACTTAAGCCTCTCTTTTTCAAGTTTTTCAAGTGTATTAACAACGTCAATACAATAACCAAGCATCTTTATTTAATAAAAACTTTTCTAGCTTCCCTAGCAACATCACCAAATTCTTTAAGTAGGGTTTCTAAAACAAAATCTTTCTTTTCACCATCTTCCGTATCATGAAGTTTTAGAAACATGTGCTGCATTATGGGACTAAGATTGACAAACCGAGCTTCCAACATGTGAACTAGAGAAGCTGTAGCAATTTCATAATTTGGAGCAAGTTCTACCAAGGATCTATCTTCAAAATCTTCAACCATACTAACATGATTAAAGAATTCCTCAATGTTATCTCTTCCAATGATAGACCCACTACCCACAGATATTTCTTTTAAAGTATACTTAGGGAGAAGCATGATGAAATAATAAAAACCAAACAGAAAATAAACTAGATGCAAGTAACTAATTTTTTGTGTTTTTGATAATTGAAAGCAAACAAGATAAAATAAAATAAACTAAGCAAGACAAAAACAAAGTAAAGAGATTGGAAGCGTGAAACTCCCCTTGAAGAAGTGCTCTGCTCCCCGGCAACGGCGCCAGAAAAAAGTGTGCTTGTCGTGAGTACACGTCGTTGGGAGACCCCAAGAGGAAGGTATGATGCAATCAGCAGCAAGTTTTCCCTCAGAAAGAAACCAAGGTTATCGAACCAGTAGGAGCAGAAGGTTGTTGGCGGCTCGCACGGCGCAATACGATCACCAACGTGGAATCTGCACACAACACAATCAAACTACTTTGCCCCAACGAAACAGTGAGGTTGTCAATCTCACCGGCTTGCTGAAAACAAAGGATTAAACGTATGGTGTGGAAAAAGTAGTAAAATTGCAGAGAATGAAAGAGAACAGTTTGCAGTTTGTGGTTGTTTAATCAGTGTAAAAGAATGGACCGGGGTCCACAGTTCACTAGTGGTGTCTCTCCATAAAAGATAACTAACATGTTGGGTGAACAAATTACAGCTGGGCAATTGACAAATAGTGAGCGCATGACAATGCATATACATGACATGATGACTACTATGATATTTAATTGGGCATTACGACAAATACATAGACCGTTATCCAACAGCGTCTATGACTAATAATCCACCGCCAGGTTGTCATCCGAGTCCCCCGTTGGTATTAAGTTGTAAGCAACGGATAATCGCATTAAGTAAAATGCGTAATGTAAATAAATACATATGCCCGTGGACATAGCATCGTTAGGTTACCCCTAGTGGCAACATCACATCCACAATCTTAGAAGTTGCTGTCACTCTCCCAGATTACTGGAGGCATTGATACGTCTCAAACGTATCTATAATTTTTTATGTTCCATGCATGTTTTATATCAATTGCCACATGTTTTGTATACACTTTATATCATTTTTATACATTTTCTGGGACTAACCTATTAACAAGATGCCACAGTGCCAGTTCCTGTTTTCTGCTGTTTTTGTATTCCAGAAAAGCTAGTCTGGAAATATTCTCGGAATTGGACGAAAATTTACGGAGGCCCCTATTTTACCAGAAGACCGGGGGAGGCCCGAGGGCCCCACACGTGGGCTGGGCGCGGCCAGGAATCTCCCGGCGCCCTAGGGTGGTGTCGCTGCCTCGGTCACCTCCTCTCGACGCCCTTTGGACTATATATTGCCCCTGACCTAAAACTCACAAAACAATCGACGATTTCCCCAGAAAAGTTCCAGAGCTCCGCCGCCAT
The DNA here is from genome assembly GCA_947311845.1 of Poa pratensis. Classification (NCBI taxonomy): domain Eukaryota; kingdom Viridiplantae; phylum Streptophyta; class Magnoliopsida; order Poales; family Poaceae; genus Poa; species Poa pratensis. The sequence continues at coordinate 4,667,696 of CAMZMU010000034.1, forward strand.
CCGAAACCCTAATTCGGGGGACAGAAGTCTCTGTTTCGGCACCTTGCCGGGACGGGGAATTGCCCCCGGAGCCATCTCCATTGACGCCACCGCCTCCATCATCGTCGTTGGTGCCTCCCATGATGAGGAGGGAGTAGTCCTCCCTCGGGCTGAGGGCTCTACCGGTAGCTATGTGGTTTATCTCTCTCTCCCATGGTGTGATCTTTATGTGATCATGAGCTTTGTAATCTAGTTGAATCCATAGATGTTACTCTTCATTATCTTATATGCTACTCAAGTGGTTTTATTAATGTAATCTCCGGAGTCACCTTTGTCCCACGGTGCGAAGTTGACAGTGTGCGCCCCGTGTGTGGCTCTTAGGCTAAAGATAGCAGGAATACTTATCATGAGTTATTATTTGCGTTGGATGTCTCTATGAAATTGCGGTGTTTGTCTAGTACCTTCTAGTGCGCTCAAGTTGACAGTGTGGGGTTAACTAGACATGGGAATGCGACTTTAAGGTGTGCTTTTATAGCCCTACGCGGTAGATTGGTGTTCGTTATCCAACGAGAGAATAACTCAGAGTAGCATAGTGAAGAGGAAATATCTATATATTCAATTATATTATTATTGTTGAGAGTGACCACTAGTGAAAGTATAATCCCTAGGCCTTGTTTCTAAGCATTGAAACACCGTTTACAACCAGTTCTGCTACATGTTTGCTTGCTGCCATTTTTATTTCAGGTTGCAATTACCACTTATAATCATCCATATTACTTGTATTTTAATATCTCTTCGCCGAACTAGTGCACCTATACACCTGACAAGTGTATTGGGTGTGTTGGGGACACAAGAGACTTCTTGTATCTTAATTGCAGGGTTGCTTGAGAGGGATATCTTTGACCTCTATCTCCCTGAGTTCGATAAACCTTGGGTGATTCACTTAAGGGAAACTTGCTGCTGTTCTACAAACCTCTGCACTTGGAGGCCCAACTTTGTCTACAAGAATAGAAGCGTGCATAGACATCAAGCTATTTTCTGGCGCCGTTGCCGGGGAAGTACTCGTCATCACCATCATCATCATCCTCAAATACTCTCCCGTCAACCAGGCACCAGCTATTTTCTGGCGCCGTTGCCGGAGAGGTAAGGTAAAAGGTACTCACATCCTCCAGCTACTTAGCTATTTTCTAGCACTGTTGCTGACGTGTGAGTGCTCGAAGGTATTTCCTTTAGATTCTGCAATTATATCTTTTTGTTTCTTGTTTTTATTTCACTAGCTAGGCTTAATGGAAAACAACAAAAAATTAGAGATCTTTATGAAATTTATCTTGAATTAGGACATGATGCTTTTGAAGAGAAAATTAAAAAACCTATGGAAAATTATTTGCATGATGGTAGCAATGTTATTACTATAAATACTTTGAACACCATTATTGCTAATGCTATGGAAAATCTAAGCTTGGGGAGCTGGTTTTGATGAAATGATCTTTTTAGTCCCCGTTTTGAGGAGAAAATTTTCTTTGATGATACTTTGCCTCCAATTTATGATGATTATAATGATAGTGGTATTTTGGTGCCACCTACTATGGAGGATAAAGTTTATTATGATTATACTATGCCTGCAATTTATGATGATTACAATGATGCTTGTGATAGTTTTACTCCCACTATTACTAATGAAACTGTTTATGCTTATGTGGAGAGTAATGATACTTTTATGCATGTGGATCATGATAAGAATGCTTTATGTGATAGCTATATTGTTAATTTTGTTCATGATGCTACTGAAAATTATTATGAGAGAGGAAAATATGGTTGTAGAAATTTTCATGTTACTAAAACACCTCTTTATGACGAAGGTTTTGAGCTTTCTCTTGATTTGCTTTTATTTGATGGGTACTTTAAAACCTACTGGTCATTATGAGAGAGGGAGACATGACTTCACATATCACAATAATATTAAGTCTCCTCTCTTTATGTTGAAAGCCTTGAAGTTGCAATTGTTTTGCCTTCCTATGCTAGTCACTTTGTGCTTCGTTGATTTATTTTCTTACAAGATTCCTTTGCATAGGAAGTGGGTTAGACTTAAATGTGTTTGATATTTGCTTCTTGATGCTCTTTCATATTCAACTCTTATACATATGAGACATCATAAAAATCACTATGCCTAGCTAAAAGGCGTTAAAGAAAAGCGCTTATGGGAGGCAACCCATTATTTTTATTTCTGCAATTTTTCTTTATTTGAGTCAAGGTGCTGTTTACTTCTGTAGCAACTCCTTTGTATCTTTATTTTCTCGCATTGTTGTGCCAAGAGTAGCCTCTAATGTTAAGACGATGCTTAATTTTGATTGCTGCGCAGAAACAGATTTTTGCTGTTCACTGTACGAAATTCCTAAAATCACCAGATTGTTAATTAAATCTGAAATTTTTGTGCGTAATCTTTATGAATGTCTGAATCTTTCATTAGACTAGAGTTTTTCGATCTGAGCGTCGTAAGTGCCTCGAAAAAATTCGTCTTTGCGGACTGTTCTGTTTTAGACAGATTATGCCTTTTTATTTTGCATTCTCTCTTTTACTAGTGTTGAGTGAAATTCTTTTTTGGGTGGAAGAGCTTCACATAACATCAGTGGCAGTAGCTAATGTTTAAAGTAACAAGTCATATTGCGTCTTTATAGAACATGTGAGTTTTTGATTATGCACTAACCCTCTAATGAGATTTGCTTTGAGTTTGGTGTGACGGAAGTTTTCAAGGGTCAAGAGGAAGAGTGATATAATAGGATGGAAAGAGTGAAGAGCTCAAGCTTGGGGAGGCTCCCATGGATCTCCCCAGCATATTTCAAGAAGACTCAAGCGTCTAAGCTTGGGGATGCCCAAGGCAGGTCATCTCTAGTGAAACTATATTTTAATTCTTTCACATCATATGTGCTTTTCTTGGAGCGTCTGTGTGCTTTTATTTTCAGTATTGTACTTTTATTTTTGCAATAAGCTTGATCACAACATTCTTGATTGGGAGAGAGACACGCTCCGCTTTTTCTTGGAATACTCTTGTTCTTCACTTATATCTGTTGAGTATTCAATTTTCGCGCTGTTTAGCTTCTAGCTCTTGGTTTTCATGTACCTCTTGTCAGAGCTATTAGTTCTTTTGTAGAAAGTACTCTCTTGCTTCACTTATATTTGTTTGGAGAGTTGCTTGGTTAATATGTTGGTTCAGAAAATGTTGCGTGTGGTAGTGGTATAATGAAAACTTGCATAATCTTGTAGATCATTGAACTTTGATAACCTGATTCCTTGCAAACGTTTTGAGGTATTAAGTAATAGATGGTAAAGCTTGCTGGTTAATTAAGTTAAAATCATTAGTGGATTATTGTCTTTAAGCTTGCACCGTACTACAAACACTAAAATTGTTGAAGGTGTAGTTGGACTTGATAGCTTTCCATGTCTGAAAAGTGGTTCGTAATAACTAGGTTGTGTGTGAAGGTCGAGGGATCTAACGGGGTACTTGTGCCGCCGTGAACGGCCCTCCTTGGGGTAAATGTTAACCATGCGCTTAATGTTGAACCTGCTAGTTGTTTGCAATAAACTTGTGAGTTCTTTTTGACTAATGTTAAGCTACGGTTTTGGCACTTCCACCATCCAAATTTGCTAGCCTCTTCGGTGCTGTGCATTGCCCTTTTCTCACATTGAGAGTTGTGCATACTTCGCCAGTACATCCAAAACCCGTGGGAGGACTTCCTCTTGTTCTCCTACACATAAACCCATACATCTTCCTCAAAACAGCCACCATACCTACCTACCACAGCATTTCCATAGCTGTTCCGAGATATATTGCCATGCAACTTCCATTTTACATTACATGACTTGTTGTCATTTATCATTTATATATTGCTTTGCATGATTCTATATAGCTGATGTGTGGTTTACCCATGTTACGCTAGATCATTGCACATCCTGCTACACTGGCAGAGGCATACAGTTTTATACATCATGTTTTGTTCATTATGAGTTATTTGTACCAAAAAGTTTGTAATCATATTAGAGTGTTGCCCCTGCTAGAAAAGAGCCATGGAGGCCATCGAAAAGTGAAACAGAAAAAGAAAAAAAAAAAAAAAAAAAAAAGAAAAAAAAGAATAAAGAAAAGGGGGGCAACACTACTATCCTTTATCAAAGTTGTGCTCATGTTTAGCACTTGCAGTATTCATAGTCATCATTTGTGCTCATGTTTAGCACCTATGCTCCATTTGAGAGAGTTTTCATGCTTTACTAGTATAACTATGTGGGGAATATTACGTTATAGAACTTGGGTTGTATATTCCAATGATGAGCTTCCTCAAAAGTGCTCTAGGTCTTCGTGAGCAACCGAGTTGGATGCACCCCCACTAGTTCCATTGGAGAGCTTTCATACACATATAGCTCTATGTGCATCCGTTGCATGGCAATCACTACTCCTTGCATAGCTTCGATTATAAGACTTCCTCTTGTCTAATGATCACTTATAGCTTTGTGAGACTTTCTTCCATTGGCCTTCCAAACCCCCATTAACGTTCTCTTTGCCATAACATCCTGGTGCCAATACTAAATGCTTACGCTCACCGGTTGAGTAGACCTCGAAACAGTGGATTCATGACGTTCATGTTTACTTTTACTTGACTGGATCCGTTCTCTATGTTATGAAAAATTGCTTGATGCTTGGAATTGAAGGATAGAACTCCTACACTGGATACTTAAAACATCTATAATGAACCTTGTACGGTTTCATGTCTTAAAGGCCGTCATTCATGAAAACTTTTAGCTTGTTTAACTATCTTGCTTTATTATCTCTTATTTAATATCAATTATAGACATTTGCTTTGAATGATTTGATCTCAGCTCACTTACCATTACATCATTATTAGATCAAGATTATGTTGGTAGCATGTCACTTCAAAAATTATTGTTTTATCGTTTACCTACTCGAGGACGAGTAGGAACTAAGCTTGGGGATGCTGATACGTCTCAAACGTATCTATAATTTTTGATGTTCCATGCATGTTTTATATCAATTGCCACATGTTTTATATACTTTATATCATTTTTATACATTTTGGGACTAACCTATTAACAAGATGCCACAGTGCCAGTTCCTGTTTTCTGCTGTTTTTGTATTCCAGAAAAGCTAGTCTGGAAATATTCTCGGAATTGGACGAAAATTTACGGAGGCCCCTATTTTACCAGAAGACTCGATGGGCCAGAAGGACAAGTCCGGGGGAGGCCCGAGGGCCCCACACGTGGGCTGGGCGTGGCCAGGAATCTCCCGGCGCCCTAGGGTGGTGTCGCTGCCTCGGTCACCTCCTCGCGACGCCCTTTGGACTATATATTGCCCCTGACCTAAAACTCACAAAACAATCGACGATTTCCCAGAAAAGTTCCAGAGCTCCGCCGCCATCCGAAACCCTAATTCGGGGGACAGAAGTCTCTGTTTCGGCACCTTGCCGGGACGGGGAATTGCCCCCGGAGCCATCTCCATCGACGCCACCGCCTCCATCATCGTCGTTGCTGCCTCCCATGATGAGGAGGGAGTAGTTCTCCCTCGGGCTGAGGGCTCTACCGGTAGCTATGTGGTTTATCTCTCTCTCCCATGGTGTGATCTTTATGTGATCATGAGCTTTGTAATCTAGTTGAATCCATAGATGTTACTCTTCATTATCTTATATGCTACTCAAGTGGTTTTATTAATGTAATCTCCGGAGTCACCTTTGTCCCACGGTGCGAAGTTGACAGTGTGCGCCCCGTGTGTGGCTCTTAGGCTAAAGATAACAGAATACTTATCATGAGTTATTATTTGCGTTGGATGTCTCTATGAAATTGCGGTGTTTGTCTAGTACCTTCTAGGGCGCTCAAGTTGACAGTGTGGGGTTAACTAGACATGGGAATGCGACTTTAAGGTGTGCTTTTATAGCCCTACGCGGTAGATTGGTGTTCGTTATCCAACGAGAGAATAACTCAGAGTAGCATAGTGAAGAGGAAATATCTATGTATTCAATTATATTATTATTGTTGAGAGTGACCACTAGTGAAAGTATGATCCCTACGCCTTGTTTCTAAGCATTGAAACACCGTTTACAACCAGTTCTGCTACATGTTTGCTTGCTGCCATTTTTATTTCAGATTGCAATTACCACTTATAATCATCCATATTACTTGTATTTTAATATCTCTTCGCCGAACTAGTGCACCTATACACCTGACAAGTGTATTGGGTGTGTTGGGGACACAAGAGACTTCTTGTATCTTAATTGTAGGGTTGCTTGAGAGGGATATCTTTGACCTCTATCTCCCTGAGTTCGATAAACCTTGGGTGATTCACTTAAGAGAAACTTGCTGCTGTTCTACAAACCTCTGCACTTGGAGGCCCAACATTGTCTACAAGAATAGAAGCGTGCGTAGACATCAGGCATGAACCCACTATCTAGCATAAATACTCCCTCTTGGAGTTACAAGCATCTACTTGGCCAAAGCATCTACTAGTAACGGAAAGCATGCAAGATCATAAATAACATATAAGATAGATTGATAATGAACTTGGCATAGTATTCAATATTCATCGGATCCCAGCAAACACAACAGGTAGCATTACAATAAGATGATCTTGATCATGTAGGGCGGCTCACAAGATCTAAACATGATGGCACAAAGTGGAGAGACAACCATCTAGCTACTGCTATGGACCCGTAGTCCAAGGATGAACTACTCACGCATCACTCCGGAGGCAGGCATGGTGATGTAGAAGCCTCCGGTGACGATTCCCCTCTCCGACAGGGTGCCGAGAAGAAGTTCTGGACCTCCCGAGCTAGGGTTGACGGCGGCGGCGTCTCTGAAACTTTTCGTGGATAATGGCTCAGGTACTTAGGGTTTTTCCATCGGGGGAATAAGTAGGCGAAAGGGCGGCGGCTGACGACCCCCGTGGGACCCACACCACCCTAGGGCGCGCCTGGGCCCTTGGCCGTGCCCTAGTGTCGTGTGGGGGCCCTGTGGCTCCTCTCCGTTGCTCCTTTGGTCCTTCAGGTGTGTTCTGGTAAAATATGTCCCTCCGTGAAGTTTCGTCAAATTCCGAGAATATTTCCAGACTAGCTTTTCTGAAATACAAAAACAGCAGAAAACAGGAACTGGCACTTCGGCATCTTGTTAATAGGTTAGTCCCAAAAAATGTATAAAAGTGACATAAAGTAGATACAAAACATGTGGCATTTGATATAAAACATGCATGGAACATCAAAAATTATAGATACGTTTGCGACGTATCACTAGTGTGAGGCCATTTTGACACCACATAATTGCCCCTACGTAAATTACAATGTATAGGTCTGGGATGCATCAAGAACTCAAGGAATTCAGGGGGGCGAAGTAGTTCCTGGTGTAACCTATGGTTTCCATCAGAACTATGTTGCCTCACAACAAATTTCTCGATTACGGCCTTCGCCACTTAGTATATCGCAGAGGCAGGAAAAAATGTCGCCACCATGGCCAAACGGTTCAGCCGAGCAGGTGCAAAGGATCGTACATGCAGACTTTGTCCGACGCCTTACCTAACTTGCTTTCAAAATTGTTAGTACCTCGTTGTCCCCAATTATTGATTCGTCGCGTTGCTTTCGTTCACCTGTATTTTGGAGAACTAGATTTGGCCAGGCGAAGTTTGTGGCCTACTGGCTCAAGAACAAAATAAATTTGTCAACCCAATTAATTATTTAGTCGAAGATATTATTTTATGTTGTCTTGAATAAATACATACATATCACTGACCGTCTTCAATATATTGTTCGGAAATTATATTGTGGGAACTTTGAAGATGAAAGATGGTGCTGGAATAAAAATATGTTGCCTAACCCCTTTCCATCTATTAGAACTTTTGATATAATTTATTACTTTCAGATCCTGCTCGTGCAATACTAAAAAACACATTCTACGGCATGCACTGAGCCCACCAACGCTAAGTAATAAATTTATCAAAACACGCTGAGAAGAGTTGAAATATAACTGTGTGATAATTGGTTAGAGCATCTCCAGCGACACCCTTAAATTTTTGATACAAATTTTGTTTATTCTATAGGGATTTGAATCAAAGTTAAAAGAAAACGACCTCGCTGGCGTCTCTAAACCTAGCCATAATTTTGAGTAGCTCGTAGTCGACTTCCTGATGCTCCATCGATTGGCTCAGTCTCACTTGATTTCCACCGTTGTATATCAGTCCGATTTCAAGCGTGATCGCGTAGGTATTCCTGATCTTCCAGCTTTTTCAACAAGTCAATCTTTATGAGGTGCCATCAATGCTTGGACAGAAGTGTTACTGCGTCACATACTCACATTTGTTGCACTGTTCAGTCATAAACACTTACTTATCTTGATTGTGTGAGAATGACGGGTGGGAGTGGGCCACTGGCTACACTGACGGATCGGGTCATGGGCCGAGCCAAAATACAGGGCCTTTGAGTCCACGTACAATACGAAAAGCATGTGGAAAGTTGGAGGTGTATATCTTTACATGTACACGTCCATCTAAAAAGGTTACCTTATACAGGTTCTTAATTTTTCACTGGAAGTCTATATTCAGGATGTCAACCTCATATTTTTTTGTAACTTTTTTTAAGCACGGTTAAAAGTTTTGTCCCAATCTATAACATAGACAGAGTTTTAAGCAAAAGTAAAAACGGTTATTAGAAAAGCCTATTGTCCCGCATCAAATCTCCCAAGCGCTTAGCACCCGTGGGCAAGCGGGTCTCTTCCTTAATCTTATCGAGAATAACTAGACGAGGCACCGGAAAGTCGAAACGGAGACCAGGCTACATGTTGCTCAGTTTCAAAAACAAATGCACTTTTCTGTTTAAAAATCCAAAAAAGAAATCCTAAATGTAGATAAAATCCAGATCTACCACTGCGTAAAATTTCAAGGAAAATGTTAAGTCTTATTTTTGAATTTTTTGAAACTCAAAAATATAAATTCAATATTTTGTGAACCGAGCTACATGTAGCCCGGCCTCCAAAACGCCACTCTCGTACGTGCTTGCTGTGAAAAACCCGAGCGTTGCGCTCGTTCCAATCTCCCCAAGTGGTTAGCAATGTGGGGAAAGCTAAGGCTTTGTGTTGGCATATAGCCATTCGCATCAACCACCACCAACTTTAAATTGAGAGCCCCGTCCAATTTGTAGGATGGAGCACGTGGAGACCCATCCTAACGTCTGGAGACAAACAGAACAGAATGGGGCTACGTCTTGGCCAAGTTGCGACATGATGTGGAGCTTCGCCAAACCAAACAAAGCCCATGTACTACACGAAGTTTCTTGCTCCAGTATCTTTGAAAGACAACCTAGAACGTCCCCCAAACCATCAATGGCGCCTACAAATATGAGATGGTAGCGCAAATTATGTACTGTCATCCAGTATAGGCGTATCCAGTGGGCTGTCATGGTTGCCATGGCACCCCCAATAAATATGTACCATTCATTTAGGTACTAATATCTGTACGAATTCTTGCTAAATGCTACAAACATTTGGACTAATTATTGCTCAATGCTAAGTATAATAGGGATTTTTTTTAACACTAGCACCCGCCAATTTCATCCTAGATCTGCCACTGACCAGTATGCGACAAAACTGGAGACACGTAAGTAAATTGCATGGCAAGGAGGTACGTACACCCGATCCAGCTCTAGCCTGACCGACTCTGCCTGCATGCATTACTGACCGGCAGCTGAAAATGCCAGAGTTATTTCCGCTGTTCTAATATAGGTGTATTTGAGTTGTCTAAATATGGATATATCTAAACATGATTTATATCTACACACATTTATATTTGAACAGATTTAAAATGGAGGGAATATATCTATCGGATAGATATTTCAGGTAAGTCATGGTAAGTTAACGTAAACTATTAAAAAACTTAATTACACGACCAACTATACACTTGATGGAAATGTTGCTACTTAATGTGGTTGTTGCATATCTACTAGCATACAAGTACATGATCATAATTTAAGAGGAGCTAGATATATATCCACAGAGAGATGTCCGCATGTCACTAGTATGTGAGGCGAAAGAACAGTATGTATATCTGCTCTCGGTGCCAAAATCGTCATATAGTATAGAAAGAAATAAACTTGGAGAGTAGTGTTACTAATGAAGCAGTTTTTTTGACACATGAATTTCTTCGAAAAATTAGAACATATGGGTTTGGGATGCATCAGGAATTCATCCCACTCAGAGGGTCTAAAAATGCTTACCTTAATTATGTTTTCATCTTGAATTTTGTTCTTCACCGCCACCAAGAGAGGGCACTAAGTGGGAACCCACATTGTGGCATCTCGATTCATTCGAAGACCTAGCCATCGTGGTTAAAGGGTTATAGAAGTCACATACAGTAATGCTCTCAAATCATTCGTCACCGTGGTTAGAGATTGGTATGAAGCCACATGCTTGAGGCCGAACAAGGAGTAGAGAACATGCATTGCTAAGTTCATACTGACAAACTCCAGATACCAATGCACACAAGTTTTGCATGCACTTAGCTATGACTCCTTTTGCAATGTTGTTGAAAACCACGTAAATCATTTGCAGTACTCATATGGTAGCGGGCAATTTGCTCAACCGGGGTAACCCCTAGCCATGAATTGTTAACCAAAATGTTCAGTTCCTTACACAATGAAAAAGAGATTGGCAATAAGACAGGGATTTGCATATACTCCCTCCATATCAAAATATAAAACTTTATAGGCTTTTGATACATGTGTGCAGAAAAAGGATAGAAAAGCTTATATTTTAATACGGAGTGAGTATGAAATAACCTGATTAGACATGCACGTGATCGACATGCCTGACACGGAACAACACACGTACTCTTTGTACATTCCGCAGACTAATCGTGCATGCATGCGGGTGATTATTGATGGAATCAGTTCGGACACCTGTGACAAGGTCATGATTAGCAGTAGCCATCGAGGGGCTGGATACCGTACAAAACTATCGACCACTAGCTAGACACTAGTCCTGCTAGTCTATATCAGTGACCACGAATATTATTTATTGATGAGGCGGTCGGCGAGAGAGAGTGGACGAGGACAAGATGGAAATGGTAGAGGTGGTAGGTAAAAAAAGTTATTCGATCGGATCCTAAATTTCACGTCGACGCAGAACGGCAGCAGTGTCCATCCGCCGGGCCGTCAGCTCGACTGCCCACTCTGGTCTCGCTACACATGCGGACATGCACCACACTCCTGCATTCGCAGTTTCGCACTACTGTCATTCTTCATCAGATGAAATGGGAAGTATCATAGGTGATATTATGCATTTCATGATACAATTCATTCGTATTCGAAAAAAATCAATGACATCATTTTTGCACACTTTCATGTATTAATTATTGGCCAAATTGACGATGGAAAATACAACAAAAAACCGACAACGTAGTATAAATAGAGACAATAGGAGTATTCTAGATCGGTTGTGTTGTTTTATGGCAATCCAAATTCATATAAAGATAAAAGCTAACTTCAAATTCCGCTCCGCTCGGTCCCCCGCGGCACAAGTCGTTGCTGAGTCGGACTGCTGCCGACTAGGGTTCCAGCTCTATATGTACCGTTTGTAAGCCGTCGGTTGGGATAAGTCGCAAGTTGTTAATCTCCGACGTTGTGACCTCACCTGATCATAGTGAATGTTTGATGCTTGGCGCCCGTACTTTTTTCGCTTTCATCTTGGAAGGATCTTCCATGTTAACATTCCGTGTCTCCTCATTGTGTTGATCCTACTTTCCTGCATCGTTTATTGCTTGTCGTTTATAACAGGTTGTACCAATGCATGAGTAGCATTTCTTACCATTACGACTCATTAACAAATGCTCACCGACCATTTCAGCTCGATAAGTACTACAAAGTCAATGCATATACGCTTGATCATGAATTACCAGACATAGCATGAACCAAGTACATGATCACTTAATATGGTTATTGAAGATTTACAACCACACAAGTATATGATCGTAATTTCGGGATAGTTGTATATATATCTAGCAAGAAACTAACACATGTATATGAACATAGTGATAATTTCTCTGCCGAATAAATATGTACTGCAGTGTTGCGGGAGCTCCTCTTGATATAGAAGCAAAATACTTGAATAGTAGTGTTATTAGAGAGGCCATTTTGACATTGTACAATTCCTTCTATAAAAAACTCAAATGTATCGGCTTGGGATGCATCAAGAATTCATCCAAATAAACTAGACGAAATCATTCTTTACGGGACTTATCCCCCACCACGAGGAAACCACATGGCGGCCTCACGCGTTAACTCTCTCTCTAAGACACTGGATGCTGCAGCCACCATGGCCCAAATGGTTGACCGAGCTTGGGAGGTAGATCAGAAATATATGTGTGGGACCCCACCACATAGTTCTCGTCCAGAATACTTCTATGCTAACTCGTAAACCCCGAAAGAATAGATGGAAAGGTTGGGGCTTTAGTGCATTTAAATGAAAAAGGCTCTGTGCATCATGATGCAGAGGTTTGGGCTTTACTGCAATAAAAAAATGTACATCACAAAAAGAAGAGATTGTTAGTGGTTAGGCTTTATCTAGGAAAAATGAATGGCCTACTGGGCTTAAAATAATAGCACAACGTTTGCAACTATGCTTCAAGCTAGTTCACAACATGATACCTAGATATTGTTTTGGAGCGACTCTTGGTTCATTTAGTATCTCACATTATATGGAATATCTTTTTAGGAGTATAATTTTAACTATAGAAACATTTGATCCAATAGTTTGATTCTTTGAAAGTCGTTATGTATGGTTGAGGTTAAATTGTACATGATGATAGGACTCAATTTTATCGTGTCAATCATCATCAATTCATCACTACATCAAAACCGGGAGATCGTCATGACTACCATATCATAATGAATAAATGCTTACCATATCACTTGACCCCATGTGGTACACATTTTATGCCTTGTGTGGTTACCAATATGAGTAATATGGGATGGGTCTATCTCTCTGTTCTGCTCATCCTCCATCTCTCCCTCCTCCAACTACTGACTTGTTGCACTCCGTTCGTGTCATCAATCTCAACCCCATTCTTGGGGCTCCAGCTCATATTTATTTACTTCCGCCCGAAGAGGCGCCTACAGCGTGCCCAGGCTCTTTCTGCCTGCAGCGTGCCCGAGCTATTAAGTAATTATTAATTAATTATTCCTTTCATTGGCTAGTCGATGCGGACTTCTCATCATATTGCTGTGGGTACATTAGGTATATTAGCGGGCTTATTCCATCTAAGTGTTTATCCGCATCAACATCTATACAAAGGATTATCGTATGGGCAATATTGTGGTCTATCTACATTTAAGGAAATTCATACGCTCCATGGAAATAGCAAAAAGTGGAGTATTGGTCAAAGCAAGCCGCCCTATTCTATTACTGGACAAAATTGGGAGAAGCTCATCCGCTAGAAATGCTTTATTTCGTTTCGTTCCCTTCTTCATTTCCTTATTATCAAATCCATTGGGGCCTTGTCATATTTAGAATCTTTCTGTTTTCTGCTCTGTTTACAATTCTTTCGCACTCTCTTCTCTTTACTACGCGATAGGTCAGCGAAGCGTGAGCAGGCGCTCCGAAGTATAGGCCAAACACTTCAGCCTAAAGGGAATAAGCATTAAAAGAAATCGATTGACCATTATAGAACCTATTCTGAAGAAGGCCCGAGGTATCGAAGATCTAGAAATGATGCGATGACTCATGTTTGATTCTTTTGCAATGAAATGTATGAATTACCGAGCTTTCCGCCCGCTGATAATGAACTTATTTATGGTTGATTGATTCATCCATGATCTTCTGATCTTGCTATAACATAACGATACTGTATTTCCCCTCTTCCTTGTCTCTACTTAACTTGTATCCATTAGCGAAAGGCATTGCGTTTAGTGCCCTTCCCCTTTCCATGTTCATACGAAGAAAAATGGGGGTGATGTTCATTTATAGATTTATGCGATAAATCGTTATGCTGAGAACGGAGGTCAAATCACTGCACCACTAGTAACTGGCATGTTGCGTATTCTCAAGTAAAGAACTACTGGAAGGTCACATAATATGGTTATGGTAGATCTACAACTATAAAGTACATGCCCATAATTTTAGAGAAGTTGTGCGTATATATAGCCGAGTGAGAGATGTACACTCGTGATATACTTGGGAGTGCTCGTCTCAAAATATAGAAACAAACTACATGAAGAATAGCGTTAGTAGTGAGGCCACTTTGACACCATGTAACTGCTCCTACAAAAAAAAACAGAATTTATGGGTATGGGATGCATCAAAAACACATCCAGTTCAATTGGCCCAAATTGTTCCTGATGTATCATATATTTTCCTCCTGATCTATATTACCTCATCACGAGTATGTTCATTGCTGCCTCCATCACTTACTCTTTCGTAGAGGCAATAAAAATTCCGGCCACCGTGGCCAAATGGTTCACCCCAACAGATGCGGATGATCATACATGTGCACTTGGTCCGAGGCCCTCTTCGTCCAAATTTGGTACTACCTTGTTGTCCCCGGGTATTGATTCTTTGCGTTGCTTCGGTTCACCTGTATTTTGAGGAAGTAGATTTGGCTAGGTGAAGTTTGTGGCATATTGGGCTAAAATACAAAAACAATCTGTCAACCCAATTTATTATTGAGTCAAATATAATATTTTATGTTGGCTTGACTAAATATTTACATATCGCTGACCGTGCTCGGTATCATTGCTCGGACTTTGTGAGAACTTCGAAAATGGGAAGATGGTGTTGAAAAAAAAAAAAAATATAGTGCCTTACCCCTTTCGATTTATTAGAATTTTTGAGATAAGTGTTGAGTGGGAATATGAAGGGAATATGATTGAGCGGAAGCGAGGTGACAATGCAGGGAATATGAAGCATCCGAATGCCCAGATCATGGCAGGGTGGCTGAATAACGGGGTGGAATAGTGGGGCACATGATGGCATGATTAAGCGAGAGCTGGAGGAAATTAATGGTGAGAAAAGATGGAGCGACGAAGAGTACCATTCGTCATCAATTAATTGCTTGATGCATGTTCGTTGTTCATGCAGGCAAGCAGCCGGCTGTGGGAGTGAACGAAAACTGAACCGGGGCCAACCGATGAGGTGGGTAAAAAAGATGAGGTGGAAGGCCGATGAGGTGGCATGCTTGCATGTTGAGAGAAATCAGCTAGTGGGGTGCTCCTATTTAGATATAGAAGATGCGATGCTGGGTTTAATGCTTTCGATCTATAACATTATTTGCTTTCACTACAAAAGTACAATAGGGTAAATAGCCTTTTAGATAAGAATAAACAAATTTCCAAAGTCCACTCGTGGCTACAAGTTTTTCTAAGTTATTTTTACAATTGATGAACATGCATATTATTTCAGTCTAATGAACATTAGCATACTAGGCCTCCCAGAATGCATTGGCGCGCGCTATGCTAGATAGTGATGTATTTTAAGAGACGATCACATCAATGTATTATTTTTTAAAGGGTTGTATTAGTAAAAAAGGAAGATTCGTCTACGACCTCAACCTCTCTATTAAAATCCAAACGTTGCTTCCCACATCCTCATTAACACGTTCGACATACTCCTTCATGTTTGTTGTATTGGAGAGCAGGATACAGTATCGCTCAGCTCTTAGTTGTCAAAAGCATCACACAAAGAATCTTACGGTTTGTGGACACTTCTCCACACTCCATGCCATGCCTCGTGATACGCATAAAGTTCTATCTTGTCATATTTAATATGCCACAACTTCCTTCATGAGAACCCCCCCCCCCCCCCCCCCCCCCCCCACACACACACACATTCGGAGGAACCAAACATCCCAGACTCTAGCGTAGTTTCTTTCAGAGAAACCAAACATCCCAATTCTCCTTGCCAACTTGGTCCACAGGCTATTGAACCAAGTATAATTCTGAGTGAATTTGTGTCCATACTGCCACCAGATCCAAAGACGCATTAGTCGAATTCACCATGTCGTCATACTCAGCAATCACCACTACCCGCCCGTGAAATAACAATGGACCTTGATTCATAACCTTAATCGAGTCCCCAAGCACAAGAATTTGGACGTAAATGTCCATTGTATCATCCATTTCATGAAGCTCGGGATCATTAGCTAGTCTTCGCACATATCGAATGGTATGAAACAACACAACTATCACCACTACCCGCCCGTGAAATAACAATGGACCTTGATTCATAACCTTCCTCGAGTCCCAGCACAAGAATTTGGACGTAAATATAATATCATCCATTTCATGTGACACGACTATCGGTAAAAAAATACACACATACAAGCAGAAGGTGCTAAATATTTGTGCACATTCATTTATTCTACAACCTAGTAGTAAGGTGACACCAGCATCTGGTTTACATTGTTTTATTCAACACGACACTCAACTTGTTGTCTTGCTGTTTATCTTGCCCCAAGTAACAACTGCAAACACATATGCATTGTCATACACCTTGTCGAGGAGACGGAGATAGGCAATTCTCCACGCTCTCTTGAATAGGAGAGTGCAAAACACGACCCAGAGGCCAGCCAGAAACCCAGAACCAAGTCCAAAGTAAAGGAACAACACTGACTCGGAAACCTTCTCCCCTCTTTTTTGATTCCCATGCTCTGGTGTACTGTCTCCCGAGCAATTCCTTTCAAGAGGAGGGCCACACAGACCAATGTTTCCATTGTATATGGAAGGGTTTGCCATGTAGAGGGTGTCAAGTTGAGCTCCAGGTGGTATTCTGCCTTCAAGATTGTTATATGACAAGTCCAAGGAGCTTAGATATGTCAAATCTGACAAGCTTGATGGAATTTCGCCAGAAAGGTTGTTACTTGAGAGGTCGAGTGATTCAATTGATCTCATAGCCCCGATCTTTGCAGGAATGTTTCCGCTCAATTGGTTCCATGATAAGTTCAAATTCAACACTCCATTAAGAGAAGTTACGCCGTCTGGAATTCCGCCAACGAAGTGGTTGAGTGATAGGTCAATACTAACCACATCAAAAACTCCTGAACCGTACGTAAGCTCCTGACGCTTCATCACAACAGACCAAACCTCTCTAAATTTCCCAACGTGGCCAGTGTACCATTCGGACATGTCAACCCCAGGTCTCTTTGGATGTCTCCTTGGATGTATTTGGGTCATTGCTGTTAAATTTGACAAAGACCAGGGTATAACACCAGACATACTATTTCCTGCTAAGCTCAATTGACGAAGGCGCTTAAGATTCGTGATAGTCATTGGAATATCTCCGGAGAAAAAGTTGTGGCTTAGTTGCAGAAAGCGCAAATATACCAAGTCGCCAATCCATAATGGCAAAGCACCATAGAAATTATTTGTTGAAAGATCCAAGAAAGCCAAACTCGAGTAGTTTTCAAGTGCTGATGGGAACTTGCCAGAAAAACGATTGTGACTCAAGTGGAGAAAAACCAAGTTTGGCTTCTGAGAACAGTGAGGAAGTTCACCATCTAGAAAATTGTCTGATAGATCCAAGACAAGTAGGTTTGACAACTTGCAGCAAATTGATTCAGGAATATGACCACTGAAGTGGTTGAAGGATAAACTTAATTCTATTAATCCAGGAGCTCCATAACCTGAAGGAAGGGGCCCGGAGAATGAATTGTTCGACAAATCCATGTGCTGTAAGTTGCTTAGAGTAATCAGGTGTTCCTCCGGCATCACACCGGCCAAGTTATTGTTGCTAAGGTCGAGCTGATTCAAAAATTTTAGCATCCAAATTTTGGATGGCACATGTCCAGTGAGAAGGTTACTAGAAAGAGTAAGATACTCTAGTTTAGTGCAATTCATTATCTCTAGCGGTATAGGTCCAGTAAGATGGTTGTTGGAAAGAGAGAGAGACCCCAATTCAGGGCAATTACCCAATTGTGGTGGTATATTTCCAGTAAGAAGATTGTTAGATAGAGTTTTGGAATCTAATCTACTGCAATTCCCGAGCTGTGGTGGTATAGGTCCTGTGAGATGGTTGTAAGAAAGTGCAAGGTAAACTAAGCTACTGCACTTCCCTATGCCCGGTGGTATGGATCCAGTAATACTGTTGTGAGAAAGGTCAAGGTACTCTAAATTAGACAAATTGCCTATGCTTAGTGGTATGGATCCTGTAATGTTATTGTAAGAAAGGTCAAGGTACTCTAAATTAGACAAATTGCCTATGCTTAGTGGTATGGATCCTGTAATGTTATTGTAAGAAAGGTCAAGACTGGTTAAGATGGTTAACTGATCCAATCCATCTGCCATCATTCCAACCATATTGTTGCTCCTCAAACTCAACACTTGCAATCTATTGGACGGGCATCGTGGTAATTTCTCTTGAAACTTTGTAATGTTTCCAGAGGAGAAGCTTCCATCAAGCTGCAATACTTCCAAATCACATAGATTTCGCAAGTCTACTGTCATTGTTGCCGCGTTACAGGTGGTTGGGTATTCCAGATTGCAACCAAAATCTAGCTCTCGAAGGGACGTCATATTTCCTAGTGCCTTAGGAAATGGACCAAACATAGAGGTTTCAAAGAGGCCAAGGTATTTGATGCTTGTTATTTTCCAAAACCAAGCGGATGCAATTGAATGACCAAAGTTGTTAAAGGAGAGATCAAGGTATTGAAGATTTGTGAGGTTTAGGTGTGTGAGGGTTCGGTTTGCACTTGAAAGGGAGCAGCGGAAAAGACCGAGCTGCTCGAGTGATGGAAGCATGTTCACCACAAGAGGCCAATCGGAAGTAACTGAGCTGAGATTAGTACCACTCATATCAAGGTACACCAACTGAGGTAGACGGGTTAACCATGAGATGTCTGTTGAGTAAAGCGAACCTGGGTAGTGGAAGCAGGACAGGTCGAGATATTCCAGCTTGGAAAGGTTCCCAAGCTGAGGAGGTATTGTACCAGTGAGCCGATACATGAAGGAGAGATCGAGATGTCTCAAGTTCATGAAGGAACCCACGAACTTGGGAACACCCCCATCAGGCCCATACAAACCCATATATTTGAGATTGAGGTATTCAAGATGCTCCAGAGAAAGCAAAGAAGAACTTATCTCGCCAACCAGAGGATATCCGGTATATCTAGAGCCAAGGTCAAGCTGGATGACATGGCCGGTTGTGTTGCTGCAAGTGATACCTGCCCACCGGCAACAATCCTGGCGCCCATGTTGCCACGACTCAAGGACGTGGCCGGTGTCGTTAATGCCTTGCTTGAAGGCCAGCAAGGCGTCTCTCTCGCGTCCTATGCAGCTCCGGCCAGCCGCATGGGCCGGTTCGAGCGGCCCTGCGTTGGTTGCCGCTGCCACAAGGAGCAAGACGAACAGGGCAGGCGAGCGATGCATGGTGGGCATAATTGTGGTGGTGAACTGGCGATCACGGTAGGCCCGGGTTTCAGTTCCGTTGCTCTACCAAGAGCGAGTACATGTTTTTCTGGTGCAACGCAACGTACGATGGTGCACTTATAAGGTCCTGGACACGGTACATAGAGCTCCGTGTGGCTAGGGTTGAAGACGTTCGTTCCATGGATCATTTTTGTGTTCATTCCATGACAGATTTTACTTTTCTTTGAGCTTATCCTTCCATGGCAGATGTTTTGGCGGCAGCGAGCTAGTCACCGGTCATCCTATCGCCGGTCAAGATCCTTTGGCGGACTGATCTACGGAGGCCATGAATGCAACGACTGACCGGTGATCTATCACGGCAGGAGCGTACGTCCAGAATTTGTACGTGTGGTGTAGCTTGACGGTTACATATGCATCAGTGACAGAAAGAATGCAGCTAGCTTCTAGTAGTGGCTATATATACGTAGCCGAGGCTTAATCACTTGAGAGATGCTTGTGTGGAGGCCGTTAGTCATCTTGCCCGCCGTGCCTGGTACGCTGAAGAGCGAAGAAATTTGTACTCCCTCCGATCATAAATGGTTGACACGAATTTATCAAAATATGGATGTAACTACATCTTAAAGTAAGTCTAGATGCATCCGTATTTAGACAAATGTGTGACAACCATTTCCGATCAGATGGAGTACAAAACATCACCATGCTAGTTTTGTGATCACACGTTCTATTTAAATACTTTCTTTTTTGTTACTTTTCAGTCCGTGCCGACTTGCCGAGAACCAACCACAATATTCATACCATTTTATGAATACTGAGAAAGAACATCATCTTTTTACTCTACCCACAGTTTATCGTTTATTAATTTGATGCTGGGTTTAATGCTTTGGGTCTATGACATTATTTGCTTTCACTACAAAACTACAATAGGGTAAATAGCCTTTGATATATGCGTAAACAAATTTCGAAACTCCATATGAAGTAAAAGTTTTTCTTGGTTATTTCTACAACTGCCGAACAAATTATTTCAACACAATGAACATTTGCATGTAAGGCCTCTCCCACAATGCATTGGCTCTTAGCGCTCTATGGTAGATAGTGATGTATTTTAAGAGATGATAGCACTGTGCATTGTCCTTTAAGGGTTGTATCTCAGTTGTTGTATGTCCCCGTTAGTAAAAAAAATACTCATTTGTGGCCTCAAAACCTTTTCATGAAATCTAAACGTTTGTTGGTGCTTCCCACACAGCTCATTAACATGATCGGCATCCTACTCCATGTCCGCTGTATTGACATTCTTGAGAGGGCTAGATACAATATCTCTCGGGTCTTCTTTGTCGAAAGATCCCCAAAGAACGCTCACGGTACACACCATGTTATCCTCTTCCTCCTCTACCTCGGCCACCATAACTGCTCACTTGTGGAGCTCGGATACCACTCAATTGTGTCCTCCGGCTATCATGCATTTTCTGTATTTTACATCTTACGGTTTGTGGACACATCTCCATACTCCTCCATGTTATCCCTCGTGTTGTCGAACACATCAAAACAATATCCTATATTTTCATATTTAACATGCAATAACTTCTTTTCTGACTCCCCACATTCAGAGGAACTAAATATATCAACGATTTAGTCACCTCAACAATATCCTTGACTCTGGCGTAGTCTCCTTCAAACAAGCGTTGATGGTTTATCTCCATGCTCTTAAGTTTGCCTATTCTCCTTGCCAACTTGGTCCACAAGCTATTGATCAGCTAGTACAATTATAGGATCGAGTGAATTTGTGTCCATACTGCCACCAGAGCCAGAGACAAATCAGTCAAATTCACCATGCCGACATACTCAGTAATCACCACTCTCATTTTGGACCTTGATTCATAACCTTCTTCTAGTGCCCAAGCACAAGAATTTGGACGTAAATATAATATCATCCATTTCACGAAGCTCGGGATCATTAGCTAATCTCCGCACGTGTCCCATGTATGAAACAAGTTTAAGGTCTTCTTCGGGTCCACTCCCGCAATTGCAAGCCACCTTCGTCTGTGTTTTTATGTCGACGAGATCCTTCTCATTGATAAAGACAACATCGAGCTCTCCTTCCCGCTACACTAGGTTTTGCATTCACCCTAGACAGCACCTCATGCCATCTTCCTTCTTCCCTAGTACCCGAGCCCTCGTAAGATGTTGACATGGTCCACGATCTCAAAACTTCACGGGGAAGACAGACTTGTCGCCCCCTTTATCATCCCAAACACAAGCCAGGAATCAGGAAACCGTCACCGAATCTAGTTTTTTCTCTGAAATTCCCAACCATTTTTGTGTTTCTTCTTGTTCATTTTTTAATATTTTTTTTTAAAATTTTAGTTTATCTGAATTAAGGAAAAACCCTTAATTGGGCCTCTAGCTGGACCTCGGCCCAGAAGTAATCAAAGCAAGACGAAATGGGAACCGAGACGACGAGCGGATAAGGCCACTCGCCGCCGCTCCCGCCATTGCCGCCCGCCCAGCGAGCTCCCTCCCACCCTCGCTCCAATGGCGTGCCCCCTCTTCCTCTCCTTCCCCAACTCCCCGGCGCCGCCGCTCGCCGTCCCCGCCAAGCACCATCCCACCTCCACGGCCTCCCTCTCCCTCTCCTCCCGCGCGCGCGCCGTCTCCGCCTCCTCCAGCGCTCCACCACCGTCGCCGTCTCAGCCTCCTCCCGCTACGGACGGCTTGGGTCCGGCGGCGCCGTCGCGGGGAGACGTTTACCTGGGGCGGCAGCTGGCGGCCGCGGCCGCCGCCGGCGCGCGGGTGCGAGCGCCGGAGGAGGACGCCGAGAAGCGCCGCCGCCGCAAGGAGAAGCGGAAGGCCCTGGCCAAGAAGACCCCCTCCGGCGTCTCCTGCTGCTACGGCTGCGGCGCGCCGCTCCACACCGGGGAGGACGGGTCCCCCGGCTACGTCGAGCCTGCCACCTACGACCTGGTAATCAAGCCATCCGTCCATCACTTCGCTGCCATTTTAGCTAGCATGATTACTATTGGAGCATTAGACATTGCCCTGTTTGTTTCCCGTATGAGCAGAAGAAGAAGCACAACCAGCTAAGAACCGTGCTCTGCGGGAGGTGCAAGCTGCTGTCGCACGGGCACATGGTCACCGCGGTCGGTGGCCACGGCGGCTATCCCGGGGGCAAGCAGTTTGTCACGGCGGAAGAGCTCAGGGAGAAGCTGTCGTACCTCCGCCACGAGAAAGCGTTGATTGTGAAGCTGGTAAAGAACCTTTCCTGTCAAACCACAACCGATGGCTGTAAGCTTGGTTTTCTTGCTCGTGCGTTTTCGTTCTAGTACTCATTTTGGATGTTACTATGTAGGTTGACATAGTTGACTTCAATGGAAGTTTCCTGGCACGCATACGTGATTTCGCCGGTGCTAATCCCATTGTGCTTGTGATAACAAAGGTGAGCTTTGTACCTTATCAAGTTCTCAGTACTCTCACTGTTGTCAGTCGACTGAGGCTAGTTGTTTGGCAGGTCGATC
The DNA here is from genome assembly GCA_947311845.1 of Poa pratensis. Taxonomy (NCBI): domain Eukaryota; kingdom Viridiplantae; phylum Streptophyta; class Magnoliopsida; order Poales; family Poaceae; genus Poa; species Poa pratensis. The sequence goes on from CAMZMU010000034.1 coordinate 4,690,569, forward strand.
TCCTTCCTAGAGATACAGACTTGAATTGCATTGGCGACTGGGTGGTAGAGTCTGTTGTTAGGAAAAAGCTGAAGTGAGATATTTCTTTTTTGGGTTTTCTTTTCCTGCAATTATTTCGTCAAATCTGTACGTACCTAACTTATTTATTATATCGATTTGTGTGTGTAGTGTCCTTAGCGTCCATTTGACAAGTTCAAAGTCATTGGTTGGCATCACTGGAGTTATATCAGAGATTCAGCAGGAAAAAAAGGTCAGCTTGTTATCTACTCACTCTTGCTATATTTTTTGTCAGTTGACTTATCATTCATAATCCTGACAAAACTTTTATTTTTTCTTGTTAGGCCCGAGATGTATATATACTGGTAACAATCCTTCAACTATTACGGAGAAGACATAAATATTGCATTGTATTATTTCACAAACGGTGTTTCAAAAGCAATTCCTGCCTGTCACTTGTAAAAATAGAAAACGTGTATACAAGGAAGCGTCAAAACCAAATCATGGTTGTTAGCATGTTCGATATGGTGATCTTCCTTACAAAATAAATAAATAATAGGGTTATGAATTGATTATCATATTTGCTTCCTTGGATTTTCATTGTGAACATTGTGAATGATTACAGTAAAGACTGTCTCAAAAGTATGAGTAACATGCCTACTTGTTGCTTACTGTAGTTAGATCTGGCAATCTGATGCGTTTATACATTACAGGGTTCAGCAAATGTTGGGAAATCTGCATTTATCAGTGCTATGCTAAGTATGCCCTTAAATTCTGGACTACCACCCTTTGTGTGATTATGTCGTCTTCTTTTTGTTCATTTGTATCTTCATGATGCTAATAATTGGAGACTACTGTTGCAGAGACAATGGCATATAAAGATCCAGTGGCCGCTGCAGCTCAAAAATACAAGCCTATACAATCTGCTGTTCCTGGAACAACCCTAGGTCCTATTCAGATTGAAGCATTTTTAGGAGGAGGGGTATGCTTCTACTTGTTTGAAAATTCAGATATGTATGCCAACTTTGTGTACGTACCTGTTGTACCATTATTATTGATGTGATATAGCTGTGAGAGAATGAAAAAAAATCGTTTCTGTACTTGTTTACATGCTAAACAAAGTGCTTCTAAGATAGATAATAGATGTCCTAAAAAGTCTCCATCCACAAAATAGTTTTCACATGACGCACACTAGGATAAGTGTATATTTTGCCTTCACCTGAGGAGTCTAGTTTGGACCTTTACATGATACAGCTGAACTTGTGCATGACAGAAATTATACGACACGCCTGGAGTCCATCTTCACCATAGGCAAGCAGCAGTGATCCACGCTGATGATCTGCCTTCTCTTGCACCACAAAGTCGCCTAAAGGGGCGAAGTTTTCCTGTATGTATACCTCAATCTGTAAAGTCCATGCTACGTTCTCAAAATTTCCACGCTAATCTGTTTCTTCAGAACATAATGTTATGTTCAGGCTAATGATACAGATGTTGAATTGAGCGGAAATACATTATTCTGGGGTGGACTTGTTCGTATTGATGTCGTTAAGGTACCTAAATGAGCTCAAAATCTCAGTACTGTTATTTTCCCATCTCTTGTAGTGTCACTAAGTAGTATGTACTGAATGATAACCAATAAATTACCAGGCTCTTCCACGCACACGACTGACATTCTTTGGACCAAAGAAGCTAGGTATTAATATGGTCGCCACCACAGAGGCAGATGAATTTTATAAGGTATGTGTCTGCTCCAGAAGTTTGATTTTCTTCTACATAGAAATGATAATTTATTTCTTCTTTCAAGCTTTATTTCAAAACTTTATTAAATTTGTGCAACTCATGTATTATTTCATTATTTTGCCCTACAAAAATGTGTTCAGGTTCCTTCTTTTCCTTCCACATGATCGCTTACTGAAAATCTCTATGAATGCCACCTTTTTATTAGATAACATCTATATGTATCGAGTATCAGAGGCAGCGATTTCGTTTTTTAAGCTCTATTCATGTGAAGGATTAAGTCCCGCCGCATGTAGTCTCAGCTGCTAAAAACTGGCTTTTGCTCCTATGTACTAGGTTGATTAAGTAAATGCTTTGGCATAATTGTTCAGTTGTGCGGAGGTGCTATGTATGAGGATTTAATGCGAACTTTCATTTTGAAAAAAAAAAAATTGACCCATTTTTATTTTTACTTCCCAGAGAGAAGTCGGAGTTTCATTGACTCCTCCAACCGGCCAGGAGAGAGCTGAAGGATGGTGTGGGCTTGAGGGTGTTCGTGAGATAAAGATACAATATGAAGAGCTTAATAGGTAATTTTCGCAACTAACATTGAGGTCATACCTTTAGCCACCCAAAAGCCATTATTTTTGCCAGCGATTGCATAGGTGTTTTCTACTTATCTTCGTAACAAACAAACATGACGATCATTCTGTACACCATCTTATAGTAACTATTTCGTTTATCTATACATCATGAATGCTTTATTGGCATCACATTTCGTATGCAGGCCTGCCAATGACATCGCGATATCCGGACTCGGGTGGATCTCGGTAGAACCGCTCGGTGTGCCATCTGGCAACCCCGATGGCAGCATCGAGGAAGAAGACGACGGCATTGGCGAGCTGCAGTTGACCGTACATGTACCCAAACCAGTCGAGGTCTTTGTACGCTCCCCGCTGCCCGTCGGTAAAGCGGCATCACAGTGGTACCGGTACCAGGAGCTGACGGAAGCAGAAGAGGAACTGAGACCTAAATGGCACTACTGATTCTGCAGCTGTGGATTGCCTATTTTTTGCTAGTCTTTTCTTTGCTGCCTTTTGTGATCCAAACAAATAGGGTACGAGATTATGTTGCGCGGATGATCTAATAGGGTTTGAGTTGTTCTAGTTAGGACCGGCTGCTGAAGATGGTTCAGGAAATCTAGGGCTAAATGTTGCTGCATAAAGGTTACTCTTGTTGTAACAGATCTACTTTCTGTATATGCACTGTTATGTTCACAAGTCACAATTCACATGCGCCTGTATGAGAGCGAGTGGATGGATATATGCACTGTTATACACAAAGGATATCCAACAAAAAATCAAGATATGAAGGTTTAAGTCTAGTTCCAGTCTAGATATACATTAGTTGTCCAATGTTTGAAAGTGATCTCTCTTTATTTGTTGTTCTCTTTTAGATAGCTTGCAAGCCACCTTCGTCTGTGTTTTTATGTCGACGAGATCCTTCTCATTGATAAAGACAACATCGAGCTCTCCTTCCCGCTACACTAGGTTTTGCATTCACCCTAGACAGCACCTCATGCCATCTTCCTTCTTCCCTAGTACCCGAGCCCTCGTAAGATGTTGACATGGTCCACGATCTCAAAACTTCACGGGGAAGACAGACTTGTCGCCCCCTTTATCATCCCAAACACAAGCCAGGAATCAGGAAACCGTCACCGAATCTAGTTTTTTCTCTGAAATTCCCAACCATTTTTGTGTTTCTTCTTGTTCATTTTTTAATATTTTTTTTTAAAATTTTAGTTTATCTGAATTAAGGAAAAACCCTTAATTGGGCCTCTAGCTGGACCTCGGCCCAGAAGTAATCAAAGCAAGACGAAATGGGAACCGAGACGACGAGCGGATAAGGCCACTCGCCGCCGCTCCCGCCATTGCCGCCCGCCCAGCGAGCTCCCTCCCACCCTCGCTCCAATGGCGTGCCCCCTCTTCCTCTCCTTCCCCAACTCCCCGGCGCCGCCGCTCGCCGTCCCCGCCAAGCACCATCCCACCTCCACGGCCTCCCTCTCCCTCTCCTCCCGCGCGCGCGCCGTCTCCGCCTCCTCCAGCGCTCCACCACCGTCGCCGTCTCAGCCTCCTCCCGCTACGGACGGCTTGGGTCCGGCGGCGCCGTCGCGGGGAGACGTTTACCTGGGGCGGCAGCTGGCGGCCGCGGCCGCCGCCGGCGCGCGGGTGCGAGCGCCGGAGGAGGACGCCGAGAAGCGCCGCCGCCGCAAGGAGAAGCGGAAGGCCCTGGCCAAGAAGACCCCCTCCGGCGTCTCCTGCTGCTACGGCTGCGGCGCGCCGCTCCACACCGGGGAGGACGGGTCCCCCGGCTACGTCGAGCCTGCCACCTACGACCTGGTAATCAAGCCATCCGTCCATCACTTCGCTGCCATTTTAGCTAGCATGATTACTATTGGAGCATTAGACATTGCCCTGTTTGTTTCCCGTATGAGCAGAAGAAGAAGCACAACCAGCTAAGAACCGTGCTCTGCGGGAGGTGCAAGCTGCTGTCGCACGGGCACATGGTCACCGCGGTCGGTGGCCACGGCGGCTATCCCGGGGGCAAGCAGTTTGTCACGGCGGAAGAGCTCAGGGAGAAGCTGTCGTACCTCCGCCACGAGAAAGCGTTGATTGTGAAGCTGGTAAAGAACCTTTCCTGTCAAACCACAACCGATGGCTGTAAGCTTGGTTTTCTTGCTCGTGCGTTTTCGTTCTAGTACTCATTTTGGATGTTACTATGTAGGTTGACATAGTTGACTTCAATGGAAGTTTCCTGGCACGCATACGTGATTTCGCCGGTGCTAATCCCATTGTGCTTGTGATAACAAAGGTGAGCTTTGTACCTTATCAAGTTCTCAGTACTCTCACTGTTGTCAGTCGACTGAGGCTAGTTGTTTGGCAGGTCGATCTCCTTCCTAGAGATACAGACTTGAATTGCATTGGCGACTGGGTGGTAGAGTCTGTTGTTAGGAAAAAGCTGAAGTGAGATATTTCTTTTTTGGGTTTTCTTTTCCTGCAATTATTTCGTCAAATCTGTACGTACCTAACTTATTTATTATATCGATTTGTGTGTGTAGTGTCCTTAGCGTCCATTTGACAAGTTCAAAGTCATTGGTTGGCATCACTGGAGTTATATCAGAGATTCAGCAGGAAAAAAAGGTCAGCTTGTTATCTACTCACTCTTGCTATATTTTTTGTCAGTTGACTTATCATTCATAATCCTGACAAAACTTTTATTTTTTCTTGTTAGGCCCGAGATGTATATATACTGGTAACAATCCTTCAACTATTACGGAGAAGACATAAATATTGCATTGTATTATTTCACAAACGGTGTTTCAAAAGCAATTCCTGCCTGTCACTTGTAAAAATAGAAAACGTGTATACAAGGAAGCGTCAAAACCAAATCATGGTTGTTAGCATGTTCGATATGGTGATCTTCCTTACAAAATAAATAAATAATAGGGTTATGAATTGATTATCATATTTGCTTCCTTGGATTTTCATTGTGAACATTGTGAATGATTACAGTAAAGACTGTCTCAAAAGTATGAGTAACATGCCTACTTGTTGCTTACTGTAGTTAGATCTGGCAATCTGATGCGTTTATACATTACAGGGTTCAGCAAATGTTGGGAAATCTGCATTTATCAGTGCTATGCTAAGTATGCCCTTAAATTCTGGACTACCACCCTTTGTGTGATTATGTCGTCTTCTTTTTGTTCATTTGTATCTTCATGATGCTAATAATTGGAGACTACTGTTGCAGAGACAATGGCATATAAAGATCCAGTGGCCGCTGCAGCTCAAAAATACAAGCCTATACAATCTGCTGTTCCTGGAACAACCCTAGGTCCTATTCAGATTGAAGCATTTTTAGGAGGAGGGGTATGCTTCTACTTGTTTGAAAATTCAGATATGTATGCCAACTTTGTGTACGTACCTGTTGTACCATTATTATTGATGTGATATAGCTGTGAGAGAATGAAAAAAATCGTTTCTGTACTTGTTTACATGCTAAACAAAGTGCTTCTAAGATAGATAATAGATGTCCTAAAAAGTCTCCATCCACAAAATAGTTTTCACATGACGCACACTAGGATAAGTGTATATTTTGCCTTCACCTGAGGAGTCTAGTTTGGACCTTTACATGATACAGCTGAACTTGTGCATGACAGAAATTATACGACACGCCTGGAGTCCATCTTCACCATAGGCAAGCAGCAGTGATCCACGCTGATGATCTGCCTTCTCTTGCACCACAAAGTCGCCTAAAGGGGCGAAGTTTTCCTGTATGTATACCTCAATCTGTAAAGTCCATGCTACTTCTCAAAATTTCCACACTAATCTGTTTCTTCAGAACATAATGTTATGTTCAGGCTAATGATACAGATGTTGAATTGAGCGGAAATACATTATTCTGGGGTGGACTTGTTCGTATTGATGTCGTTAAGGTACCTAAATGAGCTCAAAATCTCAGTACTGTTATTTTCCCATCTCTTGTAGTGTCACTAAGTAGTATGTACTGAATGATAACCAATAAATTACCAGGCTCTTCCACGCACACGACTGACATTCTTTGGACCAAAGAAGCTAGGTATTAATATGGTCGCCACCACAGAGCAGATGAATTTTATAAGGTATGTGTCTGCTCCAGAAGTTTGATTTTCTTCTACATAGAAATGATAATTTATTTCTTCTTTCAAGCTTTATTTCAAAACTTTATTAAATTTGTGCAACTCATGTATTATTTCATTATTTTGCCCTACAAAAATGTGTTCAGGTTCCTTCTTTTCCTTCCACATGATCGCTTACTGAAAATCTCTATGAATGCCACCTTTTTATTAGATAACATCTATATGTATCGAGTATCAGAGGCAGCGATTTCGTTTTTTAAGCTCTATTCATGTGAAGGATTAAGTCCCGCCGCATGTAGTCTCAGCTGCTAAAAACTGGCTTTTGCTCCTATGTACTAGGTTGATTAAGTAAATGCTTTGGCATAATTGTTCAGTTGTGCGGAGGTGCTATGTATGAGGATTTAATGCGAACTTTCATTTTGAAAAAAAAAAATTGACCCATTTTTATTTTTACTTCCCAGAGAGAAGTCGGAGTTTCATTGACTCCTCCAACCGGCCAGGAGAGAGCTGAAGGATGGTGTGGGCTTGAGGGTGTTCGTGAGATAAAGATACAATATGAAGAGCTTAATAGGTAATTTTCGCAACTAACATTGAGGTCGTACCTTTAGCCACCCAAAAGCCATTATTTTTGCCAGCGATTGCATAGGTGTTTTCTACTTATCTTCGTAACAAACAAACATGACGATCATTCTGTACACCATCTTATAGTAACTATTTCGTTTATCTATACATCATGAATGCTTTATTGCATCACATTTCGTATGCAGGCCTGCCAATGACATCGCGATATCCGGACTCGGGTGGATCTCGGTAGAACCGCTCGGTGTGCCATTGGCAACCCCGATGGCAGCATCGAGGAAGAAGACGACGGCATTGGCGAGCTGCATTTGACCGTACATGTACCCAAACCAGTCGAGGTCTTTGTACGCTCCCCGCTGCCCGTCGGTAAAGCGGCATCACAGTGGTACCGGTACCAGGAGCTGACGGAAGCAGAAGAGGAACTGAGACCTAAATGGCACTACTGATTCTGCAGCTGTGGATTGCCTATTTTTTGCTAGTCTTTTCTTTGCTGCCTTTTGTGATCCAAACAAATAGGGTACGAGATTATGTTGCGCGGATGATCTAATAGGGTTTGAGTTGTTCTAGTTAGGACCGGCTGCTGAAGATGGTTCAGGAAACCTAGGGCTAAATGTTGCTGCATAAAGGTTACTCTTGTTGTAACAGATCTACTTTCTGTATATGCACTGTTATGTTCACAAGTCACAATTCACATGCGCCTGTATGAGAGCGAGTGGATGGATATATGCACTGTTATACACAAAGGATATCCAACAAAAAATCAAGATATGAAGGTTTAAGTCTAGTTCCAGTCTAGATATATTAGTTGTCCAATGTTTGAAAGTGATCTCTCTTTATTTGTTGTTCTCTTTTAGATAGCTTTTATTTCTTTCTTTATTTGGAGTCACGTTCTAAGACATAGAAATTAGGTTATATGAATATCTGTTTTTGACAAAATAAGTAAGTTATTTCTAGATTAAAAGAGTGCCCTTGAAAGACTAAATTGATAGTAACATTATTGTGCTTTCAATCGAGGAGATTTGTTCACAAGCGGTGGTTATGAGCTCTTTCGTGGAGGTTCAGAATATGTAATTCACTCACTTCAATTGCACAAGATAACTGAATAAACTTTTCTTTGGTTCTAACAAAGTGCATGTGTGTTGGTTGTTAATAAAACCACAAGTTTCAGTAGGTTGGAGGAAAAGGTACTACAAGCAGAACAAATAAAGACCCTAACAACATAATGAAAATGCATTCTAGCATTTTCTACTTATCCAATTCTCTGCAAAAGGATTAGATAGAGTGGGCGAGATAGAGCTATTCTTAGGTTAGTTCCCAAGTCCATTTTTTAAATTTTAGCTAACCATAGTAAGTAGTCCTTCATCAAACTTGCATATCTAGCTAATTATATAGACATTTGTTTGTCAAGCAACTATTGTTTCCTAACTTTTTGGCATATTAATTGTGTGGACTATGGATCTAATAAGATCATTCCATCTTTGATCCTAATATCCTATCCCCGAGAATCAATTACTCACAGGAAATAACAAACTCTCATGTAACCACAAAAGGAGGCTGGAAAGAATGAAACGAATCCATACACTATTGAAAACCTATTATGTGTGATCCGGGCATCATGTGTCTCCACGTTTGCCTCGTCTCACCTGAGTTTCCATCGTCAATCGATTTTCCTGTGCTCCTTCTCCTCTCCTGTCCCACTATCTTTTGATCGTTGATTGTAACACAATATTTTCCTTTTCTTTATGGTTTCGCGACTACATCCACTGGACACACCAACGCCACCACTGCCACATAACCACAAGACTATTCTGGTCTCCTCGACTTCCTTTGAGTCAACATACCAGATGACGCAGCCCAACCGATGGTCTGCCCCTGCAATGGTCAATGGTGGATCTTCGTCACTCCACCGTACTCGAGCCATCTCCACTTCCGGTCTTCCATTTTCCTATGTGTGGGGAAGAGAGGGCAAAGATGGGAGAGGGAGGCGATTAACCCTACAGAAATGATAACCCGAATCCTTTCGGACACAAGGAAACTACCGATAGAACTTCATCAAATATGAGGAGAACGTACCCAAAGTAAAAATAGATATACTAGTAGGTTAATTTCTCAAGTTGCACCCTATGAGTTTCATAGACCTATATAGGTTACAATATTATGAAACCCCTAGTTTTTCGACTATAGAAATATAACCTGTCTACTCTACACACGAAAATGCCAAAGAGAGAAGAACTTGCCTAGCGTGTTCTATAACAACCGGCCGACACCCAAACCCCAAGACAGGAATCAAAGACTACAAGCAAAGTCAAAATCCAATCACCCTCTACCGTTTCTCTTCCTCCCCTCTCCCTCTCCTCCGCCCTCCGTGCCCTAGAGCTCCCGCCGTGCCACCTACGCCGCCATGAAGTGCACCTTTCTTTAGTATTTAGAAACAAAGTAAGTAGTCCTCCATCAAACTTGTATATCTACCAAGTTATATAAACAACTTGTTTTCCAAGAGAACATTGGTTCTTAGCTCTTGGGCGGATCAATGGTATGAACTATGAGATCTCATAGGATTACATCTCCATCTTTAACCCCCATTTATTGTCCTTGAGCATCAACTATTATATCAAACCGACTATCCATTTCCATTAATTACTTACCAATTATTATAAGACAACAAGAATAGTCGGGAAACGAAAAAACGAGTCAACATTTTTGTGTGTTCTCTGGGCATCGTGCCTCCCTACCTTAGGCTCATGTCACGTCAGTTCCCATCGGTCAATCGTTTTTTTGTGCTTCTTCTCCTCCACTTGGGTCTCCATACCCCTCTACATCGCCGTGTCTGTGCTCACAGTGTCTATGGCTACCGTTACTGGTTCCCGCCACCTCGCCACATAATCACAATTCTATCATCGACTCCTCATTTTCTTTCCAAGGCAACCTACTAGAAAACTCGGTCCAACTGATGGCCCCTCTCCTGTCATCGCTCAACGGTGTAACTTTATCGCTCCACCATACTTGTGCACCTCTACTTTCAGTCTTTCATCCATCCGCTGCGGAGGGAGAGGGAGGCGCAAATCATAACCCGAATTCTCTCGGACATGAAGGCACTGCCGGATATAACTCTTTCGAAGAGGAAGAGTCGAAGAGGACATGCCCCAAGAGGTCGAAGTGAAAGTAGCCATGCCAGAAAGATCTGGAGCCGTTTCCACTTCTGTGCTTAGATGAGTATCCATAAACCCAGTAGGTTCCAAGAATACATAACCCTAATTTTCCAAGGGTTGAGGATGAGAAGATAAGTAAGTAATCCTTCATCAAACTCAGTATATCTACCACGTTATATAAACGACTTGTTTTTCAAGAGAACATTGTTTCTTAGCTCTTGGGTAGATCAATTGTACGGACCCCCATTTATTGTCCTCAAGCATCAATTATTTTCTCAAACCGACTATCCATTTCCATTAATTACTTAACAAATATTACAAGACAACAAAAGAGTAGGGAAATAAATAAACGGGTTCGTGCACTCCAAGCAACCTTTTATGTTTGCCCTTGGCATCATTCCTCCCCACCTTGGCCTCACATGAGTTCCCATCGGTCAATCGATTTTCCCGCGCTTCTTCTCCTCCGCTCCTTCCTCCACACTCCTCTCCATCGTCGTGTATGTGCTCGCAGCGCCTACATCTACCGTTATTGGTTCCGCCTACACCACCTCGCCACGTAATCACCACACCATCCTCAACTCCTCATCTTCCTTTCAAGTCATCATATCAGACGACTCGGTCCAACTGATGGACCCTCTCTCGCCATAATGGTGCAACTTTATCGATCCACCATACTGGGCACCTCTACTTTTACTCTTTCATCCGTCCATTGCAGAGGGAGAGGGTGTGGATGGGAGAGAGACACAAATCGTAACTCGAATTCCCTCGGACATGAAAGCACTACCGGATATAACACTTCCGTACACGCCTCATGAAGTCGAAGTAAAAAAAAAAGCCATGCCTGAAAGATATTCTTGAGCTGTGTCCACTTGTGTTTATATGAGTTTACATTTGTGTACTACAAAAATGTATGTTCCAAGAATATGTAACCCTATTTTTCTGATTACATAAAGCATATTTTGTCTACTATCCAAAAAGAAATGCCACCTAGGCAAGAAGGCTTTGCTCCCGCTGACGTTGAGTCACTTACATGTGGGCCCCACACATGGTGGGCCCCACATGTAAGTGACTCAAAGTCACGCAAAGTCAGCGAGGGCAACGTCAGCGAATCCGCGCCCGGCAAGAAGAAGTGCCTAGACTGTTCTAGAACAACCGGCCTACACAGCCCCAAGACAAGAACAGAAGAAGACCACAAGCGCGAGTCTTTCTCCACCAGAGTCAAAATCCCATCTCTCCGCTCCTCCGCCCGCCGTGCCCTAGAGCTGCCGCCGCCCCGCCGCCTCGCCCTCCGCCGCCGGTCGCCGTTCCCGCTCCGGCATCGCCCCATCGCGCCCCTGCCGCCCGCCCGCCCGCCGTGCCGCAACCGACCCCTTCCCGTCCACCCGTCCGTCCGTCCGCGACACGGGGCGCTGGTTTCCGAGGTATGAGCGTCCTGCTATCCTGTGATACCAGTCCAATCCCACGAATTCCAACCCACGCCGTCTGGATCCGCCGACGGTGGCGACTTAAAATGTCCGTCCGTTCCGATTGTTCCAGAAAAAAGCTGCGGTTTTTCCGTGGTAGCCCCACGCACCGAGCGCCACCTATGGGGGGAGATCTCGTGCTAGGAGCGGAAACCCTAGCATTCAGACTACACGGCCCGCGCTCTTTCTGTATGACGGCAGCTGCTGAATGGTTAATCCGTTTCCCTCTCCGTGTCTGCAGGATGGCTGACGATGGCGCTAGCGGGACCAGCGGTTCGGCGCCGGAGTCTACCTCCATTGAGATCAACATCAAGACCCTCGAGTCGCAAGTGCACAAGCTCCGTGTCGACAAGAATGTATGCAGTTATTCTCTTTGTGTGCTCACCAGCTCCTCTGCTGACTCCCAGTTCCTATATATAGAAACAGGGGAATGGATATTACTCGTATTATTATGTGCGATGTTTTTGGATTGAACTGACTGCCATTTTTTATTTTCTACTCAGGAGACTGTTTTGAACCTGAAGGAGAAGATAGTTGCTGTGGCTGGGATCCCTGTGGACCAGCAGAGGTTGATTTTTCGAGGGAGAGTCTTGAAGGATGAGCACCTCTTGTCTGAATACCGTATCCTTCTTGTTCGTGCATTTTCTGTCAAGGCTATAAATTGTATTCTTGATCTATCTGCGTCTGCACCTCGGTTATTACCTTGATGAGTCATGTTGAAGTTTTTCCCCTGTGTCTAATTTAGTACTGAAGTTGCTAATATTTGTGGTCATTAGAACTATGGACGAGAACCTCAAATCATTTTAGGCATTGGGTATGCATTTATTACTGCGTTGTTCACTGCTATATATATTATTGAAGATTGCATGGGATGATAGAAGGTTGTCATTGATTATTTGTTTCCATCATTGTGTAATGTGATTTGTGATTCTAAATATTTGATTTTCTTGTGACCCGTCATTTGTAAACATGTTTATTTGTACGTTAATAATTTAATGGTTGCTTTGAAGTTTCTTCCTGATACATTAATCTGCGGATCTTATCGACTGCTCATGTTTACATCTGTTATCTGTATCCTTGACAATCTAAAGATTTGGAAGATGGATATACATTGCATTTGGTTGCTCGACGCACAACTGAAGGCCAACAATCTTCTGGAACTTCTGAAGAGAACACTCATGCTAATGGTAAGTCTCATATGCCCTGCTTTGGCGCACATACTATCAATCCTGATCACACTAACTATTTGGATTTACCGTCATGGTCTATTATGCATACTTGGTGCCTTCCCTGCTGTCATGTTTAACCCTGTTATCTGCAACCCCGTGCGATGTAATAGGAGCTAACGTAAAGTTTGCCTATGTATTTTCAACTGTCATGCTTTCCACTTGTACACGAACTGCTAGTTAGTGCCTTCCATGCTTGCCATTTAACCACAGGAGGGCTGAAATAGTAATAACCAGTAAAATTTTCAGGCTATGTAAAAAGAAAAAAAAGGATCTATTAATCATTTGGATTGTGAGTTGCTTTCATATGTGAGCTGTAAAAATCATTATTTAACTTATTTTGTGTTAAAAAGTTCTTTCTTAGTCTATGCAGAAGCACTCTTGACTAATCTGGATAATATACTTCTGCAGATCGTTTCTGCTACATGATTCTTTTCTGTACCTTTAATCATTCTAGATGTAGTTGGTTGCACTGAATTCAACCCATTTGTCATGATCTTCAGTATATTATGATTTGTTATCAGTATTCTGGGACTAGGCCTTATGAACCTTCTTACATTTTTGTCATTCGAGCAGTTAATGTTGCTGAAAATGGAGCAATGCTAGGAGATTATATGTCCAGGGTAAGCTTCTACCATTATTGTAATGGTGAACATTCATTCTAACTTTTTATTTGAAATTTTGCTATTCTGCCTACCATTTGAACATTGATTATCATTTTTATTTGAGTTATTTATTTATTTCTTCTAGGATTTTATAGATGACATGCTTTCTGAAGACACAATAGATGACATTTCTAGGGTATATGCTTTGTTCTAGAGTGCTGTATTTTTTTTCTATCTGACCAGTGATAATTGAATATGTGCATCCCCCTTTTGTATAATTCCTTCCTTCTGTTATGTTCAGACTGTTCGGGATATTCTTGGTTCTTTGGGTCTTGGGATGCCTGGTGGTGTGGCAAATGCTACATTCTCGGTAATGAGGTTTTCGTCAATAGGCATATCTAGGGTTGCTGAGATGAATCGGTTTAACCTTTCTGTGGTTGCTTAATTAGGTGCCATTAAACACTGCACCAAATGGGGCCACTACTAATGGAAGAACTCAGCAAGGGAACCCGCCACCACCTGGGTTCTCAATTCTCAACCATCAAATCCATGTGTCACAACTTCAGCCAGGAGGCGCTATTCCTCGCAACATGGTTAATATACTGTTCTTTCGCTTTCTTTCACCTGTTCTGTCATCTTTATTTCATTCTTCTAATGTTCACAATGATGGCAGGTTATTCCTGATTCCATGATGACTCTTTTGGAGTACTTAAATCGCATGGACCAAGTATTGCAGAACAATGGTATGGTACTTTCTTATTGCAGCTGGTTAATTCGTTGCTTGCCAATTATTCCATTATCCATGACACTTTCTTTATATATATAATATAATAAAGGTGTTCCATCTGTGGACTCAAGCACTCAGCAACCACCAGGATCAGATGATGCTAATGTAAACAATAGATTTCCAAGTCCTGAGGTGCTGGTTTCAGTTGTTGAAAGAGCCCAACAAGTTCTTGGCAGCAGCGCTGCTTCGGCTCTTTCTGTATGTTATTTCTCTCTCCTGGAGTTGTGTATTCTGTACTTCTTACCTTTGCAATGGTTAACCTTTGACAGAGAGAGTAAGCGTCCTAATTAATTTCCTCCTATTGTAGTCTCCGAGTCAATGCTCTCTAAAGAAGATTGTGTCATCATTTCAGTATTTTCTTTGGTTGTCTTCTTTATTTTAGATAATACCAACATATGTGAACTAATCATTTAGAATTTCCCCTTACGTACTCTCCAAACAACAAGAATCTGTTCCCGTTTGAGTACTTTATTTGGTTTTCTTCTTTATTTCTAGATAAAATAAATTTATATCAACTAAACATCTTTTATTATCCTTTCTGGTCTTAGAATTTCATGTTTTTTTTTGGCAATTGATTATGCAGTGACAGGATGCTATTTTGTGTCTTATAAATTGTTAAACTCTCAAATAATTTATCTGACAATGGAAGTGATCAATGCAAACTTTTCTATGGACTTGTTTGTGACCTCTATTAGCCTGGTTTCTGTTTCAGCATCTTGCACAACGTATTCAGAGAGATGCTGCCACTGCTGATACATCTATACGAAGCCAGATCCAGACTGAATCGGCTCAGTTGGGAGTAGCGATGCAGCATTTGGGGGCTATGCTTTTGGAGCTTGGACGGACAATGATGATGCTTAGAATGGGGGCATCTCCTGTATGCATTTTTCTACCATGTCACTGTCCTGTCCCGTAACTGATTTCACACGTTTTAATTGTTCTAAAAGCTTGTTAATTTTGCAGGCTAATGCTTTTGTAAATGCTGGATCTGCTGTCTATATAAACCCCACAGGACCGAACCCAATCATGGTTCAGGTGACATACTGAGACGCTTGGTGTTTGATTTTATGTGTTCTGCACTCCAATAGCAATAACACCTTATTTGATCGTGCAGCCCTCTTACCAGAATGCTCCTCATTTTGGAGTTTCCAGCATACCAGTTCTTAGTGGAGTTTCTGGCACATTTGGTATCGTTGATCCTTCTCGAACATCTGGTGGTGAGGTCACATCTCAAGCATTTTTAAGTTTTTTGCTTGAGGAGGAAAATGATATCTAAGTAGGTTATTGGACAATCAAGTGACCTCCTTGTGGTGTATTACAAATCTGTACCCCTCCCCATTGGCATTGAAAACATCAAAACAGCCTTTAAATTTTGTCTTGATTGTCTTATTGAACATTATGGTTATTCACTTATTCGTTTGTGTGAGATTGGTGTATTACAAATCTGTACCCCTCCCCATTGGCATTGAAAACATCAAAACATCCTTTAAATTTTGTCTTGATTGTCTTATATTCACTTATTCGTTTGTCTGAGGTTATAGGTGTTAGGTGCCTCATAAATGGTTTCCTAATATAAAAAAGTAGATATGTTTTTAAACCTTGTGATTGAATGTACCTCCTCCGTCCCTTTTTATATGGCGTCTTCGTTTTGCTTGATTTAACTTTGACCAATTAAAATTTGACCAACAATACAAATACAATGGTATAGTTTTTGTAACACATACCAGACGTTTTGTTAGTAAACAAATTGATGGTCGAAGTTGAACCTCAAATGCATGTGCCCTATGTAATAGTGATGGAGGGGGTAACAACTGACAATATTTTGATCAGCATCTGAACCACAGAAAAAATATGTTTACTGACCTGAGCCGTGTCTCTTGGATGAATATTAGATATAAGAAGATTAATAGGCTCGGTTGTTAGGTTAGATTGACTTCACCTCTTCAGGCACCCCTGTACCTATCATCCGGAATCGAGTCATAACAGTTCTGAAATATTTTTATGGTCTGCCATGGGTTTATTCACATTGGTAACTTGTGTCCTAGCAACCTTTACTTTTGAAGTTGCAAAGAGTGCTTGTCACATTTTGATCTCTCCTGAGCTTCTTCTGACTTTTGCTTTACCCTGTATATGAAGGTGCTTCTGCAACAAGTAGTCCATCTGTTGATTCAACCACTGCTTCTGCGACCACTGCCGATGGGGAACGCCAAAATGCAGCAAGAACTCAAGGAGGCAACCCGCCAGCTAACTCAACACATGGATTGCCACCAAGAACAGCTGTTGCAGCTATTCCCGGCCTTCTGGCAAGGTCCTCAGGTCCAAACAACGTCCTAGGTGTTATCCTTCCTGTTCAAATGAGAGGCCAAGTAGCAGCACCTAATCAGCAAACAGTTCCTCAAGGTTCTCAGAATGCAGTGGGCAATGGATCTCAACCAAATTCGACTTATGTTGTTCCACAAGCTTCTTCAGGTGGTGCTGCTAACCTTTCTTCTATAGTAGCACAGATAACAGCACAGGTAGCCAATGCATTGGCTGCGAATCCAGGCATGGTTTCATCATCTGTGCCAAACAGTGCAGCCCAGGGGCCTCACCCAACCACAAACACTGGAGCTGGCACTGTGAGCTCTGCAACATCAGGAAATACACAACTGCAAAATGATCTTCCGGGCTCTCATCATGGACAAACATTACCGAGCATGCAATCTCATGTATCTGGAGCAGGTATTTTCTTGAAGTAATGCGATTTCTCTTCCCTCTAGGGAATATCGTACTGAATCATTCACCATTCCTGTTTCTGTTGCTGTTGCTCTTAGGTACTTTGCATTCGAATATACCTGATCCCAGTTTGACACCACAAGATAGCAGTACTGTGAATGTTTCCAGTGTTGATGTGGATAACATTGGGACTCGGGAGCTGCCAGCAGCCAGCTTAGCAGGACAGCTGACAGACACATGTACTGGTGATGTTCCTTTAAGCACGTCAGCAGAAAATTCGGAATCGAAAAACATGCCCTCAGATGAAGTAACCGGAGAGTCTACTAAACCTAGTGCTAGTGGCAGGTCTGGACCGCTTGGTCTTGGTGGTGGTCTGCAGCCTAAGGTATTAACTAATGAGTCTCTAGTGTTTTTTCTTGACATGAGTCTCTAGTGTTCAGTCCTACAGTCTCGTGAACTATATTATTCAGTTTGCATTTTGTTGCTGTCCATGATTTCTGCAAGTTGCGGTGATCGTGATTTGTTGTGGTCAGCTGCAATGTCATTGATTATTTCTTAACCACACTTGCAGAGACGTACCAAAGTAGCAAAGCCATCTGAGACTAGCGGTGCTTCTGGCGAAGCCCTTGATACCTCTTCTGTTGCTAGAAGCCAAGAAGCTGTTTTGATGGGGCAGCAGGCTCTGCAAGCTCTTGTTGCAAAAAGTACCAACGCAAGCAGCAGCAGTATCACGAATTCTCGCCCTGCATCTTCGACGCCTCAGGCTGCACCTGGACTGCCTCCGAGAAGGCCAGGTGGTGAAGGGCAAGTCGATATTGGCAGCATGTTATCCAGTGTTCTCAACAGCCAGGCTGCACCTGGACTGACTCCGAGAAGACCAGGTGGCGAAGGGCAAGTCGATATCGGCAGCATGTTATCCAGTGTTCTCAACAGCCCGGTTTTCGGCAACCTGATGTCAAATGTAGCAGCTCAAACTGGACTTGAATCGCCATCTGATGTGAGGAACATAATGGAAGACTTAACACAGAACCCTGCAGTGATGAACACCTTAAGTAATATGGTGCAAAGTGTGGATGGTCCACAAAGGGGGCAAGGAGGTGGCTTTGACTTGTCTAGAATGATGCAACAAATGATGCCAGTTGTAAATCAAGTTCTTGGTGGAGTCGCAGCTCGTCCTGCTGGTACAGAGACAGGAGGTTCTAGATTGCAGCCTCGACAAACTGACAGCGAAGTAAGCGATGCTGTAGATGGCAGAAGCTCTCAGGTAAGCCATCCTATTTAATGAAAGAGCTTTCATTGAGCCTGTTGTACTCTCTCATGGTTTGGTTTGGTTTGGGAAGTGGTCTAGTGAGACTTAAGTTGGTAGGTCAGTTCTACTATCGAAACTAACTCTTTATATGAGTGTATTTGGATGCTAACCACCAATTTGAATAGTTGAAAACGTTGGTCTTAGAGAAGAAATATTGTGTTGCATTAATGTTGAATTGTTGATAGCCAATTTTGTTTTTGTCAATGTGGAATCCTGAACTTTGTTGCTCATGCTTCATATTTAATGGGCAGATTGATCTTCACGAAGCATGTGAGCGCATCGAGCAATGTGATGCCCCTGAGGACATCTTTGGTGCTGTCCTGGAGACTGCTGCTCAGGCTTATGGTGAAGACGAGAGCATTCAATTCATGCTTGAAGAAATTGCTAGCGACCCAGAGCTAGCTGATGTATGTTTTCTACAACCTCTATATTCTTCTAAAATAAGCTCTATTCTAGTTATAACATACTGTTGTTTAGTTGATCCTGTAGAATGAAATTGCTTGTGAATGCTACATCATGAGATTATATTGTAAGTGTGTAGTCCAGTGGTTTCGTATCTATAGGGTTTTGTTTTGTTTAATCTCTAGACTACGCCAACTTGCTTGGGACAAAAGCTTAATGTAGCATGTTGGGTTTGTTTTGTCTATGCCTCTATGGTATATGGGCTTGTTATTGGGAGATTATGCTGAAAATACATCAGTGGACATGGGTGCGCTTCACCCTGAAATCCCACTTTTGGATCCGTGTCTGATTGTGTATTTATGCTAGTAGACACTTAGTATATCAAATGTGTTTTCTATTCATTACATCCTGGCTGGTGGGCCCTACCACACTAACAGTAGCAAGTTCTAATTTTGCTCATGCTGATTCATACCATTAGAAGATAGTACTACATCTGTCTTAACTGTTAGTAGATGTTGGCCCTAACCTGCCTATTCGAATATATGCTGTTGTCAGGACTACTTGAAGCTTCTTCTTGAACAAGTCGGCGAGAGGGTGGAGTCTGAATCTGAGACCAGGAAGCAATCGTGAAGCCTGTCAATGCGAAGTGATCCAACAAGGGGCAATACCTTATAAACGATTTGTTGACTAATGTGGTGACTGAAAACCATGTGCGTGGTTCCATCCTCCCGCACTCTGCACAGCGGCTCTTAAAAACCCATACAGAACCCTGCTGGCCATCGGCCTTGATCGATAACTCAGTGACTTGTTGTAATTTTCTGAAACTGTTGTCACAAAGTTTTGCTAGTGGCACATGCATGCACATAGCTAGCTAGCTGGAGAAACCGTTTGTGGTTCATCTGTGGTATACTGACCTTTGTTCGACAACATGAGATGTAACGACTGAAGAGTTGCGTTTAGTTCTGGATTCAGAGCTGGATATCGCCTTTTTTTTCTGTCATGTTTGCGGTCATACACCAGTTAAGAGTTCACTGGGTATGTGGGATATGGGTTCTTGTTCGATGCTTGGTGGGGGTGTGGGGTTATTGCTGCCCTAATTGCCACTGTAGATCAACTGGTACTTTTGTAGAGTGGTCTTTTGTAGAGTGGTCTTTTGTCGGCTCAGTCTATGTCCTTGCTTCCCAGCACCTTAAAGCACTGACATCGAGGCCCAGAAGCTTATACATATATTATCATGTCAAACCCATAGCTGGTGGACTTGAGTTGAATTGAGAGGCTAGTACAATCTTGTAACAATTTTTTTATAATGAATTCAACAGTGGCGGACCAAGAATCCAACCAAATCACGGGCCAACTTCATATTGAGTGCTGTAACTAGTGTAAATTATTGGTCAAATAAACAAATTTTGCTAATATATAGGTAGGGTCAAATCAACAAATTTTGCTAACATATAGGTGAACAAATATTCTACACCCGCCCGGGTTGCCTGGGGTATAGATTATTCAAGCATAAAACTCTGAGTTCAGTAGATAGTAGAAAACCATTGTCCAGTAGCAAACAAGCACACCAAAAACGACAGAGATAATTCACAGGCTGGCTGAGGAGGCATAACTGAAGTGTGACCATTAATCTTAGAGAGGCAACAAGCAGCTCAACGAAACAGCGGATGAAACTGAAAAAGGAGAAGGAATTGGCAGGAAGCAGACCACTATTTTCCTGGAACACGAGACGTAGGAGTTCAGAACAACCATTTAATACTACTGTCTCTGGATTTAACCAAAGGCGAGGATTGCCGGGATGCATGCTGATGGTTCTTCTCAAGGCAGACTCGACGCTCGACTTGTATGATTCTTGAAATACTCATACATGCGAAAATTCTTACAATATCAATGTGGATTCTACCACATGGGGAACCCGATCTCCATCCAGAACCTGACGGGGAAGAGGACGAGAAAAAACTCTCATCCATTGTTAAATACTCCCTCCGTATTAAAATATAAGTCACATTTGCTCATTACCAAACATATGTATCTAGACATGTTTTAGTGCAAGATTCACATGAACCTTGCACTAAAACATGTCTAAGATACATATGTTTGGTAATGAGCAAGTGTGACTTATATTTTGATACGGAGGGAGTAGGTTACATAAGGATGGGAAGACACTCCCTGTCTGGAAACAAAAGTACATTAAACTCCAAACAAAAAAAGTGGAAATCAATTTCCTTTTTTTTTTACATTCTTGGTTTTCAAATCGTGCATTGCCAAACAATTTAATGGCGTACACCTAGGCGCCACGGTGTCTCCACGTAAGCGCACTGGTCACCGACCGATTCACAGGCAAACAAAGTGCTGCTCGTCCATCAGCTCGCCGCGCCGGCGCGCGGCCACCACCCTGTGTCGTCGCACCTCGCCGCGGCGGCCGACCCCCTCCAGACCGGCAGGCATTCTCCCCTCCACGACCCAGAGCATGCCACTCTAAGTAGCCAAGCACCGCTCCAAGCCATCCGGCCCGGCGCTCGCATGGATGCCAGGCGCGTCCACGTCCACATCTGCGACGCGCGGCTACTGTTTGAGAGAATGCCCGATACGCCGCCAGACGCCATTTTTCTTCTCTTGGACCACACGCGTATGCAGGCTTCCAACCACGGCGGATGCGGGCTTGCTTCCAGACCATGCGTGCGGCTCTTATTCGGGCGACGGCAAGCCCCGGCCGCCGCGGCATGATGGCGTTCCCTTCCCTAGATGTGCGAATGGCATACCTGCCCTCTCTGTTGTGACATTGATCGATCCTGAAATTTTTTTCCTCTAAAATATTGATTCTTGAATGAAATGTACTCCCTTCCCTAGGGCAGCACGATTACGCAAAAGATGAACATTTTAATTCACCAACCTTTTCAGGTCTTCTTGTATCTGGAAAAAAGGTCTTGACAAACAAAGTGGGCCTGGCTCGGGTCACCATTCTTCGTCCTGGTGGGCCGTATTTGTTAGAGTGGAGGTGCGCCTTGTCCTCTTAACTCCCGCTTTTTTCTCAAAAAAGAAAGAAAAAAAACTCCCGCTTAAAAGGGAAATATGAGCTCCCAGACACCGTTGACTGGCCCTATAGGCTTCAGTACTTTCTTACTCACAAGTAAGTCTTTCCTGCATGATATGACAGAGCCATAACGAAGCTTCGTGGCTCATCGCTTGTCGCTTCACTATAATGTATTCTCGATTCGTGTCCCTTGAAGATATATACAGACTATTTGATTGTCCGTTCAACGCACTACAGCTAATAGCTAGCCTAACACGCTATGGTGTCAGTATAGTATGATGGAGAAGTCAGACCCTACATTCATCAAGTTGCTTGTTAGTTTAGAGCCGTATCTTTTTTTGTGTACTAGTACAATGGACAGTACATAAATACCAGTGGCCGGCATTTGTTTAGGAAACCGAAACAAGTTGCTCTTATTTGCAAAGACATGATGGGCAAGTGGTTAGAGATGACCGACTATAATAGAGAGACTTGGCATAGGATACCAGGTCTTGGTACCCGACCCCTTGTCTTAGTAGTGCTTTGTCATCTCTACTGTGATGACATGTGTTAGAGTTGACCCGTATGTTCAGTAAGATTGCCGTTGGGTGAAGGAGTTAATACACTACCAGAATCCTTATTTTTCTCTGAATTACCAGAGATAGACCATAAACGGTCATAGGAATTTTTTCTGTCGGGTTCCATCAGGAATTACCCAGCACACATGCTTACTAACGGAGATTTCTGGCAGGGCCGACAGGGAAAACTCATATATGGTTTATCGGTGATGGGGAATGGTGATGGTTCCCCCATCAGGGCACCTCCAACGGGCTAGCGCAAATGGACCGGCTTGACGTGTAGTGAGTGCTCAGCGAACTCCTTCGGTACACCCGGCATGTCTTTGGGGGACCATGCAAAGATGTCTCGATTCTCACGGAGGAATTCGATGAGCTCGCCTTCCTATGTGCGGCTGAGGGTGTTGCCGATGGTGATGAACTTCTCGTCCGGCTTGCTTGCGTCGAGCGGGATTTCCTTGCTGTCTTTCTTGGCTTGGAACGCCATTTCGCCTGATTGCTTCTTCGCACCCGGCACCTCCAGGTGCTCGGCGGCTACGGCGCGCTTGATCTCCTTGAATTCTTCGGCTGCTACAAGCGACTCGGCCAGCTTCGAGCCGGCCGAGGCGCATGCCATGGAGTGTCTGTAGTCGCCGGCTATGGTGATGATCCCGTTGGGACCTAGTAGTTTCATCTTGAGGTAGCCATAGTGTGGCACCGCCATGAACTGTGCGAGAGCCGGGTGGCCCAGGATGGCGTGGTAGGGGCTGCGGTGGTCCACCACTTCGAACCAGATGCCTTCGCGGCGAAAATTCTTCTCATCTCCAAAGATGACGTCCACCCGGATGATTCCGATTGGTGTGCAAGACTGCCCCGGCACGATGCCGGTGAAAGTTCTCCGGCTGGGGAGCATCTAGGACTCGTGTATCCCCAGCTTATCGGCGGTATCCTTGTAGAGGATGTTGATGCTGCTGCCTCCATCTGTCAGCACCCGGTAGAAGGTTGCTGCGAGGCCCTTGTCGGAGACGAAGGTGGGGTCGAGGAGCATGCTGCAGCCCCCAGGTGTTGGCATGATGTCCGAGTGGTCTGCATGGCCGAACGTGATCGGCTGGCTGGCCCAGTGCATGAGCGTCTGGATGGCGGGGACGACTGCGTTCACCTCTGCAACGCGCAGCCGCTGGCTGCGCTTGTCGTTGCGCTCGATGATGGAGATGACGTAGGTGGCTTCCTTGTTGGGGTATGTGTCGCGGGACGTGCTGACTGCGGGAGGCGGAGGCCTTGGGCGGTCGTTGCGCTGGTCGTTGTTGCCGATGTTGATGGCGCCTATAGGAGGAGGGCCAGCTGGGGCGGGTGGTGGGCCTTCTCCACGCTGCAGGCGGATGGTCCAGCTGCAGCGCGCCGTCGTGTGAGTAGCCGGCTTGCCAGGTACGCTGTGGTACCGGCATGGGCCGTTCATCATATCTTCGAACATGTAGGTGGGTTTCGTCCATGCTCGGTCTTCAGGCTTGTTCCACTGGCGAGGGTTCCGGTTGCCTCCTTCGTCGGCAGCCGGCTGGTTGGCCTCGGCTGTGTTGACCTCACGGTTCTCGTAGCGCCCATCGAATGCGCCCCCCTCTTCCGGTTGTCGCGGTTGTCGCGGAAGTTCCTGTTGTCACGGAAGTTTCTGTTGTCCCGGTTGTCGGTGTTGCTGGGGCCGGCTTGATCCGTCACAGCCGGTTTTTTCCTGTGGCCTGCTGATCCCATCCACCTGGATCGGCATCCTCATCGCCGAGTCGGCCGTGGCGTACTTGTCCTGCGGTGGCCATCAGCTCCGCCATGGTCTGCGGGTCGTCCAGGAGCAGCCGGTGCTTGAGCATGGTGTTCTCCTTGTAGGCGTTGATGAAGAAGCCGACTGCTTGGATCTCGTGCACCCCTTCACAGTTGTTGCGCAGGATCGACCATCTCGTGAGGTAGTCACGGTCGGACTCCATCTTGCCTTGGACACAGAGGGCTAGCTGGCGTGGGTGACCCGGACGCTTGTACGTGCTGGAGAAGTTCCTGACGAAGACTTCCTGGAAGTCCAGCCAGCAGTTGATGGAGCCGGGTGGGAGGCTGTTGAGCCATGTGTGTGCTGAGTCCTTCAGCATGAGCGGTACGTAGCGTACCGCCATGCGCTTGTTGCCGCCTGCAATGCTGATCATGGTGGTGTAGTCGGATAGCGAGCCTTCTGGCTTCGTGCTTCCGTCGTACATGGGTGTATCACGCGGGAGGGTGAAACCTCGTGGGAAAGGCTCCCTTGCGATGCGAGGCCTGAAGCACTTGTGCGCCTCGCCTTCTTCTTCTTCGAGCCAGCGGGATTGCTCCAGGGTGTTGAGGAGGTCGCGGGCGTCGCGGCCGGGTGCTGGGCCCAGGTCTCCTAGCCGGTCATGGACATTTCCTCTGCCGCCTCGGGGAGCTGGCTCGTCGTTGCGGTAGATGCGGTTGCGATCAGCCGGTGCGTCGTAGTTCTGCCCTCCTCTGGCAGCCGGTATGTTGTCGTCGTAGTTCTGGCCGTCTCCAGCAGCTGGTGCGTTGTAGCGGCTTGGCGTGGAGTTGATGTTGTGTGCTCGATTTCCGCCCGGCTGGGTGGCGGCTTGCTGCGGTGGGACATGTCGTGAGGAAGCCGGTCGTTCGTTCCTTGCTGCGCCGGGTACGGGTGCTGCAGCCGGGGGGGGGGGGGGGGGGAGGAGGGGGAGGAAGCGGCGTGTTTATCGCGGACGCGGCCTGGTTCTGGCGGAACTGGTGATCAGCAGTGTCGAGGAGGTCCTGGACGCGTTGCTGCTGCGCGTGTAGCTCGTCTCCTTCCAGGCCGGGTAGTTCCCCTGCGGCGACTCGGGCGGCCTTCATGTTTTTCGCGGGGGAGCTGTAGACGGGTCGACGCGTCGCGGGTGCGTCGGCTGGCGCAACCGGCTCGGCTGCGGGAACCGGCTCTCCTGCCATCTCGCGATCGAGGTTGCGTCGAACGTTTCCCCGCTGCTGGGGCTCGACTCGGACGGGGGTGAAACCGTGAGCGTAGTTGTACTCGCGAACTTGAGCGTACACGCGGCGTTGCGTTGCTGCGACGCCCTGTGCGGTGTTGAGGAGGGGCTGGCGCGTCTGCTCGAGGAGGGCAGCGGCTTGCGCGGGGTCTACATCGGCGGCGATGGGCGTGACCAGGCCCAGCAACATGGCCTGGGCAGAGTTGTCGGGGACTTGGGGCTGCTGAACGCTCCCAACCTCGGAGACCATGACTTCCGCGTAAACGCGGGACTCAGAGTCGTCTTCGCAGCCGGTCGTCTCCTCGGGGAGCCGGTCGGTGCAGGGCTGGATGCTGTCGGGGTACTCGGGCGCGATGGCGACGTAGACGCGGTGCTCGCCGAAGTGCATGACGGTACCATCCTCGGGGAAGGCGGAGCCGGCGAAGCAGGCGGCGTTGTCGTCGACGAAGTCGATGGAGCCGAACGTCGAGACGAGACCGGACGCGACTCGCTCGCCGAGATGGCCCCGGGATCCCGAACGGAATGTGACTCCGGACGCTGCTATCTGCCCCACGGTGAGCGCCAAATGACGTGGTATGTTGCACGGCATATGCCACGGGGTGGCTAAGTTAGGTGTGGAAGCAGCGTACTGCAGCGTCGGCACCCGCCGGGATTGCGCCGGAGCGCTAAGACACGGTGTACCCAGGTTCGGGGCCCCCACGATGGAGGTAACACCCCTACTCCTGCTCGATCTATCTACTATCGGTGGACAGAGTACAATGTTGCTCCTCGAGATGTATGCGAAGCCCATGGCTCTGGTTTTGCTAGCTATCGGTGGTGGGGGGAATGAAGTGCTACTCGGTCGGGGGATCCCTCTACTAGGACGTCCAGACAGCCTTATATAGGCCCGGTTGTCTGGCTTACATGCGGGGCCGGCTGCCCGTACAGCTGGCCGACGTGGTCTACAGGAGTTCTCAATCATCATGACGTAGCCGAGTCATAGTACAGCGTGCCCGAAAGGGCAGGTACCCTCGTCCGGCTGCGCCCAATGGGGCTTCGTTGACCCTGCGTGGAGTCCTGTCGATGTCCTTGGCAGCGTAGGCGACGTCAGGCTAGTCCTCACTTTAGCCCACGCCTGGGCTACGTGGAGGGCTAGCCGGCGATGCCGCTGCCGCCTGTGCTGTACGGCGGACTCTTCTCGTGATGTCCCATCGGTGTACTGGGCGGCGGCCCTCGTCTTCTTCTTTTTGGCGTAGGCGGTGGGCAGCCGGCCACCCAGCTGTGGGCTACCCGGATCCGGCTACGTCCATTGACCTTGGTCGTATAAGGCGGCGTCCTTGTCGTTATCTAGTTGTCTCTCAGAATCGTGATGATGAGTGTACAGTGCTGCTTTTGCCCATACCGCCTAGGAGCGCACGGTAAGCTAGGCGGAGGCCGGCTGCACTCGGGGCAGGCGGACTCGGACGAGCCGGGCGGTCGGAGCCGGCCGAGCGGATGACTTGTATTTGATTTTGCGTTTTCGTGGGATCTTCTGTGGGTCTTTGGTCACCCGGGTATTATCCCCATGACAGCATTGAACAACACCTTACCTCGAGGTCACCAAGGGCCTGGATGCCAAATCTGTAAATTGGACTTCCTTTAACACAACCAGTAAGTAAAAGAACTATGCAAATAAAAGCATGGTGCTTCTAATTTCATGTCGTAATGTGTAAGTAAGACCAGGAATCCGGACGAATTTCATTTGTTACCAGACTACCAAAGAAGATGACAGGAAATCATGCAACATTCTAAAGAGTCAAACGTTGCCTTGACTTCTCCTTGGCATCATTTTCTTCCACGGTTTCCCCCTGAAGCCCTCTGCTTTCAACTTCCTGCTTATCTCAACAAGCCATGCTGCAGGCTGCTTTAGTGGCATTTTTCTTAGTAGCTGCACGTAAAACAGTCTACTGGGCTGCAATTGACGTCTGTATCATCAGTGTCGGCTAGAACTGCAATTCTTGCAATTGAACAGGTTGCCATAGTAGCCTTTTTGAGAAAGAGATTTAGCCATCTCAACGTGAATCTTTAATCCCAGAATAGGCGCATGATGTGAACGCCAAAAAATTAGCAGGTACCTAGAGCCTCTGCGCTGCAGGCTTGGCATCAGCCTGCATCTTAGCAGCCTGCGCCTGAAGTGCCTGGTCATCCATGCCATAGCCGTGGCCGAGGGCGCCATGGTGTCACGACGTCAGACATCAGGTTCCTCTGGCCACCCATTCTGAATAACATCGCCTCCGATCTCCTGGCGACTTCGTGTCGGAGAAGAGAGAGATGAGAGGGACGCCCTGCTACTGCTGCGCCACTGCGGAGAGGTGGAAAGCGAACACGTCAACAACCAGCGGAAATCAAAATCGAAACGAACCGAATAGACGGAGGGACGGAGGGTGCACCGATCTCACCTCCTCTCGCCCCGTCGTCTTCGTCACCATCCTCACAGTCGTCCACGGAGAAGGCGAGCGGGGTGTCTGGGCCGGCGGCGCAATCCCTCCTATGGCGGTCTTCAGCAGCAGCGACTGCGGCCGTGGCCTTCGGCGCCGCCTGCGCCACCGGCGCATGAGCCTTTCTTGGTCGGCGCCGCCCCAAATGGGGCTCTCCGGCGGGCTACGACTCGATGGGGCGGTGGCGGTTGCAAAAGGCGGATGAAGGGAGAGAGCGCGCTGGCCGCTGGTGTGTGCCGGTAGAGATTTAATGTCCTTCCGTTCATTAGGCACAATTAGCATTTAATGGCATTCCCTTTTTTTGACGCCTCCCTTTAATCACGCTAACCTGGGATTACGCTAATTAGGCAGTTTTTTGGCCGTCTGATTTCGTCCGTCCCTGGCCGAGACAGGACAGTTTGTTCTTTTGTAGTAGAGATAAGTATACATGGAGGGCCCCACACAAACCAACCCCTTTTTTTAGAGACACCCGAATCAAGCTCTGATAGAGATTTGCACGCCGACAGCAACGTCGTAGCTGGTAGGATTCTAGAGATGCCGTCCGATGTACTGCGACCTCTGCTCCGGCGCGCTGCCGCTACCCCCCATCGCCAGCTGGGACGCGCAGTTCCAGCCCTTGCCCCTCGCACACCACGCCGCTGCTGTTCCCTGCCGCCGACACCCTCAAAGCCGGCGATCGATGAAGACTGGCTCGAGGACGCGCGGTTTGTTGTTGAGGCCGTCAAAAGCTTCGGAAGAACCAATTGAATATGTAGGACTGGTGGGCCACGGAGCAGATTGACTCGTGGCAGCGACACGCCGAACTTGACGAGGACGAGGACAATTCCATGGATTGGGGATGTCTTAGGAAGATTCCTTCGACATAGATGGTCAGAGGAGCGAGGCGGACCTACTAGACAAGGTCCCGGAGAACGCCATGGACGTTAACCACGAAAACGATGGAGCACGCCGGCGACAGCATGAACTGGACGCACGTCGTGTTCTGTCATTTGAGACGCAGTGACCGGTCTCCGCCGCGTATCCATGCACCCACCAACTGTTATTAGGGCATCTCCAGCCGTGCCCCCCAGGACGTTTTTTGCGCCGGCGCAAAGAAAATGCTACCAGCCGTGCCCCCAGAACTTGATTTAGCGCCGAATAGCGCCGTTTTTAGCGCCGAATAGCGCCGGCGCACCCAGCACGAACCCAGCAGCTTGCGGTCCGCCTGGGGGGGCAAAAGCTAGCCTTTTTGCATGCAAACCCCACCTGCCAGCAGCCCAATGCACTCTCTCTCCTCTGTTTCCTCCCAGCCCCACCACGTGCCGTGCTCCTCTCTCGTCTCTTTTCCTCTCTCCTGCACGGCCACGGCCGGCAAGCACGCACGGCACGGGCACGGCCGGCAACCACGCCACCTCCAGCCCTCACGGCTCGCGGCCGGGGCGGAGCTCTCGCATGGCCGTGGCCGCCGGAGAGCGCGAGGATGCCGACGCAGAAGACGGCGCCTGGGCAGAGCCTCGCCAAGAAGCTCGCTTGGCCGGGGCGGAGCTCGCTTGGCCGCGCCGGCGTCGCTCGCCGTCTTCCGGGGAGCTGGAATTCGTGGCCGGCGCTGGAGTTCGTGGGGCGGGCGCGCACGGGAAGAAGGAGGCCGCGATACACGGGCTCATGGCCGTCCCTCACCTCCGGCGCCGTGGCCGTCCCTGGAGGCGCGGGCATGGAGCTGGCGGCATGCGTGTTGGACGCCATGGGGCGGGCTGACCTCCGGCGCCGTCCTCACTCGCCGGCGAGCTGTGATCTCACTGCCCACAAGCTGTTTGTTGCAATGACAGGCAAAAGAATTGAATAAAAAAAGAAAAAGACTAGGACTGGGGGACACACGACTGGTAAATTACCCAACCCCAAGTTTCAGAGCGCGCCTGGGGGGGGGGGCACAATCGGTGGAAGAAATCGGGCCTGGGGGGCTATACGACTGGAGATGCCCTTAGAGCATCTCCACTCGAAGCGTGCAAAAGGCCTCCCAAAGCTGTCTTGGGGCTTTTCGGGCCTAGCTCCCACTCGTGGCGCCCAAAAGGAATATTGCTCCGAAGGTGTCCGTTTTTATGTCCTGTAGAGCCTCCACAGGCCCCTCCCATGGAGCGTGTCTAGGCGGCTCCGGACGAAAAATTTCGTCCACCCATTCCACTCACAGGTCTCTACGTGTCTCCTTTCTCTCCTTTCTCTCCTCTTTGTCTTCATCTGCATGCATGCGGCTGCCTCTTTCTTCTTTCTCCTCTCTGTTCTTTATCTCCATCCGCATGTGGCTGCCTTCTTCTCTCCCGTGCTCAGGGCCGGCCCTAAGCAATCTGGGGCCCGGTGCGAGACAAAAAATTGAGGCCCTATATACAAAAAATTATATAGCTCAATTTGATATTTCGATAGCAACTTATATATTGAACACAATTCTCTCCATATTTCTCAATACACACATTAAACCACATAAACACCCATTATCTTATTAGTGACAAACCGACAATGTTCAATTGAAAAAGCGACGACATTTTTCCAAAGATAGCATAAATGGGTCGCACTCTCCACTCCAGCTCGCACTCCATTTGGTTGCCCTTCTTTGATGCAGCTTGCCCCAAACGAATCCACCAATCTTGCAGCAGCAGTACCGTTCAGCAGCACACCGTCTCCCCTCAATCCCCCTTGCTGTTGCCGCCTCGTGCAACAACAGTACTGGTCGATTCGGCGATTCCCCTCCTCCCTTTCTTCTACGGTAGATAGGCAAGAGCGAACATGCCCAAGGAGACGAATCGAATAAGTCTGGGCAGGGGCAGAGGCAGATGAGCAGATCGAATGAGGAAGAACAAGAGACCTAGGGAGATTTACAGAAGGGGAATGGATTAGGAGGTACTAACCGTTGCGAATTGTTGGTGAAATCAGAAAATCGGGATCTCCTTCTCCATTAATTTCGCCCAAACGGCTAGAAATCGCAACGGGGGCCTCCATTATCGCCGATTCACCGTGATTGGGGACGAAGGAGAGTGGAGAACGAGGAGTCAAGGTGAACAACGGAGAACGAGGAGACGAGCTCGGTCAATGCTCGGGTGTGACGGTCGTCCATCCAGATTTCCTTCAATGCGGTGCATTTATTTAGCGAATCTGCTACTGGATGCGTTCGGTCGAGTAGCTGGGCTGGAATTGGACCTTCCTATACGCACTCATACATACCAAGGTGGGGGCCCCTGGCAGGTGAGGGCCCTGTGCGGCCGCACATGCTCAGGGCCAGCCCTGGGCCGTGCTTTGCAGCTCCTCTCTCCTCTTCGCGTCTCTCTCACCGGTCGCCTCCTGCTCCTCTCCCCCGGCGAGCTCGCGCCACGCCTCCTCTCCCCCGGCGAGCTCGCGCCGCGCCTCCTCTCCCCGGAAAACTCCTGCCCGACGGAGGTGGTCGAGCTGGCGCGTACCATGTCATCGTCGGCCACGAAACAGGCTTTCGCCCCGCTTTATAAATAAAGCCCAAAACGGCCGAACTGATACAAGGTGGTGAGGAAATCCTCTTACAAAGCAAGTAAAAAAGAAACGACAAACGAGAGGAGAGCAAAGCCCTCAACTCAAGTCGAGCAAGAAAACCGGAGAAGCTACACCTAGCAAGAGGCACCCTAGACTACCGAGCAGGTACAAAATCGCGCCTCCTGATAAGACCGCCGGACAACGTTGCACCGAACACACCAAGCCATTGCTGGAGAGGGCCGCCTGCCCTCTCGCTCCGGGCCGTGGAGCGCTGATCCTGCCAGCGGATAGCAAGGACCGAGAACGGTGGAAACACGGTCACGTGTAAGAGATAGGAGACCCATGATGTCATCCCAAGCCGGAGCCGACGAAGCTTCACGCCAGGAATCGAAACTGCAACACACATACCCCTAAGCTCCACGACAACGCCCCCAGGAGGGTAACGACGCTGTATGTCGCCGTTGCCGAGTCCGAAGGATCGGACTAGGGTTTTCACCCGGAGCTTGACAAAGAGAGAGGACTCCACAACGACGCCCCCAAGAGGGATACGACACCCATTGGCGCCGCCGTCGCTGGCGCACAAGCGCGGAGCTTTCGCTCGAACCCTCACCCATGTCACCCAAGGGTCATCAAAGACAACCCGATGGGGGGGGGGGATTGCCGCCACCAGCTCGAGCCCTCCAAACTAGACCAGGGAACTGCCACCGCGAAGACGACAGCACCAGAATCACCCGACACACCTCCCCTCGCCACCCTTGCAGCCAAACGGAAGTGCCACCACCGCTGCAACGCTGCCTACCGTGAAGCTAGACGCGCAGCCTCTCCTTCCGGAGCCGCCACCCCGGCGTCCAAGGTCACGCACCAAAGGGCTCTGACATCACGGAACGGACAGATACGGTCGCCAAATCCGAGCCCGCCTGGCCCATATTTAGCAAAACGCTGCCATCAGTGACAGGACATGGCGGTGGAGGATGATCTATACAGCGGGTGCGGCGCCTCCGCACCTACCATTGACCACCGTACCTGGCTGCCAGGGAAACCCGGGCCGACCAGGCCCAGATCAAGGCCCTCGGGCCCAGATCCGGCCAGCACGCACAAACCCTCGTCGACCGCCGCCGGTGGCCCGACCTGCTCCTCTGTGGCACGCCACCACCGCGTCCTCCATGCCCGCCGCCCGCCACAGCCAGCGTGCCGCCGGCCGAGACCCATCACCGAGTTGCACTGCCGCCAGATCGGGAACCGCTCCCTCGGGCCCTCCTAGCGCGCAGGGAAAGAAGATCCGACGCCGTCGGCCCCGCGTGGGCTTGCTCGGCGGCCCCTGCCGGCGGCGGCGGTGGGGGAAGAGGGTGGGGGAGGAGAGCTAGGGCAGGAGGATGGGGCGCCCCGGTCGCCCAGGGAGGGGCGATGGGAGCGAGAGCGAAGAGTTTTTTTCGCGTGCACCATGTCATCGTCGTCTGCCGAGCTCCTGCGCAAGAACGCGTGGCCATGGTCGCCGTCGCGCGCCCTCGCTCCTCCTCACCGGCTCCTCTTCCACATCCTCCCTGCTCGCCCGGCGGCAGCCACGCTCGACCACGGGCATGACCTCGCGGTCCT
Source organism: Poa pratensis (assembly GCA_947311845.1). NCBI lineage: Eukaryota > Viridiplantae > Streptophyta > Magnoliopsida > Poales > Poaceae > Poa > Poa pratensis. The sequence goes on from CAMZMU010000034.1 coordinate 4,723,275, forward strand.
CCTTGCCAACGCCGTCTTGGGCCAGCTGCGGTGGTGCGATGGTGCGCAGCTGGGCGTTGTTGGACGGCAACGGCGGCGTGGGCCTGCTCCGGGAGGTGCATGTGGTCTCGGGCCTCCCCGGCATCGAGCCACAGCGGCTAGAAATCCTGGACTACGAGCGGCACGTGCTGAGCTTCCGGGAAGCTCGCCGACGCCGGCCGGCAGCGGCGTGCACGACGCCACCCTTCTCTCTGGCGCTCCCAAGCCACGAGCACGGCGACCACGGCCGAGGAAGGACGGGGAGGACACTCACGGACCTGTTTGTAGAAATGCAAGAGCCAAAAAAAAACTGAGTGTGCGCATGATTTGGGCGCCCGAGTGGAGAGCGACGGCGCCCATAACCAACAGCTCATCCAGACGGCGCCCAAATGACCCGTTCGGACAGCCTTTGGGCGACCATTGCTATGACATCTAACCAATCAACCCTTTTAATAAGGTTTCTATAAACATATGTTTATGAACATTCTGATGACGTGTTTTTGGAACACTATGATTTTATTCAAGATTTTGTAGAACTCTGTATATGTTGTTGGAGCTCGGTTTTGTAAGTAATCCAAACTCTACTTCAAAAGGCAGTGTTATTAATACCGATGGCAACAAAACTTCACCCATACACCGATACACGAAGCTCTTGACTAGGTTAGGTGCGATAATGGAGAAAATATCTTTTTTTGTAAGTGTTTCCGCGATAATGGTCCCCATGAACTTCGTATTCCATTCCATTATTGGGTGGGTATCCATCCTTTATGCTCTTCCATATTGCAGATTCATGGTCAGCAAAGCCTTTTTGAGTGAGCTACCAGCTTCAGATTTAAATTTCCCATCTCCCCTATTTTGCTCAACATTGTGATAGACATGCTTGCTTTGCTCATTGATAGAAGCAGACAACCAGATTTTGGTACCACATTTTCTAAAATACGCCGATGACACAATCTCACGAGTTGCTCTGTTCATTCGAGCAACTTGCCACCTTGAAGATGAAGCTCCATAAGAACGATTTTTTCTGTTTTCGGGAGGCGAAGTAATGGTGAACAGTATACCAAATGGTTCGGTTGTGAGATGGGAGCTCTGATCCACTATCTGGGGTCCAACACATTTCAGGAATGCCACTAAGAATTAACAGAACATTGATTATCCAAAAAACACCCACAACCTCCTCTAAAACACTTAGGTTTTCATGTCGTAAGTCTTTTTATTTGCACAATCTGATCTAGTTTACAAGGACCTCTACTTCTTTTGCACAACCGCCTTTGCCAGAAGAATCTCCTTTTGTACGGGATTTATATAGCAAGCCAAATAAACAACTATTTATTAAGATATTGTCTGAATCCTGATATTGTACTGTAAGTGAAAAATGAGAGAGAGAGAGATAACAATGTATATTGAGCTTCCTTAAGCGTTATACAGACCTACGAGTGAGGGTCTTCATCCACGAATTCCAATGAAGCTCAAGGACTATTATTACAAACAGACCGAGTAACTATTGTGTCCAACTTGCACAAGGAATAGAATTGCACAACAGAATATTTATGAGACGAAAAAACATAGAATAAATAATAAACCAGTAAATTGGCTTTTGGGTCATTCACTCTCTCACTCATGATATTGATCAACAATTATTTTGGGGCCTTTGTCATCTTCTCTCGCTGCAGTTGCCATATCATCCACTATAAACTTGGTAACATCACCTGCCTTGTCATGCATTCTGAGATGCACCTCTTTGAGATCTTGAAGTTTTTTCATGCCATACATTCCCTCCAAATTGCTGAACCTTAGCTCAAGCCTTTCGAGCTTCGGCATTGCGTCATCTGTAAAGCTTAGCAATGGCACAAAAGGAGCTGAGAAGCGAAGAAGCTTGAGCTCTTCAAATCCACCAGCGGTAACTATGATCTCAGAGTCCGTCCTGTTTTTTGGATCCTGCTTTGCTGAAGTAAGTGAAAATGTGAGAGAAAACAATTTTTGGAGCTTGCTCAAGCGATGCAAAGCCTCAGTGGTCAGCACCGTCACCGAGAGGGTCAACTTTGTCAGAGAATCCAGTTCTGTGATCCATTCTGGGAGCTTAACCAACTTGCCAGACAGCTCGAGAGCATTGAGAAACTTGGGAGGGGAAGAGAGAGCACTCAGTGATTCTAGGAACTCAGATGACTCGTCATCGATTATCAAGGTGTGGAGAGAGTAGCCACCAAGGTACTCGATCGACGAGCTTAATTCTCCGAAAAGCTTACCCCGGTTTTTGATGTTGAGCTTGTAAATGGCTAGCTTCCTCAGTTCTGTGAGATGATGAAGGTCGGCAACAGCAGCCGCTGGCCCTTCAACGATCTCAATACCCGACAGTATGCGAAGGGATTTCATTGTTTCCTTCTTGAGGTCTTCTGGAAGCTTCAATGCCTTGCGTGTTCTTTTGTTCCCACCAAGTATGTTCACCAGTCGTTCAAGCTGGCAGACGGTGTTTGGTAGCTTCGTGACATTGGTTTCCCTTATGTCAATAGTCTCCAAATACTGGAGCTTTCCAATCTTTTTAGGGATCTTGTCAATCTCTGTCTTTCGGAGGCTGAGGTACTTCAGTAGAAGCATCTTGCATATCTCTTTGGCATGTTGCTTTTTGAAATCCTTGCAACCTTCGAGGTCTAGCACTTGCACAATTCCAAACTTCAATGAATTGGAAGGCAGTTGGGCCAAACTCCCAAACAAGGTAAGAGATCGTACATGAGAAAAGTTCATGCTCTCCATTGCTTTCTTGTGTTTGGAGTCACCTCCTTGGAGAGACAGACGACGGACCTTGTTGCTAGGCGGTGCCATGAGCCAGTGGCCACCAACAACGGTCACAAAGTTTTCTTCACTTGCCTTGGACACAATGTACTCGAGAACCATGTCGTGAACTTGATAGCTCTTCACCTTCCCGTTGCTGCTGTGCTCCACGGCACGTATGATCTTCCTTCTTATGAGATGATTGAAGTATGTCTCCGCGACATCCTCCACACTCATCCCATCCTTCTCGCTTACGAATCCTTCTGCCAGCCATCGCCTTGTCAACCGCTTTCTGCTGATCTTGCGCCCCTTGGGAAATATGCATACATACAAGGAGCAAGTCTTGATCTCACCAGGCATATCATTGTAACAGTGACTAAGTATCCTGCTGACTCCTTCCTGTGCAAGAGCTTTGCCAGTGTCTGGTACGAGACTGCTGCACACTTTTGTCCATTCATCTTCTTGTCTGTCTGGATTGCAGGCGGCATGCCCAGCCATGGTAACTATGGCCAACGGCAGACCCCCACACATTTCCCACAGTCTGGGTGGAACTTTGTTACGGTTTTCTTTGCTGATTTTTGATTCGGCCATGAATAATTCTCTTGGCTTGTCATCGCTAAGCACGACCGCTTTATGCACACGATCTCCTTTATCTCTGATGCATGCACTGGCAACAGCTTGAAACCGTGTGGTGACTATTACTCTACTGCCTCTGTTAATTCTAGGCAGTGCGTTCTTTATCTTGTCCCACATAGATGCAGACCATACATCATCAACCAAGAGTAAGTAACTGCAATGACAAAAAAAATCATTAAGAGAAGTACATTTCTTTTCAGCCTGCCAGCCATTGCCTTGTCAAAAATAAGAGAAGTACATTTTTTACTTCCACACTCAGCCCATCCTTTTTGCTAACGAATCCTTCTGCCAGCCATTGCCTTGTCAGCCGCTTTTAATTTTTTTTAATGTGGTTCTCCATTTATTCATTCAGTCTACTAGAGCCTGTCTATTTAGAGCAGATTTTTTCTACAGAGCAAAGGTGAGCCATTTACTTCAAAAGAACAATTAAAAAGTGTATTTGCATGTTTCATAAAGTTGCAAAACATAACTACATGTGTATACATTAGAATATACTACGAATCTAAAAAAATCATGAAACAAAATATATCCAGACGTGGTTTGTACAAAAGAGACAATATTGGTATCCATAATATAAAATATATCAGTGCATACTCGTTATCACATTTTGTTTTTGTTGTACAGCTCGAAAACGTGTATATTTGTCATTGAACTCTGCAGAGTCATACTATTGTGTCCCACATATACATGTGGGTTTCTCTTTTAGATTTCAAAATATGGAGACCAGTGGAGATCGGAATCCAAAAGCGATTACACATGAGCAGCTTATTGATGGATGTCGGTTTTTTAATAAAATATAACATCAAAGAATGAACTAAAACTAATTGAGTTATGCCCAAAAAAGACTACTCCCTCCGTTTTTTAATATAAGATGTTTTAGTATTTGTCTACATGCACATGTACATAAATGTATGTAGACATATCTTGGTGTGCATGTTCACTCACTTTAGTATGTATCTAGACAACATGTGCAACACCAAAAACATCTTATATTAAAAAACGGAGGGAGTACTATTAAACTGGTTTTTATGGACAAATAGAGCACTATCCTTTTATTAGTTTTTTCTTCCTCCATAATATGCAACTCTATGATTCTGCAATCAAGTAATTAACCATCATGCAGACTATACTTAAAAATATGTTTTACCTTTGTCCTTCCAAGTGCTTCCTGAGGGCCGTCGTAATCTCCGAGGTGCTGCCACCACGCTGCTCATCGTCCTGGTGGCCCTTGCGGACAACAGTATCCCATAGGCTGCCAATGGCGTCGATGAAGCGGTTTTTCTCCAATGTGCCGCCACCTCTGTTGCCATGCTGGCCATTGCCATCTTTAGATTGTGGCATGACTTGAATGAGTATGCTTCGTAGTATAGCTTCTATGTCGGAGCTCTGCGACACTGTGACCATCGCCCGGCAGTCAAACTGATCACCAAATTTTTGGTATAACGCCGTGGCGATGGTAGTCTTTCCCACGCCTCCGAACCCGACGATGGACAGCACGCCTTGGTCTTGCGTCTTAATATCCGTTTGGGACGATGTAGGATCTGATGGTTGTTGTTGCAAGATCACCCACTTCCCAAGTTCCTTCATGTCCTTGTCCACCCCACAGGCTCCTTGGTGCCAACAAGCTCTAGGCTCATCTGCTGGTTCTCAGCAGCCTGGAACCCAGTGGAAGCTCCACTGGACAGACCGTCGCCGCTCTTCGGGTTCTCAACTCCGTACCTGCTGCGCCGTTCGCCGATCTGCTGCGCGCGCACCTTGAGCTCAGCGATGCTGGAAGCGATGTCGTGGCGAGGTCGCCAAGTCCAAACCTCGTAGACATTGGAGACGATGAAGGCGCAGCATACGTCAGGGCCAGGGTCGTGGGAGAGGCGGTGCGCAAAGTCGTCCACACAATCCTCGATGTCATAGGTGACATCGCGGATCTGCTTCATCCAGTCCTTCATCCGGCGGTCGTGGCCCTGGGGAGCGGTGCTGCTGAGGTCACCGAGGAAGGCCTGCATACTCGCCATCTCATCATTGATGTACTGGACATCGCCCCGGACGCCCCTGATAAGAGCATACTCATGAGCAAGCAGGCCCCGAGCTTGCTCAGGAGAGATTTCATGGTGGCCTCCGAGGCACCCACCACCAACTCCATTGTTGAGGCCCTTGTTGCAAATTTGGCTGAATGTACTCTTTTAGGATGCTAGGAAGAGAATGAGATTGGGGGTACTCTAAACTCCGCAGCTAGCTTTGAAACTTGGACCAGCTTTCTTCCTTCCATTTATACACGCACCTCCCTGTTAAAGTCAACACATGTATATGTAGTACTATCTTTAAATATAACAGAGACGCTTTTATTCGGACTGTACATTTTTTCATTCTTTACTTATTCTGAGGTGCTTAAAAAATATTTAAAATCAGAGCAGTTGCTGGTGATGGAGCTAGCGTTTGCAATTCCTGGTGATGGAGCTAGTGTTTGCAATTGCAGGTGATGCGTAGATGTAATGAGGTGCATTATCCACAACCAGTTGATCTCATTAGCTAATGTTCATGAGGTGACCAATATGAGATATCACTCCTGGAGTCCCGATTATTCCTGAGGCTGATCGTGTATCCATGACGGGCATGGAACTGGTGAGGTAATATACTGCTTTCAGTGTCAGCCATGCCAGGAATAACCCCTTAATAATCATCTGTGCCAGGTGCCTGACGGAAACCCCACAGGAAAAGTTTCTCTAACGGTTTTCTGTTTATCTCTGGCAGTTCGAAAAAAAAAGGATTCTGTTAAATGTATAAACTCCTCCACCTAATACGGGTCAACTCTAACCCATGACATGAGAGTATACATGACAAAGTACAGATTAAAACAACGGGTCGGGTATCAAGACTTGGTATCCTATGCCAAGTCCTTCTATTATATTCAGTCGACTCTAACCAATTCTCCATTATGTTTTCGCAAATAAGAACAGCTTGATTGGGATGCCTAAACAAATGCCAGCCACTGCTATCTATGTACTATCAATTGTACTGGCACAGACAAAAATATGGCTCTAAACTAACAGGCAATTCATTAATGTAGGGTCTAAATGTTCCATCATACTATACTGACACCTTGGCGTGTTAGGCTAGCTATTAGCTGTTGTACGTTGAAATGTCGATCATATTATCTGTACATATCTTCACGGCACATGAATAACGAAAATAGTACAGTGACGCGGCCAGCGATGAACCAGGAAGCTGCGTCATGGATTAGGTATGAAAAACTAACTTGTGAGTAAGAAAGGTGCGTTGACAACCATCCTTATTACTATTCAAGCAATGCTTGATTTCCGGTGATTCTTCAAAGATTGGGTATGGATTTTTAATTAAACGAAGCAATGAATTTCCTGCTCTTATGAGCCCAATTTAAGTAAACTTGGTTGTTGTAGAGATTTTACCCTTCTATCGTCTGATCTGTCAAGACGGAACTCTTAGCTCTTCAAATGATGCAGTCAATTGCAGATTAAAATAAAGCAAAATCAAGAGCAACTAGCCCTCCATAATAGTTGAATTACTCAATATTAATTCACGTTATTAAGCTGACTGTCATAAGTAGCATGGATGCATGCACTATGCCATTCAGACGCACGCTAATTACTACTTGGATGTCCATTGTACACCGTGACGTGCATATATATTATGTAAAATGTTTCTCGTAAAGCACAAGTACCGGTAGGGGCCAACTTGTCGTATCTACATGTTTCTAGAGTTATAACCGTCTCCAGTACTTGTTTGTGTTAAAGGCTAGCTACCTTGCGTAATTGGATACAGACATAATAATTAAACATTACTTGTCGCCATTACATTTCACAATTGGCATCATATATGGACAGATATAATTAACACGGCGCAGCTAGCTAAGCCAACATGCCAAGGTGCTAGCTCATTTGAAGGTAAGGAACAAGCACATTGCTCAACAACAGCATATATATTGAGTTCTTAAGAAAATGTCATTGCGTCCAGCTGCAACAAAGCTAGAGACGCGAACTCATATTGCATAATAATATCAACAAACTTAGAATAAAAACAAGTTGCTCTTATTTTTATTCTCCGGTAGTTAGAGTTTTATATTGCATTAGATTCCAATCAATTGCTTGATAGATACCATGTCATGGTCAACGCCACATTAGGTTCCATTTACCATTTTCCATCTCTGTCATGTATACTCATCAACTAGGGGTGCATTATTTTGCCAGCATCTAAGACAAGTTGCTTCTACTTTTCTGGTGCAATAATGGCAATAGTTGACCTCATACCCCTCTATGGTTTCCAATTCTCTTGACAGAGCCCAAAACAAAGAGATAGGGAAATTATTTTTTGTGACAGGAACCATCAACCGGAAGATACTAATTTTAGTGACAGTACTAGAAAAAACTCACAAAAATTTCCTTGACACAATGAGTAAAATTTGTTTTCCTCCTTGTTCACAATCATCATTTTAATTAGTTGGTCTCTGTCCTAAATCTCAATGATTTTGCATGCCAGGTGTTTCAGGCTCGCAGTGTAATCATTTTCAGCTTGCTGTTAGATAGGTGAAGGTCTATATTCAATCGCAAAGCTGACAAAGTGACACCAAAGCGGATTATTACCTGAATTCCAGTTATCCCTGTGTGTGATCAAGGATCCCTGACGGGTGAACGCTTGCACATGGATGAGGTGCATAACCGGCAGCACAGATGATCTCATCGGCTAATGTGTCGGGGTGATCAAGATGACATCTCACTACCACCACTAGTAGAAAAACCACCTTCGGTTCGGGCCTTTTGTCCCGTCCAAAATTATGAATCGAGACAAATGGGGTAAAGCAGGGTCGTCAGGAACCTTTGGTCCCGGTTCGTGTTCGTGTTACGAACCAGGACCAAAGGGTAGCGGCATGCGCAGAGGCGGGCCCAGCGCGTCCTTTCGTCCCGGTTCGTAACACGAACCGGGACCAAAGAGGTTCCCCTGCATATATCATCTTCCACCCGAGCTACATCTCCATTTTTGATCTTGACTTCATCACCATTTTCTCCTCCATTTCCTCTCCCTTACTCAAGTTAATCCCATTTTTTTTCACCATTTGTGAAGATTGAAGGCACCCCATCTATTCAAGGGTTAGCAACTTCATCATTTCTTCCGGCGTTGCTACTTTAGCTCATTTCATTGCTAGTTTAGCTCATTTCGTTTTTGTAGTGCTAGCTAGGTGTTTAATGAAATGACTAAGTTAGGGAGTTCATTTTTTTATATGTATTTTGAGCTCAAATTAATTTATGATTTGTGGGTTTTAGTGTCGTCTCGTCCCCGTCCTCACCGCCGTCGATAGCCCGCGCCGTCCCGTGACCGGCACCACCTCGGTTAGCCTCTTTTTTTTATCTTTTAATTGAAAGAAAAATTACTTGTATGATTTAAATGCATAGTTATTTCTTGTATAATTTTCTTATTTTTTTATATGTATAGTGTCATGGTTTTGATATCCGCCCCCGTCGGCCCTCGTCCGGTCTATGATTCGGATGTGGTATATTTTTATAACTATTTGTTTCATTTCGTGTTTATAACAACTATACCTACCAACTTGACATAGACGCTTTTATCTAGGAGGTAGTTGAACCGGAAATTCTAACCGACCCTATTGTCGAGTTTTTTGTAAAAGCAAACAATGATTTGAAAGCAAAATTGAAAAGAAGTGAAGATCTTCATCTCCAATGCCTAGAAGAGAAGATGAAATTGGAGTTCAAGCTTGCCGACATCGTCGATGAACACGAGTTCAAGCTTGCCGACGTCGTCGATGCTCACGAGATCAAGATGGATGCAATGCGCTTGAAGATTAAAAAGATTAGAAAATATGCCATTAGTCAAGAGGCTTGGTATCATTATGCTGTTGGTTCAATAAGTACCTTAGTTGCGATTTTGATCCCATTTGTTGTTGGATTTAAATTCTTTAGATAGTTGTATGTTTGTTTCAATTAATGTATGTTTTATGAGAACTATGTATTACATTTACTTTACTTTGGTTTTAATGTGATGAACTTTAATTAATTAATTTGGTCACTATTATATATTCATGATGTAGTCCAATGGTTTTTGATATATTTATATAATGCAGATGAGCCGGTAATGGATGTACAGTGACCGACGCTGTCCCGACTATATTAATGGCATGCATAGTTTTCTCCGTGTGGCTGAGAAAAACAAGCCGTCGAATGGTTTTATTTCTTGTCCATGTAGTGTCTGCAAGAATACGCAGGATTACTCTACCTCAAAAACCATTCACGTCCACCTGTTGCAGTCCGGTTTCATGTCAGGTTATAATTGTTGGACCAAGCACGGAGAAAAAAGGGTTATAATGGAAGAAAATGAAGAAGAAGAGGATAATGACAACTATCCTACGTTCACTGAAGACGGTGATACTACAATGGGGGAAGACGAAGCTGAAGAAGAGCCCATTGTTGATGAGCCCATTGTTGATGAGCCCGATGATGATTTTGGTCGGGCCATTCTTGATGCACAGATAAACAGCCGAAGTGAAAACGAGAGGTTGAAGTTGGAGAGCATGTTTGAGGATCACAAAAAATTGTTGTACCCAACTTGCAAAGATGGCCAGAAAAAGCTTGGCACCATAATGGAATTGCTGCAATGGAAGACAGAGAATGGTACATCTGACAGGGGATTTGAAAATTTGCTGAAAATAAGAAAGAAGATGCTTCCAAGGGATAACGTATTACCCCCCCAGTACGTACGAAGCAAATAAGGTTGTCTGCCCTCTAGGATTAGAGGTGCAGAAGATACATGCATGCATCAATGACTGCATCCTCTACCGCGGTGAGAAGTACGAGAATTTGAATGCATGCCCGGTATGTGGTGCATTGCGGTATAAGATAAGGCGAGATGACCCTGGTGATGTTGAGGGTGAGCCGTGCCCCAGGAAGAGGGTTCCTGCCAAAGTGATGTGGTATGCTCCTATAATACCACGGTTGAAACGTTTGTTCTAAAACAAAGAGCATGCAAAGTTGTTACGATGGCACAAAGAAGACCGTAAGAAAGACCTGATGCTGAGACACCCCGCTGATGGGTCGCAGTGGACAAAAATCGACAGGGAGTTCCCGACATTTTCAGCTGACGCAAGGAACTTAAGATTTGGTCTAAGTACAGATGACTTTAATCCTTTCGGGGAGCAGAGCTCCAGTCATAGCACCTGGCCTGTGACTCTATGTATCTACAACCTTCCTCCTTAGTTGTGCATGAAGCGGAAGTTCATTATGATGCCAGTTGCTAGCTCTAAGTTGACGAGGGAATATCTCCCCGGCAACAGTGCCAGAAACTCTGCTTGTACGTCACACGTCAGTTGGGAACCCCAAGAGGAAGGTATGATGAGTGCAGCAGCAAGTTTTCCCTCAGTATGAAACCAAGGTTTAATCGAACCAGTAGGAAAACGAGGTTTGCTTCGAAGGTGTTGGTGAAGGAGTGTAGTGCGGCGCAACACCAGGGATTCCGGTGCCAACGTGGAACCTGCACAACACAATCAAATTACTTTGCCCCAACTTAACAGTGAGGTTGTCAATCTCACCGGCTTGCTGAAAACAAAGGGTTAAACGTATCGAATGGAAAATGATGTTTGTTTGCATAAAACAGTAGAGAACAATGATTGCAGTAGATTGTATTTCAGATGTAAAAGAATGGACCGGGGTCCACAGTTCACTAGTGGTGTCTCTCCAATAAGATAACTAACATGCTGGGTAAACAAATTACAGCTGGGCAATTGACAATTGATAAGTGCATATAACATGCATGTGTGAGCTGTGGTGTCTACTATGAGATTCATTTGGGCATTACGACAAAGTACATAGACCGCTATCCAGCATGCATCTATGCCTAAATAGTCCACTTTCCGGTTAACATCCGTACCCCTTCCAGTATTAAGTTGCAAGCAACAGACAATTGCATTAAGTAATGTGCGTAATGTAAACAATACATTCATCCTTGAATAAAGCATTGCTGTTTTACCCCTAGTGGCAACAACACATCTACAACCTTAGAACTTGCTGTCACTATCCCAGGTTAAATAGAGGTTGAACCCAACTATCATGCATAAATACCCCCTCTTGGAGTCACAAGTATTCACTTGGCCAAGGCTTCAACAAGTAACGGAGAGCATGCAAGATCACAAATGACATAGACATGATAATATAATATTCAGCTCCACATAGGTATCAATATAAGTCAGATCCCAGCAAACACAACATGTAGCATTACAATAAGATGATCTTGATCATGATAGGCAGCTCACAAGATCTAAACATGATGGCACAAGTGGAGAAGACAACCATCTAGCTACTGCTATGGACCCATAGTCCAAGGATGAACTACTCACGCATCACTCCGGAGGCGGGCATGGCGATGTAGAGCCCTCCGGTGATGATTCCCCTCTCCGGCAGGGTGCCGGGAAGAGCTTCAGAAACCCCCCGAGTTAGGGTTGACGACGGCGGCGGCAGCGAATATGTTCTGGATGAAAGGCTCGGTGTTTTAGGGTTTTCACGTCTCGGGGAATAAATAGGCGAAGGGGCGATGTCGGCGGACCCCCGAGGGGCCCAAACCACCAGGTGGCGCGGCTGGGCCCACTGCCGCGCCAGCCTATGGTTTGGCCACCTCGTGGCTCTCTTCGTCTCTCCTTCGGACTCCGTGTACGTGCTGGAAAAATAGGGACTTGGCCTTTTGTTTCGTGCAATTCCGAGAATATTTCCAGAAGTAACTTTCTGAAACCAAAAACAGCAGAAAACAGGGAACTGGCACTGTGGCATCTTGTTAATAGGTTAGTCCCAGAAAATGCATAAAAGTGATATGAAGTGTATATAAAACATGTAGCAAATGGTATAATATAAGCATGGAACAGCAGAAATTATGGATACGTTGGAGACGTATCAAGCATCCCCAAGCTTAGTTCTACTCGTCCTCGAGTAGGTAAAACGATAACAACAAATAATTTCTGAGGAGACATGCTTTCACACAATCTTGATCAATATATTGCAAGGCTCATGTCATGAATGAAGTGACTCAAAGCAATGGTCTATAGTTTGCTAACAAATAGATAAAGAGTAAACAATGAATCATATAAGCAAAAACTTTTCATGAATAGTACTTTCAAGACAAGCATCAAAAAGTTTTGCATAAGAGGTAACTCATAAAGCAATAGATTCAAAGTAAAAGGCATTGAAGCAACACAAAGGATGATTAAGTTTCAGCATTTGCTTTCAACTTGTAACATGTATATCTCATGGATAGTTGTCAACATAAAGCAATATAACAAGTGCAATAAGTAAACATATAAGAATCAATGCACACAAAGTTGACACAAGTGTTTGCTTCTAAGATAGAAAGGAGTAGGTAAACTGACTCAACATAAAGTAAAAGATAGGCCCTTCGCAGAGGGAAGCAGGGATTAAATCATGTGCTAGAGCTTTTTAAGTTTTCGAAAGCATATAGAGAGCACAAAATAAGTATTTGAGAGGTGTTTGTTGTTGTCAACGAATGGTAGTGGGCACTCTAACCCCCTTGTCAACCAGACTTTCAAGAGCGGCTCCCATGAAGGACGTTATCTCTACCAGCAAGGTAGATCATCCCTCTTCTCTTTTGTTTACACATGTATTTTAGTTTCTTTATAGATGACACTCCTCCCAACCTTTTGCTTACACAAGCCATGGCTAACCGAATCCTCGGGTGCCTTCCAACATTCACATACCATGGAGGAGTGTCTATTTGCAAAATTAAGTTGCTTACTGATAAATCAGGGCAAAACATGTGAAGAGAATTATTAATGAAAGTTGTAATTAATTGGGGCTGGGCACCCCGTTGCCAGCTCTTTTTGCAAATTATTGGATAAGCGGATGTATATGCCACTAGTCCATTGGTGAAAGTCTGTCAGAAGTAAATGACAAGATAAAACACCACATACTTCCTCATGAGCTATAAAACATTGACACAAATAAGGAGTAATAAAGTTTTGAATAGTTTAAAGGTAGCACATGAAATATTTACTTGGAATGGCAGGAAATACCACATAGTAGGTAGGTATGGTGGACACAAATGGCATGGGTTTTGGCTCAAGTTTTGGATGCACGAGAAGCATTCCCTCTCAGTACAGAGTTTAGGCTAGCAAGGTTGTTTGAAGCAAACACAAGTATAAACCGGTACAGCAAGAATCACATAAAAACATATTGCAAGTATTATAAGACTCTACACTGTCTTCCTTGTTGCTCAAACATTTTACCAGAAAATATCTAGACCTTAGAGAGAACAAATATGCATCCCAAGTCTCAACAAGCTCTACGGTAGTTCTCCACTACTAGGCTTTAACTACATGATGCAAGAGCTTAAACATGATCTACTTGAGAGCTCAAAACAATTGCAAAGCATCAAATCGAAACAAGACAATGATCTACAAGAATGCATATGTCTTTTCCAATACCAACTACTACATGTAGCATTTTCTTTCTTCCAAACAAACACCAATCAATTTAATTAAACATAAACTCTCCAAATGATAATATAATGCAGCAAGAGAGTATTTATAAACAAGTGCTAACAGCTCGAAGAGATGCATGAAAAACAGGAGCTAAAAGCACTGCAGTAGCTAGTTAAGAATACTCAACAAATATAAGTGAAGAACATGAGTATTCACATGAAAAAGCGGAGCGTGTCTCTCTCCCACACAAGGATTGCTAGGATCCGAATTTATTCAAACAAAAACAAAAATAAAAACACACAGACGCTCCAAGTAAAGCGCATAAGATGTGAAAGAATTAAAATATAGTTTCACTAGAGATGACCTGATAAGTTTGTTGATGAAGAAGGGGATGCCTTGGGCATCCCCAAGCTTAGACGCTTGAGTCTCTCTGAATATGGTTGGGATGAACCACGGGGGCATCCCCAAGCTTAGGCTTTTCACTCTTCTTGATCACATAATATCACCCTTCTCGCTTGATCCTTGAAAACTTCCTTCACACCAAACTCAAGACAGTTCTCATTAGAGGGTTAGTGCATAATCAAAAATTCTCATATTCTGTAATGATACAATCAATCCCAAAGCTTCTGGACATTAGCTACAGCCACCAATGCTTTGTGGAGCAAAGAAATCCACACAAACACAGTAAAAGAGCGAATGCAAAACAAAAGGCAGAATCTGTCAAAAACAGAACAGTCTGGAATGACGAATTTTTTCGAGGCACTTAAGTTGCTCAGATGGATCTGGCCTAAAATAATGAAAGTTGCGTACATATCTCAGGAATATGCGTGATTTTTTCAGAATTTTTTGAATTTTCTACAGGGAGATAAGCTCAAATCCGTGACAGCTAAAAATCTGTCACTGCGCAGAAATCCAAATCTTGCATCAACTTTCAATATAGAACTTTACTTGGCACAACATTGCGATAAAATAAAGATACAAAGGAGTTGCTACAGAAGTAAAAAAACTCCTTGACTCAAAGAAAACAAAAATAACAGCAAATAAAAACGATGGGTTGTCTCCCATAAGCGCTTTTCTTTAACGCCTTTCAGCTAGGCGCAGAAAGTGAAAATCAAGTGTTGTCAAGTGGCAAATCATTCAAATCATCAAAAGCTTCTTCCAACACACAGCTTGTAACAATGGGTATCTTAGATGTTCCTGGAGGTGTTTCATTACCTTTAACCGTACTAAAAGTTTTATCAATTTTAAGCTCATAATGAGTCTTTGGTTTTGGCACTTTAGGAACATACATAAACTTTTGCTCTCTACCCACATAAACTTTCTCCTTTTTAGACTTAAGAGAAGTAAAGGTTGAACTTAAGGTTTCAATAGCTTCCTCTAACTCATCAATTCTATGATTTTGGGTGTCATGGATATTATTATCCTCAAGAACAGTGATTCTTTCATTGATGGTGGCTATTGATTCATTAGTCTTACCAATACAATCAAGAAAATTTGGAAAAAATTCTCCATAGAGTCTAACTTATTTATAACATCCTCCAAGGTGATCTCAATTTTAATATCTTTAGTGGGTGGTGTTCCTACCAAACTTTCAATAATATTACAGGCTTCTAAAGCAGGAGTACCCAAGAAATTTCCACCTGTAAGAGTGTCTAGAACATACCTATACCAACTAGAGATACCAACATAAAAGTTCCTAAGGAGGATAGTGGTAGAGTGTTTCTTAGTACATCTATGATGAGCATCACTAATTCTATACCAAGCATCTTTCAAATTTTCACCTCCTAGTTGCCTAAAAGAACGAACTTCAACTTCAGGAGCATTCATTTTGAAAAAAAAAAAAAAATTAAACAAGTAACTAATTTTTTGTGTTTTTGATAAAGAGAGCAAACAAGACTAAATAAAAATAAACTAAGCAAGACAAATAACAAAGTAAAGAGATTGGGTGTGAGAGACTCCCCTTGCAGAAGCAATTCGGTTTTCCCCGGCAACGGCGCCAGAAAACGTGTTGCTAGCTCTAAGTTGACGAGGGAATATCTCCCCGGCAACAGTGCCAGAAACAATGCTTGTACGTCACACGTCAGTTGGGAACCCCAAGAGGAAGGTATGATGAGTGCAGCAGCAAGTTTTCCCTCAGTATGAAACCAAGGTTTAATCGAACCAGTAGGAAAACGAGGTTTGCTTCGAAGGTGTTGGTGAAGGAGTGTAGTGCGGCGCAACACCAGGGATTCCGGTGCCAACGTGGAACCTGCACAACACAATCAAATTACTTTGCCCCAACTTAACAGTGAGGTTGTCAATCTCACCGGCTTGCTGAAAACAAAGGGTTAAACGTATCGAATGGAAAATGATGTTTGTTTGCATAAAACAGTAGAGAACAATGATTGCAGTAGATTGTATTTCAGATGTAAAAGAATGGACCGGGGTCCACAGTTCACTAGTGGTGTCTCTCCAATAAGATAACTAACATGCTGGGTAAACAAATTACAGCTGGGCAATTGACAATTGATAAGTGCATATAACATGCATGTGTGAGCTGTGGTGTCTACTATGAGATTCATTTGGGCATTACGACAAAGTACATAGACCGCTATCCAGCATGCATCTATGCCTAAATAGTCCACTTTCCGGTTAACATCCGTACCCCTTCCAGTATTAAGTTGCAAGCAACAGACAATTGCATTAAGTAATGTGCGTAATGTAAACAATACATTCATCCTTGAATAAAGCATTGCTGTTTTACCCCTAGTGGCAACAACACATCTACAACCTTAGAACTTGCTGTCACTATCCCAGGTTAAATAGAGGTTGAACCCAACTATCATGCATAAATACCCCCTCTTGGAGTCACAAGTATTCACTTGGCCAAGGCTTCAACAAGTAACGGAGAGCATGCAAGATCACAAATGACATAGACATGATAATATAATATTCAGCTCCACATAGGTATCAATATAAGTCAGATCCCAGCAAACACAACATGTAGCATTACAATAAGATGATCTTGATCATGATAGGCAGCTCACAAGATCTAAACATGATGGCACAAGTGGAGAAGACAACCATCTAGCTACTGCTATGGACCCATAGTCCAAGGATGAACTACTCACGCATCACTCCGGAGGCGGGCATGGCGATGTAGAGCCCTCCGGTGATGATTCCCCTCTCCGGCAGGGTGCCGGGAAGAGCTTCAGAAACCCCCCGAGTTAGGGTTGACGACGGCGGCGGCAGCGAATATGTTCTGGATGAAAGGCTCGGTGTTTTAGGGTTTTCACGTCTCGGGGAATAAATAGGCGAAGGGGCGATGTCGGCGGACCCCCGAGGGGCCCAAACCACCAGGTGGCGCGGCTGGGCCCACTGCCGCGCCGCCATGGTTTGGCCACCTCGTGGCTCTCTTCGTCTCTCCTTCGGACTCCGTGTACGTGCTGGAAAAATAGGGACTTGGCCTTTTGTTTCGTGCAATTCCGAGAATATTTCCAGAAGTAACTTTCTGAAACCAAAAACAGCAGAAAACAGGGAACTGGCACTGTGGCATCTTGTTAATAGGTTAGTCCCAGAAAATGCATAAAAGTGATATGAAGTGTATATAAAACATGTAGCAAATGGTATAATATAAGCATGGAACAGCAGAAATTATGGATACGTTGGAGACGTATCAAGCATCCCCAAGCTTAGTTCTACTCGTCCTCGAGTAGGTAAAACGATAACAACAAATAATTTCTGAGGAGACATGCTTTCACACAATCTTGATCAATATATTGCAAGGCTCATGTCATGAATGAAGTGACTCAAAGCAATGTCTATAGTTTGCTAACAAATAGATAAAGAGTAAACAATGAATCATATAAGCAAAAACTTTTCATGAATAGTACTTTCAAGACAAGCATCAAAAAGTTTTGCATAAGAGGTAACTCATAAAGCAATAGATTCAAAGTAAAAGGCATTGAAGCAACACAAAGGATGATTAAGTTTCAGCATTTGCTTTCAACTTGTAACATGTATATCTCATGGATAGTTGTCAACATAAAGCAATATAACAAGTGCAATAAGTAAAAATGTAAGAATCAATGCACACAAAGTTGACACAAGTGTTTGCTTCTAAGATAGAAAGGAGTAGGTAAACTGACTCAACATAAAGTAAAAGATAGGCCCTTCGCAGAGGGAAGCAGGGATTAAATCATGTGCTAGAGCTTTTTAAGTTTTCGAAAGCATATAGAGAGCACAAAATAAGTATTTGAGAGGTGTTTGTTGTTGTCAACGAATGGTAGTGGGCACTCTAACCCCCTTGTCAACCAGACTTTCAAGAGCGGCTCCCATGAAGGACGTTATCTCTACCAGCAAGGTAGATCATCCCTCTTCTCTTTTGTTTACACATGTATTTTAGTTTCTTTATAGATGACACTCCTCCCAACCTTTTGCTTACACAAGCCATGGCTAACCGAATCCTCGGGTGCCTTCCAACATTCACATACCATGGAGGAGTGTCTATTTGCAAAATTAAGTTGCTTACTGATAAATCAGGGCAAAACATGTGAAGAGAATTATTAATGAAAGTTGTAATTAATTGGGGCTGGGCACCCCGTTGCCAGCTCTTTTTGCAAATTATTGGATAAGCGGATGTATATGCCACTAGTCCATTGGTGAAAGTCTGTCAGAAGTAAATGACAAGATTGAAAGATAAAACACCACATACTTCCTCATGAGCTATAAAACATTGACACAAATAAGGAGTAATAAAGTTTTGAATAGTTTAAAGGTAGCACATGAAATATTTACTTGGAATGGCAGGAAATACCACATAGTAGGTAGGTATGGTGGACACAAATGGCATGGGTTTTGGCTCAAGTTTTGGATGCACGAGAAGCATTCCCTCTCAGTACAGAGTTTAGGCTAGCAAGGTTGTTTGAAGCAAACACAAGTATAAACCGGTACAGCAAGAATCACATAAAAACATATTGCAAGTATTATAAGACTCTACACTGTCTTCCTTGTTGCTCAAACATTTTACCAGAAAATATCTAGACCTTAGAGAGAACAAATATGCATCCCAAGTCTCAACAAGCTCTACGGTAGTTCTCCACTACTAGGCTTTAACTACATGATGCAAGAGCTTAAACATGATCTACTTGAGAGCTCAAAACAATTGCAAAGCATCAAATCGAAACAAGACAATGATCTACAAGAATGCATATGTCTTTTCCAATACCAACTACTACATGTAGCATTTTCTTTCTTCCAAACAAACACCAATCAATTTATTTAAACATAAACTCTCCAAATGATAATATAATGCAGCAAGAGAGTATTTATAAACAAGTGCTAACAGCTCGAAGAGATGCATGAAAAACAGGAGCTAAAAGCACTGCAGTAGCTAGTTAAGAATACTCAACAAATATAAGTGAAGAACATGAGTATTCACATGAAAAAGCGGAGCGTGTCTCTCTCCCACACAAGGATTGCTAGGATCCGAATTTATTCAAACAAAAACAAAAATAAAAACACACAGACGCTCCAAGTAAAGCGCATAAGATGTGAAAGAATTAAAATATAGTTTCACTAGAGATGACCTGATAAGTTTGTTGATGAAGAAGGGGATGCCTTGGGCATCCCCAAGCTTAGACGCTTGAGTCTCTCTGAATATGGTTGGGATGAACCACGGGGGCATCCCCAAGCTTAGGCTTTTCACTCTTCTTGATCACATAATATCACCCTTCTCGCTTGATCCTTGAAAACTTCCTTCACACCAAACTCAAGACAGTTCTCATTAGAGGGTTAGTGCATAATCAAAAATTCTCATATTCTGTAATGATACAATCAATCCCAAAGCTTCTGGACATTAGCTACAGCCACCAATGCTTTGTGGAGCAAAGAAATCCACACAAACACAGTAAAAGAGCGAATGCAAAACAAAAGGCAGAATCTGTCAAAAACAGAACAGTCTGGAATGACGAATTTTTTCGAGGCACTTAAGTTGCTCAGATGGATCTGGCCTAAAATAATGAAAGTTGCGTACATATCTCAGGAATATGCGTGATTTTTTCAGAATTTTTTGAATTTTCTACAGGGAGATAAGCTCAAATCCGTGACAGCTAAAAATCTGTCACTGCGCAGAAATCCAAATCTTGCATCAACTTTCAATATAGAACTTTACTTGGCACAACATTGCGATAAAATAAAGATACAAAGGAGTTGCTACAGAAGTAACAAAACTCCTTGACTCAAAGAAAACAAAAATAACAGCAAATAAAAACGATGGGTTGTCTCCCATAAGCGCTTTTCTTTAACGCCTTTCAGCTAGGCGCAGAAAGTGAAAATCAAGTGTTGTCAAGTGGCAAATCATTCAAATCATCAAAAGCTTCTTCCAACACACAGCTTGTAACAATGGGTATCTTAGATGTTCCTGGAGGTGTTTCATTACCTTTAACCGTACTAAAAGTTTTATCAATTTTAAGCTCATAATGAGTCTTTGGTTTTGGCACTTTAGGAACATACATAAACTTTTGCTCTCTACCCACATAAACTTTCTCCTTTTTAGACTTAAGAGAAGTAAAGGTTGAACTTAAGGTTTCAATAGCTTCCTCTAACTCATCAATTCTATGATTTTGGGTGTCATGGATATTATTATCCTCAAGAACAGTGATTCTTTCATTGATGGTGGCTATTGATTCATTAGTCTTACCAATACAATCAAGAAAATTTGGAAAAAATTCTCCATAGAGTCTAACTTATTTATAACATCCTCCAAGGTGATCTCAATTTTAATATCTTTAGTGGGTGGTGTTCCTACCAAACTTTCAATAATATTACAGGCTTCTAAAGCAGGAGTACCCAAGAAATTTCCACCTGTAAGAGTGTCTAGAACATACCTATACCAACTAGAGATACCAACATAAAAGTTCCTAAGGAGGATAGTGGTAGAGTGTTTCTTAGTACATCTATGATGAGCATCACTAATTCTATACCAAGCATCTTTCAAATTTTCACCTCCTAGTTGCCTAAAAGAACGAACTTCAACTTCAGGAGCATTCATTTTGAAAAAAAAACAAATAAAATTAAACAAGTAACTAATTTTTTTGTGTTTTTGATAAAGAGAGCAAACAAGACTAAATAAAAATAAACTAAGCAAGACAAATAACAAAGTAAAGAGATTGGGTGTGAGAGACTCCCCTTGCAGAAGCAATTCGGTTTTCCCCGGCAACGGCGCCAGAAAACGTGTTGCTAGCTCTAAGTTGACGAGGGAATATCTCCCCGGCAACAGTGCCAGAAACAATGCTTGTACGTCACACGTCAGTTGGGAACCCCAAGAGGAAGGTATGATGAGTGCAGCAGCAAGTTTTCCCTCAGTATGAAACCAAGGTTTAATCGAACCAGTAGGAAAACGAGGTTTGCTTCGAAGGTGTTGGTGAAGGAGTGTAGTGCGGCGCAACACCAGGGATTCCGGTGCCAACGTGGAACCTGCACAACACAATCAAATTACTTTGCCCCAACTTAACAGTGAGGTTGTCAATCTCACCGGCTTGCTGAAAACAAAGGGTTAAACGTATCGAATGGAAAATGATGTTTGTTTGCATAAAACAGTAGAGAACAATGATTGCAGTAGATTGTATTTCAGATGTAAAAGAATGGACCGGGGTCCACAGTTCACTAGTGGTGTCTCTCCAATAAGATAACTAACATGCTGGGTAAACAAATTACAGCTGGGCAATTGACAATTGATAAGTGCATATAACATGCATGTGTGAGCTGTGGTGTCTACTATGAGATTCATTTGGGCATTACGACAAAGTACATAGACCGCTATCCAGCATGCATCTATGCCTAAATAGTCCACTTTCCGGTTAACATCCGTACCCCTTCCAGTATTAAGTTGCAAGCAACAGACAATTGCATTAAGTAATGTGCGTAATGTAAACAATACATTCATCCTTGAATAAAGCATTGCTGTTTTACCCCTAGTGGCAACAACACATCTACAACCTTAGAACTTGCTGTCACTATCCCAGGTTAAATAGAGGTTGAACCCAACTATCATGCATAAATACCCCCTCTTGGAGTCACAAGTATTCACTTGGCCAAGGCTTCAACAAGTAACGGAGAGCATGCAAGATCACAAATGACATAGACATGATAATATAATATTCAGCTCCACATAGGTATCAATATAAGTCAGATCCCAGCAAACACAACATGTAGCATTACAATAAGATGATCTTGATCATGATAGGCAGCTCACAAGATCTAAACATGATGGCACAAGTGGAGAAGACAACCATCTAGCTACTGCTATGGACCCATAGTCCAAGGATGAACTACTCACGCATCACTCCGGAGGCGGGCATGGCGATGTAGAGCCCTCCGGTGATGATTCCCCTCTCCGGCAGGGTGCCGGGAAGAGCTTCAGAAACCCCCCGAGTTAGGGTTGACGACGGCGGCGGCAGCGAATATGTTCTGGATGAAAGGCTCGGTGTTTTAGGGTTTTCACGTCTCGGGGAATAAATAGGCGAAGGGGCGATGTCGGCGGACCCCCGAGGGGCCCAAACCACCAGGTGGCGCGGCTGGGCCCACTGCCGCGCCAGCCTATGGTTTGGCCACCTCGTGGCTCCTCTTCGTCTCTCCTTCGGACTCCGTGTACGTGCTGGAAAAATAGGGACTTGGCCTTTTGTTTCGTGCAATTCCGAGAATATTTCCAGAAGTAACTTTCTGAAACCAAAAACAGCAGAAAACAGGGAACTGGCACTGTGGCATCTTGTTAATAGGTTAGTCCCAGAAAATGCATAAAAGTGATATGAAGTGTATATAAAACACCATCAAAAGTGTTCGGAAAAGTAGATACGTTTTGGACGTATCAACTCCCCCCAAGCTTAGCTAATTGCTTGTCATCAAGCAATTCAGTTAACAACTGAGTGCGATAAAAGAAACTTTTACGAAGACATTTGCTTCAT
Source organism: Poa pratensis (assembly GCA_947311845.1). NCBI lineage: Eukaryota > Viridiplantae > Streptophyta > Magnoliopsida > Poales > Poaceae > Poa > Poa pratensis. Next base: position 4,746,096 of record CAMZMU010000034.1, read on the forward strand.
ATGATGTATACATACCTACTATATGATCAAAAGCTTAGGTAATTCATAATAGGAACCATGCAAATAATGACACCTAGTAGTTATGCAAATCATGAAAAGATACCAAAATACTAAGAATAAATAACATAACATACATCTATCCACATGAGTTGCAATGTTCGTAATAAGAGATGACAAAATGGTATCTCGCTTGCCTTTATATGAAGGGCAAAACATAAAGGCCAAGGCATCTCTGAAGTTCAAGTGAAGACTAGATATAAAGATATCAAAGATAGAAGCATCATAGTTATAGCTCAATTAATCATATTCTGGGACAAGCACATTACACTAAGAATGACAGCCATGCTCTCGAAGAAGTGCTCAAAGAAAGGATGATGACTCAACATAAAAAATAAAAGATTGGCCCTTCGCAGAGGGAAGCAGGAATTAACATGTGCTAGAGCTTTTTAGTTTTAAAACAGAAGTAAAAATATTTTGAGAGGTGTTTGTTAATTGTCAACGAATGGCAGCGGATGAAAACAATATTCCCCCTATCAAACAGACTTTTAAGAGCGGCTCCCATGAAGGACGTTATTTCTACCAGCAAGGCAGATCATCCCTCTTTCTCTTTTGTTTACACATGCAGATGTTTCACTGAGTAATCAGTTGACAAAATGTGAAGAGAATTAAGCGGTTAAAGTTGTAATTAATTGGGACTGGGCACCCCGTTGCCAGCTCTTTTTGCAAAATTAGTAGATAAGCGGATGTATATGCCGCTAGTCTGGTGGTAAAGTCTGTTTGACAAGTTGAATAAAGAATAACCCACAACTTCCTCATGAGCTGGTAAACATTGACACAAAAAAGGAGTAGTAACAATTTTGAATAGTTTAAAGGTAGCACATGAAAATTTACTTGGAATGGTTCGAAATACCATGCAAAGAAATTTTTGGTGGACTCTTTGGAATAACTTGGTTTTAAGGATTTTGGATGCACGAGCAGCATTCCCGCTCAGTACAGGTGAAGGCTAGCAATAGACTGGGAAGCGACAACCAAGAGAGCAATAACCATCATAATCATACTTGCGACAGAATAAAATTAACGGAGGCATAAAAATGATACTAAAACTCTGAGGCAAAATAGATCATCAAGGCTTAATTGACTTTTATTTTTCAGTCATAAACATGTGTGAGCATGTGCCAAGTCGATTCAAGTAAGTTATTCAGAGGAGGATACCATCCTGCCATACCGTTTTACGAATAGAACAATGCATGCAAATATTTATATGACATGTTATTCAATATTAGCAAATTGGTACTGATCATAAGAAGACATGAACTACTAAGTAATCATTAAATAACATAACCACTACGATGATAGCTAAGCATGTTCACATGAGTAGCTATATTTACAAAAATGAAAAACAAATAGAGTTCATACCAGCCTTTTACCACATCCGGATTGTCGTAAATCATCATTATTGCTTTTCACTTGTGTGGCTTGAATGATGTGAAATGATATCCAAGTCCAGAGTGGAGTCACGGAAATTTTCGAACTCTAAAACAACTATACAAAACAGAAGAAGAACAACAAATATTTTTGGGTTTTCGATTTAAAGCAAGCATGGAAGGAAACAAGCAAACAAAGCAAAATCTTTTTGGATTTTTGAATAATAAACCGAAATGAAAAATTAAAGTAAACTAGCGCTACAAATTCAAAAGAAAGAGAAATATTTTTGATCTTTTGGTGTTTTGCGAAAATAAAACGGATACAAGAAACAAAAGTGAAAAAGAAAAGAAACAAACTAAAGCATGGATATACAAGGTACCGACATGATATGAATATGATAAAATGAGTGAGCTGTCGGTGAGTCGGCATACCTCCCCCCAAGCTTAGGCTTTTGGCCTAAGTGGGAGACCAATCATCCCCATGGCCGCCAGCTAGGCGCGCCCTCAGTGTACGACGAGGAGGGTTCCTCGTCCGGGTAAGAGCTCGAGGATGCACCACCGTGGTACACGGTGTAATCCTCAGGGGGCGCCACGAAGGTCTCCTGTCGGTGCTCAGGGTAGAGCTGTAAATGGAAATCCGGTGCACCAAGGTAGTTGTCCAAATCCTCCCTCGAATATGACAGAGGGCTCCTGAAAATACTGAACAAACTAGGCTGTGGAAGCCGGACCTCCCGCTCCAGGTCCATTAGCAAAAACAACTCTATACATCAAATATCCATTGTATGAACTAGTAGTAACAAAATCATGAACTTTCATGGCAGCAAGACCAAGTCTTTCTGGAACCAATAATTCATCAGTGGGATCAACAGAATAACCAAGGTCAGCTAAAACACGTGCAACAATAATCCCTCCAAAGATGGGACCTTTGGCGGCAAGGCGGCGAGCAATCAAGGCACCAAGGTTGTAGGTTTTATCATTTTTAAGTGCAGTAACAAGAAAAGCTAGATGGTAGTTAGAAATATTACTAGTGTTCTCTCTAGCAAGCACACTTGTGGCAAGATAATATGTGAAGTACCTGATGGCTGGAAACTGAATGTTCCTTATCTTACCACGCTGCGTTGTACGGTGATCATCATAGCTCAGCTCATGGTAAAGATCCAACAACTCGTGTGGCTGTGCCTTAATCTTCCTTGCTGTCCCAGATGGAGCAACACCTATGACCCTGCAAAATCTTTTCAACTCCATGTTGCATGCACGATCATAAATCTTAAACTCAACAGTTGGGTTAAAGGTAGAGTTATTAAATTTAAAGCTCTCAACAAAAATCTTAGTGAGTCTAGATATTGTGGACTCTCATCCCTCATGAATTCCATCAAGCCAACATTGTCAATTAATCTCATGAAGTCATCATAAATCCCTGCATCTTTCATAAAGTCAAAACATGGAAAAATAGATGGATGTGCAACACCATCATCTTCCTCATCACCAATTCTTGGTGCCAAAAGATCCTCATTGTATGATGGCCTAGATGGACCTCTAGCTCTTGAGGACCTTGTTTCCCTTGAGGAGGGTGGTGTTTGCCTCTCAAAGATTTCTCCATAAGTATGTTTATCCATCTTCTTTTTCTGAAATTTTAAAGAAACCTCATAAAAAGTGGTTTTGGAGTGATTAATTCAAGGGGAACACTATGGAGACTTGCTAGAGAACTAAACATGCATCAAAACTAGTTAATCTAAACAAGAACAAGCATGCAAGCTTTCATAACATGTCACCTACAGTACCAAAATGCTCAAGATATACATAACTAAACAAAATTCTACTTGGATAATCGAAGGAGTCACATACCGGAGAGCAATCGATCCAAATATCAGCAGCAAAGATGGGCTGAGCAAGTAGATCGAAAAATCGCGAGCAAGAGCAGCAAGAACACGAGTTTGAGCAATGGTGGTGTGTATGGTCGGGAGAGAGAAAGGAGTGGGAGGAGGATGAGTAAGTGGAGGGCCAGGTGGGCCCCACACCAGGGCAGGGCGCGGCCAGCCCTCTGCCGCGCCATGGTGGCGTGTGGCACCCTGGTGGGTCCCCCTGGTCATCCTCTGGTACTCCCACGCTCCATTTTAAAAACTAGGATTTGTAGAATTTTTTTCAGAATTTTTTGAAAACTTTTATTTCTGACATTTTCTGGGTGTTTTTAAACAATGAAAACTGAGTAAAAATAAATTTATGTAAAGACTAAACATTGCTTAATCTTGCAAATTACAGTAGCAAAACAGTAGGTAAAACAAGGAGAGAAAGAAAATGTTGTTTAGCAATTTTATGTATGTAAAACATATTTGTTAACAAGGTTGATCAAGTCTTGCTCCCAAACATATATTATATGACATAAAAGAATTAAACCACAGTGAACAATCATTTTACCTTAAACTGTATAGCTATAGATCCAATCATAATACATTGAAATCCTTCATGAGGTTCATATATAGGGCAATCAATACTTCCCACTTTGATAGTTCTAAGATTTGCAATTGTATTCACTACAAATATCTTGTCCAGCTTCTTGGGAAAATAAACAGTATGCTCTTTGTCATTAACATGGAAAGTTACTTTTGCTTTGTTGCAATCAATAACAGCCCCTGCAGTGTTAAGAAAAGGTCTTCCAAGAATAATAGACATATTATCATCTTCAGGCATTTCAAGCACAACAAAATCAGTTAATATTAAGCAATTATTAGCCACTTGAACAGGACCATCTTCACATATACCAACAGGAACAGCAGTAGATTTATCAGCCATTTGCACAGATATATCAGTTGGTATCAATTTTTCCAAATAAAGCCTCTTGTAAAGAGAAAAAGGCATGACACTTACCCCTGCCCCTAAATCCCATAGGGCAGTTCTAACATAATTATTTTTGATAGAGCAAGGAATAGTTGGTATACCAGGATCTCCAAGCTTCTTTGGGACCTTACCATTGAAAGAATAATTAGCAAGCATGGTAGAAATCTCTTCATTAGGAATCTTTCTCTTGTTAGAGACAATATCTTTCATGTATTTCGAATAGGGAGGTAACTTAATAGCATCAGTGAAAGGAATTTGCAAAAACAAAGGTTTCATCCAATCACAAAATTTATTATAATGTTCTTCTTCCTTGGATTTGTGTTTCTTATTAGGAAAAGGCATTTGCTTTTGCACCCAAGGTTCTCTTTCATTACCATGTTTCTTAGCAAAAGCATGTTTATCATTTTCTCTAGAAGCATTATCTAGCAAATCTTTTTGCACTTTAGTCAATTGTTCAATTTGAGTTTGAACCATATGAAAATGTTTAATAAGTATTTTAACATCATTAGCAGTCCTTTCCAAAACATCATGCAAATTATTAATAACATGAGAATTCTTTACCAGGCTATTTTGTGTTCTCATATTACAATTATTTTGCTTAACAATAAAATTATCAAACTCATCTAAGCATTGATCAGGAGGTTTAGAATAAGGGATATCTTTATCATCAAAGTGTTGGAGAGAGTGTACCTCAACCTAGATGGGTGAGGAATTGGCTTACACAATTCTTCTATAGGTGGAAGATTTTTCACATCTTCAGATTTAATACCTTTCTCCTTAAGAGATTTCTTGGCTTCTCTCATTTCTTCATCATTTAATTCAAACATTCCTCTTTTCCTCAGTGTAGGTACCGGAGTTGGTTCAGGAAGGGTCCAATCATCATGATTTTGGCTTATCTTAGCCATTAATTCCTCGGCTTCATCTGGAGTTTTTTTCCTGAAAACACAACCAGCACAACTATCCAGGTATTCCTAGATTCAACAGTTAGTCCATTATAAAATATATCAAGAAGTTCATTTTTAGCTAGTTGATGTCCAGGCCGAGTCCTAATTAAAGAACAAAACCTTGCCCAAGATTCAGGCATTTTCTCTTCCTCATTTTGCTTAAAGTTAAAGATTTTCTGTAAGGCAGCATGTTGAGCACTAGCAGGAAAATATTTCTGAAAGAAAACATTGACCAACCCCATAGGACTCTCAATAGATCCAGGAGATAAATTATTAAACCAAGTTTTAGCTTCATCTTTCAGTGAGAAAGGGAAAATTTTAGTAACGAAGTAACTGCGTTTCTTAATATCATCAGAAAACAAACTACTCAAAGTAGAGAGAGTGTTCATATGATCTACATCACTTTCATTTTCAGTACCTCGAAAAGGTTCTTTCTCGACAATAGATATAAGCGACAAGTCGCAGAGAAATCATAATCTTTATCTTGTATATTTATGGGAGATGTAGCAAACTTAGCATCAGGAGAAAGTTTATAATTAACAGCACGTCTTTGAACAAGATTTTTAATAGCATTAACATCTTTAGAGGTATCACAATTCATGTATTCATCAATAAATTCATCATCAAGTTCAACGTAGGTTTCCTCAAGATCATCACTAGTATGTTCTCTCGATTCAGGTGAATAAACAGGTGTAATTGGAGTTTCATTAGGTGTTTCAGTATTTTGCAATTTGTCTAGATTTAGCAATTGTAGCATCTAGAAAAGGACCCAGTGAACCTCTTTCATCAAGCACAGTAGAAGCATCATCAAATTCATCAGAAATATTCTCAGACTCAGCAGAAGTAGCAGCACGTGAAGCATGTGTATGTGGTGGTGTGACAAGTTGACTTATAACAGATGGCGAATCAAGAGCAGCAGAAGTGTTCAGAGTTGTACCTCTCCTTGTAGTGGATGGCAATATGCGAACCTTCTCATCACGAGGTTTACCCATGATGAATAAATGGCAGCGAACAGTATGACTCCCTAGTGAGCTTATAAATAGAGCTATGCTCCTCGGCAACAGCGTCAGAAAATAATCTTAATGACCCACAAGTATAGGGGATCACAACAGTCTTCGAGGGAAGTAAAACCCAAATTTATTGATTCGACACAAGGGGAGCCAAAGAATATTTATAAGTCTTGACAGATGAATTGTCAGTTCAGCTGCACGTGGAAGTAGACTTGCTCGACACAGTTTATCAGTAGCAACAGTTTAATGACAGTAGCAGTAGTGAAATAATAGCAGCAGCGAAATAAAGACAGTAGTAATAATTGAAGTAGACAGTTTCTGGAAATAGGATTTTCGATGGCGGCGGAGCTCTGGAGGGTTTCTGGAAAAAGCGTCGATCCCCCTGGCGTTTTTAGGTCGAAGGCAATAAGTAGGGGAGCGTCGGGGGCCACGCGAGGCGCCCTCACCAGGCCTCGGCGCGGCCCCACCTCTGCCGCGCCGAGGGTGCGTGTGGGGCCCCCATGCCCCCTGTTCGCTTCATCTTCTGGCTCCGTGGGTCTTTTGGGAAAATAGAATTTCTGTAATTTTTCGGGAATTTTCCCGAAATTTGACTTTCTGCATAAAAACAAGACACCAGGGCAATTCTGCTGAAAACAGCGTTAGTCCGTGTTAGTTGTATTCAAATCACACAAGTTAGAGGAAAAACACCAGCAAAAGTGTTCGGAAAAGTAGATACGTTTTGGACGTATCAGTGTACCTGAGGCCATTGGTTGAAGAACTTTTACAGTTGTGGCGTGACGAAGGTGTACTTGTGTGAGATGAGCACGAACAAAAGGAATTTGACCTACGAGCGTTGTTGTTTGTAACCATCAATGATTGGCATGGTCTTAGTAACATTCAGGACAGTCAAACAAGGGATACAATGCATGCACGCACTGTTTAGATAAGACTGAAAGTATACATTTGGGAAACAAGAATGTGTACCTAGGGCATCGTCGATTTCTTACAAAACAGCATCCCGTAAGAAAGAAAGGCAAGCATTTCAAATGTGAGGCAGATCACCGGACGAATCCTAAATGCCCTCATGGTGATGTTATATATGACATGGTCAAGGATTTAAAAGTAATCTTTGGAAAGGGTCCTGGCAGTCTATCTGTTTCGAATGACGCTAACAACCACGTACCCATGTGGAAGAAGTGCTCTATATTTTGGGAGCTACCCTATTGGAAAATCCTAGAGGTTCGCTCTACAATCGACATGATGCACGTGACGAAAAATCTGTGCCTGAACCTGCTAAGCTTTTTGGGCGTGTATGAGAAAACGAAAGATACACCGGAATCACGGCAGGACCACCAACGTATGCACAAACGAGACGTCCACCTGAATCCAGAGAAGTATCAATGTCTTGCCAGCTACGCTCTTACCAAAAAAGAGAAGGAGATCTTTTTTGAAGTCCTGAGCAGTATCAAGGTCCCGTCTAGTTTCTCGTCGAATATAAAGGGAATAATAAACATGGCAGAGAAAAAGTTCCAAAATCTAAAGTCGCATGACTGCCACGTGATTATGACACAATTACTTCCGATTGCATTGAGGGGGCTTCTACCAGAAAATGTTCGAGTACCCATTGTGAAGCTATGTGCATTTCTCAATGCAATTTCTCAGAAGGTGATCAATCCGTTAACTCTACCAAGTTTACAGAACGATGTGGTCCAATGTCTTGTCAGCTTCGAGTTGGTGTTCCCACCATCCTTCTTCAATATTATGACGCACCTAATAGTTCACCTAGTCGAAGAGATTAACGTTCTCGGTCCTATATTTCTACACAACATGTTCCCCTTTGAGAGGTTCATGGGAGTCTTAAAGAAATACGTTCATAATCATGCTAGGCCAGAAGGAAGCATCTCCAAGGGCTATGGAACAGAGGAGGTCATTGAGTTTTGTGTTGACTTTATTCCTGACCTTAATCCGATCGGTGTTCCTCAATCGCGCCATGAGGGGAGACTGCGTGGATAAGGCACGCTAGGAAAGAAAACAATAATGTGTAAGGACTGGGATTCTTTCAATCAAGCACACTACACAGTTCTATATAATTCAGCTTGGTGACTCCGTATATCAAGGAACACATGAATAGTTTACGCTCTAAATGCCCGGAGCAGCCTGAAGAATCGATTGAAAGAGAACACATGAAGACTTTCTGTGGGTGGTTGCAAACATGTTTCATTAATGACAGCACTGTTGAAGAACAGCTATACTTGTTGGCCAAAGCACCATCTTCGACTATATTGACTTTTCAAGGGTACGAGATAAATGGGAATACATTTTACACGACCTACCAAGATAAAAAGAGCACCAACCAAAACAGTGGCGTCCGCTTTGATGCAAACAACAATGGGGAAAAGGACACATATTATGGTTACATAGAGCAGATATGGGAACTTGACTATGGACCTTCTTTCAAGGTACTTTGTTTTGGTGCAAATGGTTCAACCCGGAAGGCGGGGTAAATGTAGACCCGAAGTACGAAATGACTACAGTGGATCTCAAGAATCTTGGGTACGACACCGAACCATTCGTTCTAGCCAATGACGTAGCTCAGGTTTTCTATGTGAAAGACATGTCTTTCAGACCGAAAAAAAGAAAAGATAATCAAGCGAATACATCATACGATGAGCCAAAGCGCCACATAGTTCTTTCAGGGAAAAGAAACATCGTGGGAGTGGAGGACAAGATAGACATGTCAGAAGATTACAATAAGTTTCATGAAATTCTGCCCTTCAAAGTGAACATTGACCCAAGTATCAAGTTAAATGATGAAGATTGTCCATGGTTGCGTCGCAATCAGAAGAAAGGGACACACGAAGAAGAAGTTTATACCACAACACTAGATAGGGATGTTGGTGGTGATGCGTAATAATGTATTAAACCTTTTATGTAACTGTGTTGTGAAAACTCGGAACAAAACACTAAACTCCAACGGCGCTCACAAGCGCTCGATAAAGTTGGAACAAAACACACGGTTTCCCCTGCATACAGCCCGACGGTGGCTCCTGAGTGCCCGCATATCAAATGCACCGTCGGACGTATGCAGGGAATCCGAATGCTTTGTATATCAAATGAACTACACTGAGTGTCGAACATGTTCGAGAGGGGGGCTATATATAGTGTCATGTGGCTGATCCAACACTGATTTTGCCCTCAAAAGAAACACACGCACCTGATCCAATGGCTCACAAGCGCTTGAAAGAAACACACCCCTGATCCAACGGCTCACAAGCGCTTGAAAGAAACACACGATCCATGTGCTTCTTTACTCCCGGTTGGTGTTACCAACCGGGACTAAACGCGGGCTTTGCGGTCACGACTCGTGTCAGTCACGTGTCCTCCCCTATCGATGTTTTTAAAATAAACATATAATTATTACAAATTTGTAGACAATTAAATCAATAGATATAAAAGAAATAAGAAAAAGATATGTTTTTCAGAAATATTGAAACATTTAAATTAAATATATATAAAAAAGAAACTAGAGAAAAAAAAGGAAATAAGAAAAATATATGTTTTTCAGAAATAAGAAAGGATGTTTTAAAAATAAAGAGATAATTATTACAATTTTTAGATAATTAAAACAATATATATAAAATAAATAAGAAAAAAGATATGATTTTCAAATATTGGAACATTTAAAAAAAAACTAGAAAAAAACAATTCAAAAAGCATGTAAATCAAAGTATATAAAAGAAACAAAAAAAGAAAACAGAAATAGAAACTAGAAAAAGAAACAAGAAAAAAAATAAAAAAACCCATCAGTCGCGGTTGGTAACAGCAACCGGGACCAAAGGGCCGCTGGGCTTCGCGCGCAATTTTTTGCGGCCCAGACAGACCTTTGTTCCCGGTTGGTGTTACCAACCGCGACTAAAGGGTCTTTGGTCCCGGTTCGTGACTAGAACCGGGACCAAAGGTCCTTTTAGTGCTTTTTAGATCTGCCCGCTCGTCCGTTCTGCGCAGTTGCGCCCGAGAAGACGAAGGAACGCCGCCAGGCTGCCCCTGCTCCACGCCCGTGCTCCACGCCGTTCCCGTGCCGCCGTCGCAGCCGTCGCCTCCACGCCGTGCTCCGGTGCCGCCCCCGCCCTCTGACGCGCGCCCTCCGTCGCCTCCCGGCGTCGTACACGTGTCCGCTGCCCTCCCGACGCCCGCCGTCGCGCGCCTCCGCGCCGTGCTACACCACCAGATGCTCCGCCGCCTCGCCTCGCCATCGCCGCCTCGCTCCTCTCCCCCTAGCGCTACAGGCTCGCCCTCCTCCTTCTCCACGCCGGCCGAATCGCCTCCCCTGCCTCGCCTCCTCTCCCCCTACACTACAGAGGTTAGTTTCTTAATTATTCTTTTCTTATTCTTTTTTTCATAGTTTAGGTTATTAGTGTTGTTAGTGTTATTAGCAAATTTGATAGTTATTAGCTTCAAATTTATTATAGTACTAGTAGTTTAAATTTATTAGATGCAATTTTTTGATGATTTTTTTAGTTTTGTGTTAGATATGCAAAATAGAGGATTTTGTGTTAGATAAGCAAAATGAGATGATTGTTTTTGTATGTGAGATTTGCAAAATATATGATGTCGGTGGAGAATTGTATGCAAATTGTTGTGCTAGATATGCAAAATTAGATGATTGTTTTTGTATGTGAGATTTGCAAAATAGATGATGCTGGTGGAGAATTGTATAAAAAACCGAGATTTGTGTTAGTTTTGGAAATGTGTATGAAAATTTGTTAGTGTTAGCAAATGCATGAAAAAAAAAGCTAGCCTAACACGCTATGGTGTCAGTATAGTCATAGGAATTTTTTCTGTCGGGTTCCATCAGGCATTACCCAGCACACATGTGAAATATATGATGTCGGTGGAGAATTGTATGCAAATTGTTGTGCTAGATATGCAAAATTAGATGATTGTTTTTGTATGTGAGATTTGCAAAATAGATGATGCCGGTGGAGAATTGTATAAAAAACCGAGATTTGTGTTAGTTTTGGAAATGTGTATGAAAATTTGTTAGTGTTAGCAAATGCATGAAAAAAAAAAGCTAGCCTAACACGCTATGGTGTCAGTACAGTCATAGGAATTTTTTCTGTCCATCAGGCATTACCCAGCACACATGCTTACTAACGGAAATTTCTGGCAGGGCCGACAGGGAAAACTCATCTATGCTTTATCGGTGATGGGGAATGGTTATGGTCCCCCATCAGGGCATCTCCAACGGGCTAGCGCAAACGGACCAGCTGAGTCCGTTTTTGTCCGGTCGGACAAATGACTGTCTCCAACGGGCTGGCGCAAACGGACATTTTGCTGGTGGATTGTCCCTTCTGGACCAAAGCTGGATCAAGTTTGATCTAGGTTTGGGGTTGTCCGCTGTCCGGTTTTGTCCGGCTCTGTCTGCCTCACATGTCCGCACGGCCCACTGGCAGCCGCACATCCACTTCCCCACATGCTATGCCTTCTCTCTCCTCTGTCTCCACCAACCACCGCCGTCGCAGATTCCTGACCCGTCGCAGATTCCTGGCCCGCCGCTGCTCCTCCTCTCCCCACGCGCTCGATTCCTGCCGGCGCGTGCTCGATTCTGGGCGCGTGCTCGGCGACGCGCACTCGATTCCTGCCGGCGTTGTGTTGGAGCAGCCCGACTCCACTCGCGATCTGCCGGCAAGGTCGGAGGACGCCGCCTCCGGCCAGGACTACGCTGTCGCCAGCCAGATCGGAGCTGCTCCTCTCGCCTCCGGCCTCTCCGTGCAGTAGGGCTGCTAGCAGGCCTTCCCCAAGAGCGCCTCCCCCACCGTCGCCCATGACGCCGCCGCCCTCCCCTCCGCCGTCCGGGACGGCGAGCACGCCCAAGACAACGAGCTCGACGCCCGGGATGACGAGCACTCCCGTGCTACTTCACCACCCGGCCGCCTGCTTCCTCTCCCTCGCCGCCCTCGCGGCCGCCAGCCTCGGCCACCACACGCGCTCGGCTGGCAGCCCTGCTTGGCGGCGTTCGTGCCCCGCTTGGCGGCGTTCGTGCCCTGCTTGGCGTTCGTGCCCTTGGCGAGTGCGTCCGCCTCTCGGTTACACGCGGCGCCGCGGAAGCTGAGCACCAAGGATGCCGAGCTGTGCATTAGAGCACGGGGCGGCGTCGGCGAGCTCGCTTCCAGCCCTGCTCGCGGCGAGATCGCGCTGGAGATCGTGGACGCAGTTGAGGTGGAGTTCTCCATGGGCACGGCGACGGGAAGAGCTCCACCGACTGGCGAGCTCGTGCTCCCTCTCTGTACGTCCATGGCTGCCGAGGCCATGCCGGCTTTGCCATGGGCGTCCAGCCCAGCGGCGTGCTCCAGGCGGACCTCCTGGCGGCGACTCTGCTCCCTCCTCTGCTGTTTGCTTGTGACTAGTACTAGTGCCAATCGATTTCGCCATACGAGTTAGCTAGATGAAATAGAGAGAAAAAAAATGTCCGGGGAAAAATGCGGTTTGCCGTTGGGTGCAGTGCTCACCCCAAATCGGACAATGTCCTATTTTGTGTCCGCGGACCGCCCAAACAGACATATTTGTGTGTCCGTTTGCGCCATGTCGTTGGATGTGCCCTCAATACATAGCCTGCCCAATGCTACATGTTTTTTTTAGATAAGGGGGTGCGGATCCCCGGCCTCTGCATCAAATTGATGCACACAGCCATCCGCAATTATTCATCAAAGCTTACAAGTTACAACATTTATCAAACCGAAGTCAGCCGCTCGGCAACAAAAAGTCGCTACAACTATGATGGGGGTGGCCATGATCAGAGCCGCATGACTTGACCTCCCACCTACACGCATCATCTACAACCGGAGCACCGGTCCAGCAGACCCTCAACGCGCACCGCATGCGCGCGCTACAGAAGTCGCTACCGCCGTCTTCCACGAACCCATCTTCAGGAAAAGATCAACGCCATGACCTTGCAAGGCCAGCCGGCGACGTCGCCATGACGCCAGACAGCACCACCGCCCTGCCCTCGTCCATTCGCACGCATCCACTCCGAGACTCCACTGCACCATGCCGCCGAGCCACCATTGTCGATGCGAAAAACGGCACGCCGCTCCACCAGTAGACTCCTCCAGGCATCACGTGTACCAAAACGATGCCCTCAAAAGGGAGAACGACACTGAGAGTGCCGCCATCGTCCGATCTGGTAAAACCAGATCTAGGGTTTCCCCCGGAACACCTAGGCGGGAGGCGGAAGAAGCACAGCGACAACACCTTCATCAAGGTAACGACGCCCATGGGCGCCGCCATCGTCGGCCCCAACCGTATCAGAGCCCGGCTCTCACCGGCCGTCATCTTCACCTCCAGATCTTCCGCGAGCATGGTAGGTTGTCGAGAATGGCACGCCACCGTGGTGAGCAGCGCCACCCGAGATCCATCTCCGTGACCCGGCTCGATCCACCCCGTGCCCGACCCAAAGGGCCGCGCCGCCGGAGTCGCCGATCTGCGCAAGGAGGGTCGGGGACCCACGTCGTCCGTCACGCCGCCGACTTCTCGACGTCGCCGTGGTGCCCGGCGGCCGCACCACGCCCGAGATCCATGGCCCAACCCGCGCCGGCGCCATCTTCAAACGGGGACGAAGAAATCCCCCGCCGCCGGCAACGCCCAGGCTTTGCCTGGCCGCGCCCTAGGTGGCAGCGGGGGAGGAGGAAGGAGGGGCGGTGGGGGAGGCTTTGGCGGCGGCGGCGCTAGGGCTCCCCCCTGCCGCCGCGCGGGGGCGAGAGGGGAGGAGAGGGGGAGGAGAGGGGCCGCCCAATGCTACATGTGACTGCGTTAGAGATCACTCTCAGGAATAATCAACATTCAGGTAGTGATATGTCATCTTACCACCTCATCATATTAGCTGATGAGATCATCTGTGTTCTAGGTTATGCACCTCAACCGTGTACAAGCTTGCACCTGACAGGGATTAAAGACCACTCTCAGGGATAACCAAAATTATGGTCGCTTTGGGGCAGTTTGTCATATTTACCATCCAGAATATGCAGCATGATACTTTGCACGTGAAATCATTCAGATTTAGGACAGAAGCCAACTAATTAGCATGGCTGCTGGGAACAAGTAGGAAAAAAATTCACCGTGTTAAGGAAATTATGTTATTTTGGGTGTTTTCTAATACTATCACTAAAATTATTATTTTCCGCCTGGTCAATTGTTCGTGTAACAGAAATTAATTTCACTGACTGGTTATTGTGAGCCCTGTCAATAAAATTAGCAACCATGAGGGAACTGAGGCGGTCAACTCCCAATTATTGCACCACGTACATAGAAGCAACCTTGTCTTAGTTGCCGACGACCTCGAGAAACTCTAACCATTAATGCATCACAGGAGTCGATCTCCACACAAATAGAAGCAACCTGTCTTAGTTGACGATGACCTCGGGAAACTCTTAACGAATGGCACAAAAAGGTAAAATATCCTTGCTCGGAGCTACTTCATCGAAAGTAAAAATATGTTCGTGGCGTCCGCATGGCACAAAAAGAAGCCCAATCAGGGCATCGTAGGTTCGAACGAATGCCACTGAAAATTTGGAGGATTCTATTCGTAGGGATATGTCCCATAGAGGTTGTTTGGTTTGTAAAAGTGAAAACCTAGTGGCTTTTATATACGAGCCAGTTTGCATGTAATTTTATTGGAAATTATTTGGACAGTTGCCGTGCGTGTGCGGCCGAGTTTTTTTTTTTTTTTTTGCACCAGCGACTTGACTACCACAAATTTGCAGCACCAAGGACAAGTTATTTGGACAGTTGAAATTTTGTCCGAGGCACAAAATAGGGATATGGCATCTGCCTGAGCACTAATTTTAATTTGGGCTAAAAGCTGTAAAAATCTGTTTTTCTGTAGCTGTCGGCATATATTGTTTTTGGACAGCTATTGGCATATAGAGTACGTTGAAGATGCTCTGAAGAGTGGGAAGACGAGCAATGTGTAGGTGGAGAGAAGGGAGGCATTAAAAAACATCGACCAGACTCTTATTCTTTGACCCCGTTGCGCTCATGCTCAGCAGCTAATTCCCGCAGTTGCCGCAGCAAATCAGAGCGCGCAAAATGCCTCGCCCAGAAAATCCCACCCCCAACTGAAACTTCGCTCCAGACCCGCTAGTTCATGCCGCCGCCGCTTATTCCACCGTCGCCTCCCTCGCCGGCAACACCCGTCGCCGTCACCGGCGGCTCTGCGCCACTTGTCGCCCGCACTCGCTCGCGGCGCCGCTCCGTCTCAACGTCCTCGTCGTTGCCCGTCGTCGTGAGCAACTTCATCGCCTTCCATCTTCTCCGTCGCTTCTCTTGCATTTGGCTGCCCGTTGCCCGACAGCTGCGCGCCTCTTGTCGACCGCCCGCCCTCTGTCGCTCACGGCACCGCGCCGTCATCAACGCCCTCGTCGTTTACGGAGGGGAGACTCGTGATTTCCTTTGGTGAGCAACTTCATCGCCTTCCATCTGCTGCACCGCTTCTCTTGCATCTGGCTGCCTATTTCTTCTTCACCCCGTTGCTCATCCATGTCCATTGCCATAATAAAGGTCAACCCGGCCTGAAGAGAGGAGAGGGGAGCCACTGCAGCACAGGCATCCGATCCACTGTCGCGTCCACAAACCAGCGAGCGAAGCCAGGGGCCGACCATGGAACCCTCGGAGGGGCTCATGGGCTCCGTCCTCTCGAAGTTGAGCGGGCTCTTGGCGCTCGAGTTCAGCCTTCCGGTGGACATGGATCAATTAATCAGGCTCATTGGAGATCTGAGGCGCTTGCGAGCTTATAATTGCTATCAGTCTGATGCAAAGATGGACAATATGGGTGCTAATATGCTTGTGTATACTCACATCATGCCTTTGTTCTACAGTGCAGATATCGTGGTTGACTCCATACTGATGCACACCAAACCCTCTAAGACCCCTGCTAACCAGGAGGGCTTTAATCGGCTCTTATTAAAGGCGAGGCGTTCACTAGATCTTCTCTATGGGATCAGTGAAAATAAAAGATCTGGCCTCTCATATGGGAAATGGCCAGAGCTCGTCGGAATTGAAGAGCCAATGGATGTCTTAATCAATATGTTGGCACAGGGAGATGACATGTCAGAGCCAAAGAAGCAAATGAAAATAGTTTCCATTGTTGGGAACGGAGGGTTGGGCAAGACAACTCTTCCCAAGTTGTGTACGTTCAAATTAAATGGCAATTCGAGTGTGCTGCTTTTGTCAGGGCCCCCCTTCTTCCTGGCATGGTGGGATTTTTGAAGGAGATGATCGATCAACTTGGCGTAAAAACTTATATGGATGTCAGCAGCGAAGAATCAGAGAATGAAATAAAACTCATTAATTGTATTGGATCGTTTCTTCAAACAAGAGGTACCTAGCAACATATTAACATCGTTTCTTGTTTACTTTAGACAACGGGCAAATTTATTTATTATACAAGATAGTACATGTTTCTTCATTGCAATTAATACTTGCTATTCTGCGTTCCAAACATGCAATTTGCTGGTCTATTAAATTTTTATTTGCGAGACCCCGTGCACCTATCGAGGCAGAGGCACCCCAATTTTCTAAAAAATAGGTGTTTTTGATATAGATGGCTTGATCTGGCCTTGAAGATACGCATGTAAAGGTGTACGTATTGCATATGCTAGCTTCCGTGTATAGTTGGTAGTTTAGAGATCTGAATGATTACATCTCCTGATCACGTATCAGGGCTAACCTTCTGTACAAGTAATTCACATTTATATACGTGTGAAACCTTACCACATCGGTACCTGGGAACAATCTTTGAGTTGGCATTAGATCCAAAAGGTCTCAAGTTTAAGACCCGGCCTAAGCAGTATGTAATAATAAAAAAATTGCGCGTTTCATTGATCACACGTCTAACTCCTAGTGGAGCCTAGACGTGAGAGGTAGAGTTTTGAAATATATTGCCTGTCCTTCTCCATTAGTTCAGACTGTTGGTTGAACTGACTGGTGCATTTAATTCAATCACGAAAGATCATGCTTGGAGGTGTACTTTTACGCAGTTGAGTTGCATGATTACCCTTGTGGTGTACTTTTACCTGGATGGCTGGATCCATGCTCACAGCATTGGAGTTCTAATTATTTACATGCTAGGTAGCTATTCTGTTTTCTTCAGAATAAGAGTTCATGCTTGTAGTATCACTGTATGAGTCTGGCATGCTTGCCTTCTCTAGATGTTAGTGAACTCCTCGAAAAATATTCGACCAGTTTTGTTCTGGTCACAGTTACTGTCTAAATCACATCACATGACTATGCTTAATATGCTCATCTTGTAGTACTCCTTAATAGCACATTTTTTAACCTTAATCTATTTTTTACTTTGCACTGGTAAATGATAGGTACCTAGTCGTGATTGATAGTTTATGGGACGAAGATGATTGGTCTATCATCTCACGTGTCTTGCCAAATAATGATAATGGTAGCAGAGTAATTACAACAACTCGAATGAAGCATATAGCTGAATTGTGTTGCTCAGGCTATGACGAGCTGATATATGAAATTCAGCGTCTTGGATACCTAGATTCGAAAATGTTGTTTTTTAAGCAATCTATTGGTTATGAGATAAGTTGGATTAATACATCTACTGACGGTTTTAATGAAATCTTGAAGATGTGTGGTGGTACACCTTCAGCAATAGTAAGTATTGCTCCATTTCTTCGAACCGATGTTACTGCAACAAAACCATGGCAGGAGCTGATGAATTCTATACATTCTGCTTGGAAGAAGACAGCAATAGTGGATGTGAATATTCCTGGTTTTGATGACTTGACACATATTCTAAGACTTACCTATTTCCACCTTCCTATCACCCTGAAGGATTGTTTGCTATACTTAGCTGTGCATGCTAAGAACCAACTTATTTATAGGACTACTACTGTTAGGAAATGGATTGCTGAGGGATTTATCTCTGAATGTGGGAGGTCTACTCCTGAAGAAGTAGCAAGCCGGTACTTTGATGAGCTCATCAGCAGGAACTACATTCAGCTGGCAGAATATGGTAACTATATTGAGGAAGAGATATACAAACTTAACTATGTGGTGATGTATGTTCTTAGACAGATATCACAAGACATGAATTTTGCTACTGTCTTGTCTGATATTAGTATTTCAAGTGAATATGAGGATTCGATCCGTCTGTCCATCCAATGTTCTGGCTCAGAACTTTCAGTTAGCACAGAAAAGATGAATCTACATGGTATACGTTCCATTACTATAACTAGTCCTGCAAAGCTTCATTTGACCAATGATCTTGTGCATCTGCGGGTATTGGATGTAGATGGCTGCAAGGATTTGGACAACTCTGCTATGGATTACATATGCAAAATGACACTGCTGAAGTACTTGAGCGTCAAGCATACACAAGTCAGTGAGATCCCTCCAGAAATCAGGGAACTGCAATATCTGGAGACTCTTTATTTTGGTCAAATTCGTTCCCCTCGAGGACTTAAGTTGCCTGCAGGAAGTGACCAGTTGAAGTCAATGAAGGCGCTTGGTGCTATTGATTCAAGAGAATGGTCTGCAAGTGCGATGGAGGAGATCAGTGGGCTGATAGGAGTAAGAGAGATTGAAGTAGTTTTGCATGATAGACCCGCGGACAAGGAACATAACGATAAGTTACTTTCTTCCATAGGCGAGGCAAGAATCTTGAATACCTGATAATTTATGGTGACCACAATCCAAGTGACGACCTTCCTGTATCCCCCTATTTTCCTATACTTGAGAGGCTGAAATTAGAAGGAAGATTTATGAAAGTTCCCCGGTGGATTGCCCAGATTACCACTCTCAAGAAGCTACATGCCAGAG
The DNA here is from genome assembly GCA_947311845.1 of Poa pratensis. Classification (NCBI taxonomy): domain Eukaryota; kingdom Viridiplantae; phylum Streptophyta; class Magnoliopsida; order Poales; family Poaceae; genus Poa; species Poa pratensis. Next base: position 4,765,122 of record CAMZMU010000034.1, read on the forward strand.
TCTGTAAGCTAGATCAAGATGATCTGAAGATACTTGGAGGATTGCCAGTTCTGAGCACTCTTGCACTTGAACTGATCTGCATCCCATGGAAGAAGGAAGTCGCCATCACCAACTGGCTGAAATCAAACACTTCCACTGATCCATCTCCAACGGAAGAATCAAGTCCTGGAGGTTTTATGAGCCTTGTAGTTTTCAGTTTTGACTGTCGTGTGCCATGGATCACTTTTAAGGAGGGAGCTATGCCAAGGCTTAAACAGCTCCACCTGAAGCTCTATGCTTGCCCAGCTGATAAATTTCCTTCAGGTCTCAACAACCTTGACAGTCTTGAGAAGATTATCCTCCAGTACCCTTCAGTATATGCAAGCAGTTGCGGTGTCACAAAGGTAGTTGCTGCCATGAGAGAAGAGGCTTCTAACCACTGTAATCTGATTGGGCTTTCAGTCAATGGCTACCATGAGGTTTTCCTACCCAACACCAGGGTTGATCAAATATTAACTGGTATCGAAATCGAAGACGCTTCCAACCATGGTAACCCAATCGAGCTTTCTGTCAATGCAGACCATGAGGTGTTGCTGTCCAACGCCAGGGTTGATGAAACAATAACTGGCACCAAAATCGAAGAGGCTTCCAACCATGTTATTCAGATCGAGCTTTATGTCAATGGGGACCATGAGGTGTTGCTGTCCAACACCAGGGTTAATGAAAAAACAATTGGTACCGAAATCAAAGAATGCTACTAGCATCCCGCCACTATTTTTCATTGGTATGATCCAGTTTTTTCGTTTAACTTTACTGTGCAGTATACTCCTGTGTATTACCTCACGCATATATATTTACCATTATTTCTTTGTTTTTAGATAATTAATGAATGCTTTACTGTTGGCCTCTGCACCAAGATACTTTCAGTCTCCACTTCCTGTGCTGGGCTGCTGGCCAATGTTGGTTTGCTTCGTTCATCTGGGACCTCTCTTTATTCCTCGTCCGAATTCGGAGCTTTGGCTTTCTTGGTTTTTCAGAGTGGGTGTTTCAGTTTTTTTAATCTGGGACAACGAGGTCTGAAGCGTAGGTCACAACTGATGGTGATCAAGATCGAACTACCGATTTTCTTTGTGGTACTTTATTTATCGAACTTTTTTCTCGTCATCAAAGTGAGATGATGATAAGATTTACCCTTATGATTGTAATAAGACATGACGATGGCCAAGAGGTTTGCGCTAGATGGTGCCTTCAGGTGAGCCTATCTTTTATCGCTTTTGTATGCTTGTTTGTCGACTTTATTGTACTGTTTGGAAAGACCAATGATAAAACTTGTCAAAGATTGTTATCGTTTTGATTCAAATGCACGCACATTATGAAATGTGATATTATATGGTGCAAGCTGATCGTTTTGCATGTATAAGTTTGTTAATTGAAACATGTACTGATTCAAATGCACGTATATTATGAATGGGTGATCAGGTTGCACTCCAGCACATGCACTGATTTGCCTCCCCTGGAAGAAACATGTCATGAAGGTTTCACGAGCCTCCATATTTCACTTTCGACTGTCTTGTGCCATAGATCACTTTTGAGCAGGGAGTTATGCCAAGGCTTAAACAGCACCATCAGCATTTACTTCATTTTCCTCTCTATCAAAAAACAAATAATTTGGTTTGTTTACAAGATGCCTGGCTGCTGAGGTGGATAAAACGTGAGGCAGCTGATGGCAGTCCTATTTTTCATAAGGCTTATTAATATCGATGGCTCCAAAACTTCACCCATACGCGAAGCTCGTGACTAGGTTAGTCGCGATATTGGAGAAAATCCTTTTTTTTTGCATGTGTTTGCGCGATAATGGTCCCCATGAACTTCGTATTCCATTTCATTATTACGTGGGCACCCCGGAAACTCCAAATGGAGCCCGAGCTAATAGCTCGGTTTTCCAAAACAATTGAATCGGAATTTTCCTGTCTCAAAAAATTCTCACAAAATTCATACGTAGATTTTTGTCAGATTTTTCATTTTTGTGTAGCCCAGCGTATTACGAATTTTGAATTGAAACTTTATGTAGCGGTAGATCTCGAATTTTTCATTTTTGTGTAGCCCAGCATATTACGAATTTTGAGTTGAAACTTTATGTAGCGGTAGATCTCGACTTTTTTTATACCTCGGATTTTTTGTAGATTTTTTGGAAACAGAAAAATGTGGATTCAATTTTTTTGGAAACGAGCTACATGTACGTAGCTCGGCCTCCAAAACGCCACACTCGTGGGCATCCATCCTTTATGCTCTTCCATACTGCAAAATCATGGTCAAAAGAATTGAATTTTCCATCTCCCCTATTTTGTTCAACATTTTTATAGACATGCTTGCTTTGCTCATTGATAGAAGCAGACAACCAGATTCTGGTACCACATCTTCTAAAATACGCCGATGACACAATCTCACGAGTTCCTCGATCTGTGCATTCGAGCAACTTGTGACACTGAAGATGAAGCTTATGTCTTTTTCTTTTTATTGGCATATCGGCTGATTTATATATCGACCGATTTATCGGCCGATTTATCTTATCGGTCATGCACTGAGAAGTGATAAATCGACCGATTTATCGGAATATCAGAAGATATCTTGGACAGTGATCCTAAATCTAAATGATTTTGAATGACAAAAGTTTCAGGCCTGCCATGTGATTTTTTTTCCAGCTTGCTGTTAGATCCATGAGGGTCGAATTCAATGGCAAACATGAAAAAGTGACCCCAAAGTGAGTCAGTAACAGAATTCTGATTATCCCTGAGTGTGATTGCGGATCCCTGACAGGTGCACGCTTATACACGGATGAGGTGCATAACCTACCGCCTAGATGATCTCATCGGCTAATGTGGTGAAGTGACCTAGATGACATATCACTACGACAATGCTGATTACTACTGAGCGTGAACCCTCACATGTATAGCACTGGTCCTGAGATACTGACGGGAACCATTGCCGATAGTGCCGGGCAATGGCTGACGGAGACCAGACAGAATTTTTGGTCTGCTAGTTTTGGTCTATCTCTGGTAATGGTAATCTATCTATTAAAGCAAAATGAGTTAGTGTTTCGAGCCACCACGTTAAGCCACATCATCTAAATTAAGTTTAGGCGTTAGATCTAAAATATTTGGCTAAGATTTAACAAGAGATTAATAATTACGTAATCGTAATTTTCAGTTTGACACGCTCAATCTATATGACGTGGATCTCAAAGAAAAAACAATCGTGGATCTGATCCAACGTTAAACGGCCGGCCGGCCGGGAACCAGCTGAGTCCTTCTCATTGACGAGAAATCCAAACCTTTTTAACGCAACGGCCTGCCGAAAATCAGCTGAGTTCCTCTCATGAAAACAGTACAATTTTCACGTGCACATGACTCCATCGATGGCTAGGCATATCGAATCTAAAAAAACTGGGCATATCGTTCGTGTATAATTCATAGCATGCAAGTTGCTCCTCCAAAGAAAAATAGTTGTGTCACGACAAAAAAAGAACCTCTACTGCTCCAGCTAGAATATGATGGTACAGGTGAAACAGAAAGCAAATTAACTACTTTTTTAAGATTTGACAGTAAATATCAGCATTACATTTTTTTAGATTAGCATTCCATATTTTAGATGTTGATTTTTTACATATATTTGGTGGAACTTTATAAAGTTTTATTTCGACTAAACACCAGAACGCAGGTTAACTATGAACTGAGGGAGTACATTGTTTTTATGATTGAGTACACATAATTGACCAAAGTATGAAGTGGCAACACCTTAGTCGCATTATTGACTGGAACGTCCCTTACAGTAAAAAATTACCGGCTTAATGATACTCAGAGGGCTTAGTCAGCATATATTTATATCCGATGAGGCAATATTACGATTGAATGGGACACAAAGCGTCAAACCTTCAAAATTATTAAAGATATGACATTAGTCGACCCACTATATATCGACGGCGGTATCCCTCATATAAAATATTTTTGTTTAGTCTTACACATAGTGCCATGTCACCATATAATCTCGATTTGTATGTCATATTTAGTATCTACGGTGCTTCGATACAATCGCTAATCAGAGGACATGAAAAGCATGCACTAATTCTTTTGAATTATTCTGACGGATATGCTTGCTTTGTATGGTAAATATATTTGGAAAGTTATATGTGTCTTTCTTTCATGTAACGAAATCGACATAAGGGTAATTTTGTTTTAACCGGATTAGGAGTTTTGAACTATGCTATCCAAGCCCTATATACATTTTGCATAACACATAAATACATGTGACCAAGGTGTGTAGAACCGTTGAGTGAAGATCATGATAAGTTAAGAGTCTGGAAAACTTAGAGTAATACTTCTCTAACTTTGACTATGCAAATATAAACATATTAAAAAATATGCCTAGAAAAAGGTAATTTATCTTTAGGTGTATATTCATAAAAAAATGGCCAACTTTTCACCACGTTCATGTTTCTAGAACGTTGCACACTATGACATGGAGTGAGCAAATGAGAGGAAGAAACATCAGAATAACATAATTCTCACTATCTAATGTGACCTACCTCTACTAAGGAGGATAGGCCGTTTTATGTTAATTTAACATTTTTTAATCGAAGATAACTAATCTCCCACACTAATCTAGCATCATCTAAGAACTATAGTTCAGTTTATATATCCAACATCACTTGCATGGGTGTTTCAACATCTGGCATGATTTTTTCCCAAACATTTCAGATTGTCAAGTATGTTACTCGCATACGTACCTGATATTTTGCTTACCAAAAATTTGCAATAGTTTTAGAACAATTTTGTTTATTGTCATAAAATGGGAAATAATACGATATGAATGAAACACTATTTTTATTTCTTGAACACTTCAACCATTTACGAATGATGCCCTCGCATTTGCGAGGGCCACCATGCTAGTTCATAACAAAAATGGATTATGGCAGCGTATGAATAAATTAAGACAAGGGGTCGGTTATCCAGACTTGGTATCCTATGCCAAGTCTCACTATTATATTTGGTCATCTCTAACCACTTGCGTGTAATGTCTTTGCAAATAAGAGCGACTTCTTTCGGATTCCTAAACAAATGCCAGCCACTGTTATCTCTGAACTGTCCATTGTACTAGCACAGACAAAAATATGGCTGAAAACTAACAAGCAATTTGATTAATGTAGGGTCTAAATGCTCAATGATACTATAGTTATGCCTTGCGTGTTAGGCTAGCTATTAGCTGTTGTAGGTCAATCATCATATTGTCTGTACTAGCAAAAAATGCCCGTGCGTTGCTACGGGTGAACCTCATGTTTTTCACGTCGTAAAAGTTTGAAAATTTGGTAAGGCATGCCGCTTGTGTCACCGTCTGCGCACCAAAGCACGGTTCAAAATATGCAGGACTGTGCGTGAATGCCAATTGTTGTCAGTGCAGGAGTGCCCGTTCTCCCCCTCCTCTTGGATATTTAGAGCAAGTCCAGCGGGCTATGGAAATTTGACTCCCAAAATTTCTTTTGGTCTCCAAAAAGTTCATTCTCTATTTTTCTTTGCATTCCAACGCACTATCCAAATATCACTCTTTATATCTGATTTACATATATATTTTATTGATGTCTTGTAGTAACTACCAACCCCCACTCTCAAACAATACAACAAAGTATCGATGAAACACAATAATCCACATAAATAAAATAATAATAATTCATATACTTGAACTTTATGATACTGAACTCTAGCTCATCTGTCAGTTTTTTAAGATCATAGAAACAACATCAGTATAGTAGTACACTCAGTTGATGTGTCTCCACTCTCAAATAGTCAGAGATATTTGCACACACCAGCTGCTTGGTGCTGAGCAGAAGGAGATATCAGTAATGAATACGGAAATCAGGGCGACGATTGCCAGGATGCATGTTGATGGCACTTGTCCAGGCAGACGTTATGCTTGTCTTCTCAGATTCCTCAACATGCATCATAGATACTTCTTTAAGAGCTAACAAGTGCTCGAGGCCAGCAGGTGCGACCCTGTTCTGCTCCGATCCGCTGGCCCAGGACTTTAGCTCAAGCCTCTGAACCTTGGGCATTGCACCAGGCAGGAAAGTCAGGTCGGAAGCGTTCTCTAAGAACAAATCAAATTTTAAGAGCTTAAGCGTAGGGAATGCTTTCCCGGAGAAGACAATCAATTCACGTGGTGCACCCATGTGCCCTATCTCCAGGACACTTGGGAAGTACCCTATATCGAAGACACCTGTGAACCCTATATCGAGGACACTGAGGACGGGCAGAACCGCAAGGATACCAACACCATCATCTCGCAGATCACCAACATAACATTGTAGCTCACGGAGGCAACGGAGTTCCCCCATCCAGGTAGGGACCCGTGAAAAATAGCAGCTTGCTGACATGCGGAGTGTCTGAAGGCGGTAGGGAGATGGGGGAGGAGAAGATGGAAAAAGGCCATCTATTTTCCCCATATGGACACAGTCGAGCAGGAATTCTTGGAGGCTACCGAGTCTTCCCAGAGAGGAGCATAGAGCGTCCATGCGTTTCTTCTTCCCGACTGGACCAAATCTGCATACCAGAACTAGATATCTCAGATTGGCCAGCTCTCCAAGGCGCTTGATATTATTTAGCGTATTCTCTGAAAAGTCAAATCCGGTTATATGTTGCAGGGATTTCATATTGCCAATCCAACCAGCTAACAATCTTGATAGAAAAGCACGGATGAAGAAGCCATGCATGTAATGAATCCTTCAAGAATATATGTTTAGTGATATGTAAATACCTCAGATGGTACATTTTACACTGTCCAGTGAGGCGAAGAAAATCATATTCATGGACCTTCTCACTAAAAAAGACGCGGAGGAACTTGAACTCAAACTTGAACTCTGAATAAGAACCTCGCGGGCTGAACATCATAATTGTCCGGACTTGTGACATACTAATGTTCACGGGGAACGATCTGACATCAGAATCTTTCCTATGGATAGACAACCGGCGAATCTTGTAATCCAGTCCTGTAATGGCTTGTGGGTCGTCCACTATAGTGAAAAAATTCTCTTCTGCAGACTTAATCAGGATAAGATCAAGCATCATGTCATGTACTGTGCATGACGTCACTGACCCTTGATTGTCAAAATCTACTGCTTGAATAAGGCTCCTATTCACCAACTCATTGAAATAACTTCTTGCAACCTTTGCCACATCTTGTTCATTTTGTTTACTGATCATAAAGCCTTCAGCTATCCATTGGCGTTCAAGATTAGATCTGTCAATCTTATAATCCTCCGGATACATACCAAGATACAAAAAACATGTCCTGAGATGAGAAGGAAGATCTTTGTAGCTAAGGTTTAAGATTTCCCTCATCCTTTCCAATGTGAGATTTGTTACTGAACCTAGAGAGTCCCTCACATGTTCCCACCTTTCCTTTTGGTTGGGATTTTCACTTGCTAACATGCTAGATATACTAATAATTGCAAGAGGCAAACCACCACATCTTTTGAGAATTTCAACCGATGTATCTCTAAGCTCGACAGGGCAAGCTTCTTTGGAGCCAAATATCCTACCAAGAAACAATCTTCTCGAGTCTTTGCTGCTAAGAGGCTTCATTTCCAAAATGTGATCACTTCCATGCAAGCAACATGTCTTAGCCACATCATGAATTATGGTAGTTACTATTACTCTGCTGCCAAGATTATTTTCTGGGAAAGCACATTTTATAACACTCCATGCTTTTACATCCCATATATCATCAACTACAATCAAGTACCTGCCAAATTTTTTATCATAGTGTTAAAGTAAAATATAATATATGTAGTGTTAGAAAGTGGAAGTACTGGGAAACTACTATAGTCGGTTAAATAGTACTAGTGGCCAAAGAACAAAATTGCCACATTACTCCATAGTTAATTCCTCAAGGGTGAATTTTAATCAATTGTTCTAAAACAGAGTGCTGCAGGGCCTCTCAATCACACTCGATGTTACCTGCTCCATCACTGGGCACGATGACTCACGCCTATTCAACAAAATCTTCTAGACATATAAGGGCGGATGATGAGCTAGCGACTCGACTCGACACACACCGTTAACTTAATGAATTGAAAACTCCAACCATCTCGACTTGATAATTAATTGAGTGGGCTTGTTCATCTTTGTTAAAACTAACTGTCTCAATAAATTTGGTGCGCAAATAAAAAAACACAATCAACAAGAACAGCAACAAAGGCCCAAGTGAATGGAACCCTCTACTAGAGCAACGACACTACATCAACATGGAGCTCACTGCACAAGTAGTCCTTACGCAATATAAATTAATATGCCATTGACAATAATCCATAATATCGCCATTGCGAGAAAAACACGTTTAAAGGTACAATGAATTGTCCTAGACACCGCCCGACCCCTATTATAATGGGAAAGGACATGTGCTCCAACAAGGAAGAAAAAGCATGGAATAAATATAATCCTTGGTTGAGATGATCTTCATAACGAATCAGATTTATCTTGACTTAAGGGCGAACACATAACGCCTATATAAAGGATCTGAGACCACGGGGAAGAAAAAGCAACACTAAAACTAGGAAACACTCCTGAAGCTCTAGCCAATCTAGAGTTTAGACTATCACAACAATTGCCGTATGTAATCATTCACGTAGTATAAAGAAAAATAACATCACCATGCAGATGCAGGAAGTAGCAGTGTTACCCGCATTAGGGGCAAGAACCTGGACAATTTTTCAAAAAAACACAATGATCTTAGAATGACATATCTAGGAAGCTCGAATGAGAACAACTTCATATAGGCACCCATTAACCATTTCAATCCCAAAAGTGTATCATCACACAACACAATAGGCAGAAAATCATTATACAAGTGATGAGAGCACTCGGCACATGCAATATGTGTTGTGAGACCTATCAAAGACACACAAGACACAAAAAACACAAGGTATAATATATAACTGTTATTTTGTAGATATTTCTTCAGTTGGTCGAGAAGAATATTTAAATCACAATTATGAGAAGATGTGCCCCCAAGTTGAGACAATATGGATTGAAAAGTTTAGCAATAGAATTTTATGCATGAGATGTGACATGCTCTAATGGTGTATGTTTTTGTAAAAAAATTATACTTGTAATAATATAAATCGATGCAGATGACTGGGACATTCACTCCATTTCAAAGAAGTTAGTTGTGCTTATGTAAGTCCACCAAAGGTCATCGGAGTTGTTAACGCCATATGCATGTTTTTGTATCAAATTATATATTTTTGTTATTAGTACCTGGATAATATTATCATCATAGCTAGTGTAAATAGTATTGATATATACGATGCATGGGAGCGAAGAATCATATGTATGTAGGAACACATGTTATCAAACAAGAAATAGCTTTGCAGATTAAACACACTTCCCACTAGTAATATTAGTAAAGATCTACACATAATTTAAATTAGTAGATTAATATCTCTAGCAAGTTGGACTGAAAATAACAACATAGCAGCAGCCATTGATCATTTCGATCAGAATAGTGAACTAGCACATGGTTGAAAGACATAGAAAATCATTAAAAGAGTGAGAGAACTTTGTTACTTATCAAAGACACCCAACAACAAAAAAGACAAAGTATAATATGTACCTTTCATTTTGTAGATGTTCCCTGAGTTTGTCAAGAAGAACATTTAACTCACAATCATGCGGAGATGTTGTGCCCCCAAGTTGAGACAATAAACTAAGGAGAAGTTTTGGTTAAAATTTTCCTTCAGCCTACCATAGACCACATTGGCAAGTGTTGTTTTCCCTAGACCTCCAAATCCCACAATTGATACGATCTTCAGCTGCTTGTCCTCATCGGCTAGCAAGTTGAGAAGCTCATTCGTTGGCGCTTCCACACCAACGAGATTAGCTGCATCTTCATAGAGCGCAGAAACTCGTTGATCGATAACAACATTGGTTGATAAGGGAGTATCAGGATTATGTAGAGGGATACCAAGCTTGTAGCGTTGGCGCCCAGCACTTCCCTCAGTCACAAGGTTTTTTATGTCCTCGATCTCGCCAGCAATCTTGTGACGAACCCTCAGAGTTTTGAGGCGTTCAATAGTATTGCTGACGGACCTATCACCTTTCGTCCTCTCCCCAATGTTCTGCATGAAGTCATCGATAGTGTCCTCGATGTCATAAGACATCTCCCTCACTAAGTCTCTCCATCCCTTGGTTTGTGGATCTAGTTTGTCTAGACAAGAAAGCCCCTCAAGAGCATCCTTCATGGCAGTAAGCTCATCGCTGATGAACTTGACCTCTTTTTGCAGGTTCTTCAATTTAGCAAACTCTTCTCCCATGAGTGTGGCCAGTTTACCCAAAAGGGGTTTCATAACGCCGGTAGAAGCGCTCACCATTAGTCCGGCCATCTCTTGACGGCCACCTGCTTATCTTGGCTCCTTGTTATATATGCTCCTACAGTATATGTATGTTAATAGCAGTTACTTAATGAAATAAGATGGAAAAGAATCCTATCGATAAATACTACTTCTACAGCTTGTACTGCTGAAGTGGTCATCGGTTTGAAAATAATTCGCTCTACGATTTCACAACAAAATTAAAGTTATTTAATTAACATTGAGCTTATAGGGAGATTTAATTACCTGAAAGTTTGATCCTCTGCTAGCTTGCTTGGAGTAGATCGAACAGCGATCGATGAAGACCCGTGTGGGCTAATGGCGCCAGCGATGGATGCTGCGAGTGGTGGGCCGCCGATTGTGCTGATGGTTGAGAAGGAGAGGAAAATGCTACTCCATTGCAGGGTGAAGATGGCGAAAGAGAGAAGCAGACATAGACAACAGTGTTACTCTAAAATGAATCCCTCTTGTTGCCGTGTTGGCGTTTTATATTAGGTAAGTCAATCCTCACGCAGCTAGATGCACTCTGCAGTATTGGAGCCCGGCCAGTGTGGGATGCACCGTCCCAGGTCAGAGCTATTAATCATGCTTAATTACTCCAGTGGCCACACGATGCCCACTGTCATTTTCTATATTACTCCAGTAGCCGTAATGATCAAGATGGCGCCCAGTCTAAAACGAGATAATACTGCCCATGGCCAATCCATATATATAGGGGTAGCAAAATTTGGATCACTGCTTCTTATATTAGGGCTTTATGCTCTCTGTTTATACAGAAATATAAACCTATTAAGGCCTTTAAAGTTGAAGATTTGACCGCAAGTTTGTCTGTACAATGCTGCTTTTTCCAAGTATTGTGTAAGCTTGCAGTTATTCCCAGCTGATCCTTTTTCCTCAGAAATTGTACGACAAAGGCTTGTCCAGAACAAGTTTCACTTATTGTGAGAAATCATATAATACAGAGTAGTATATATATACTTGCTGATCGCCAGTTTCACTTACTGTAGAGAAATCATTTAGAATAGAGTGCAAGTTCAAAAATAATTCTCAATTGTCGTCCCTTGCTTTTGTATTTTATCAACACAGGATAGCAACACAAATTGGTAGCTGGGCTAAGATATCAGAGTGTAAACTGGGATTAGCAAGGAATTTGGGGTGGGTCCAGCAAGAGGAAAGGGGTAGGGTTACAGAGCAGAGGTAGGGGAAGAGAGCCGCCGTGCCTTCTGGATGAGTTGCTCGTTGACTCGTGGTGCGTACATGTAGCAGCGCCAAGGTTTTGGTTACCGGTAGAAAAAAATTCCCGAGGGTGGTCGGGATTTCCGGTTATCGCGGTTATCGGAAAATCCCAACCGGTTACAGGATGAATTTGAAATTCGAAATTCAAAAATTCAAAAAAATTGTTCCCAGTTTAACCATTTACCGAAAGTTTTCTTTGAAATTAAAATTTTCAGAATTTTTCGTCTGGTATAACCATTTCCCGAGGGTGCTCGGGATATCCGGTTATCGCCCGGTAACCGTATTTCCCGACTGATAACCAAAACCATGAGCAACGCCGACTCCTGGCGGGTCGTCTGGGCCGAGCCCATAGTCGATGACCCATGAGAACGGCCCAATTTGGGGCACATAGGGGCGGGTGTTAACATTTTAACTGGCAGGTGCGTGATGAAATAACATTATCAATGGTCCTAGGACTTTTCACTATGCCCATAATATTTTCCAATTCCATTTGCTGATTAAATTTAAATCAATTATCTAGATAAATGTCTGCACAGGCAAAACAATGTTTGCGGACATTGTGCACAACTGAGTGTATCATAGATAAGATTTAATTAGCTGAACAGGTAGAGTACTTCCTTTGAATCGGTTCCACACATTGCAGCTGTCGGCGAAATAAGAAAATAAATATGGGGAGCCCAGATGCCAGTTTATCCTGCTTACCTTACGGGCTCGCCACTCAAAGCCACCGCATATAGCTGCTGAAATAGCCGCTCGATCATCTACAAGTGGTCATAACATGATGCTGTAGTACAAGTGGACAAGTGGTCATTACTAACTCTCATTGATTAATCATCTAAATCCACGCCTACGGAGATAAACAATGCTTGCTGACAGCAGTTGGAATCGATTTCAAACATTGCAGCTGTCGACGCGAATCAAGGAAATAAATACGGCAAACCTAAATGCCAGTTCACGCTGCTCACCTCAGTTGTGGCCGCCGCATATAGCTGTTCAAATCACCCTCAATCGTCAGCGCTCATCCCACCGCCCGCCGCCGCCGATCGAGCTGGACGTACAATGGCAGTCGCGGCTCGATGGCCTCGCCACCGCTCGCTGCAGATCGGGCGGCGGGCGGCCGAATTTGGCTGCTGTCATTAGAGAAGAAACGAGCGCGAATCCGAGTAATGTTTTGGGGATTATTAAGGGGAAGAAAGGGGCCCAGACAAATAATGGGGATGATTTTTCTTGAGCTTGCGACGACGGAGTATTCTTTTGGTCTTTTTTTCTATGAGCCCGTGAAATCGAACGAATATGAACTGTCGATTTAGTTTTTGTTTTTTTTCGAATAATCTTAATTTACGTTGAACGGTTCACAAAAATGATCCAGACAAAGTTGATCCAGCGCTCGATGCGTCAAAGTAGCTGGCTTGCACAAGTAGGCACTGCTTGTTAGCGTAAAATGTTGCCGGCGTATCTCATGTATATGTGCTCAGAGCATGAAGGCGTGTCGTAAATTTTAGGGTCCGGCTATGTCTGAATTTATTGAGATTTTACTTCAATTGAGACTTTACAAAACTTTACCCCATTGAGACTTAATTGAAACATAATTTTTTATATAGGAAACGTAAAAAAGGAAATATAGGCACAAACTTTTTTGTAATCTTGTTCTAGAAAAACAGGTCGCATTTTCTGTAATTAATAGCCTCCAACTAAGAAGCAATGTGGACAAGCACCAAATCTTCAAATTTTATTTCGCAAATTATTAGTTGGTATTCATTAATGGAACATTCGCAATGATTCACCGTCACCTCTATATCATGCAAAATGATGGAGCCATTTTGTGAAGCTACAGGAGAGAGTAACAACCTTGCCGAACACGACCATAATATCTAATTCAAGGAGCATGCACACCATGGCTTGGTAGATTTCTTCCATGCATATTGACGTTAGCTTGAGAGGCAATCGGGAACAGAGGCATCCTACTAGAACAGTTGGGCGTGGACAGCTTGCCCTTATTTCTGGGCTCGAAACGAACTCGGCGAGGATCATCCCATATACAAGTAGGCCCGCGGGAGGAATAGACCGGGCCAATCTGGCAGATTTGACATATTAGGTCTGACCCGAACTGGCTCGAGGTCTGGCCCGAACCGATGCAAGGCGAAGGCCACACGGTCATCGTTAGCGGAATGCGAAAACCAACCGCGCTACATTAATTGAGTAGTACTGCACCTTTTTTTTTCCAACCGGGCTGACCCCTTTCCATTATTAACATAACGGAATACATTGTTTTACGAAGCCAACAACAAAAAGAACGAAAAAGGGGAAAGCGAGCTGGGGCAGCAGCAGGAAACCCACTGAGAATGCTCGGTCTCGAGCAACCTGCGGGGCAAAAACCTGCTGCCACCAAAAATTCGCAACGTAACCGATCAACAGCCATACAGGTTTACAATTCTCAAACTGACCAAAACATCTAGAGAACTAACTGCAACCGCCAAGACACCCACCAAACGACCACAAGAGACCAACCGAAGCACCAACAAACTGCCCCACACTCCACTTCTTCCGACGTCCCAGATCATCACTTGTACTTGAGACGTAGCATCCCCTGTGCATCTGATGTAGGAGTAGACGAGCTGCCAGCCATAATCTCCTTGGCCTTCTTGACCAGCTGCTCTGCTCCCGCACAAATAGCCTCCTTGTCCTCTATCTTGTACAAACCTGCCCAATGTTTTAAAAAAGCACAAACTGTAAACACCATAGTCACAGGTGATTTTGTTTCTGGTGGTCCAAATCGACCAACATACAGCAGCAAGCAACATAGTATAAAATTTCTTCCCACCAGGCCAAAAGGAGTAAAACCAAGTGAGACATTGCTAAACCGAGGAAGGAACAGTGTTAGTCATAAACAAGGAACCAATGCAGCCCCACAAGACTCTAGCTGAACAACAACCAAAAAATAAATGTTTTTTCGACTCAGCCTATTGCAAAAAGAGCAGGCAGGATTTCCTAACCACTTCCTTTTTTTCATATTATCACGTGTAAGGATGGCATTTTGCATAATCTGCCACATGAAGATCTGAATTTTCAGCGGTAGTTTTGCTTTCCAAATCCATTTATAATTGGGCCCAACAGATGAACTTCCTAGCAGCTCATAACAAGATTTTGTGGTAAACTGTTTATTAGGAGTCCTATTCTAGACTACAATGTCTTTCTCAATACCCAAATGCACCGCTCTTGCTTTTTCCACAATGGAATCCCATCGTCCTTGTATGGCCGTATAAAGCTAACGCCTAAAAGGAATAACAAAATCCCTCTCCACACATTCTTTGAAAGTAATCTCAGGGAGCTGACATATATCAAACAATTGAGGAAAAGCTTGCATTAAGGGAATTTTATCAAGCCAAGGATCCTTCCAAAACCGTGTCAGTGATCCATCATTAATTTTTATGCCTCTACCAACAAGATAAATACCTCTAACCTTCATAATAGCTTTCCAACAGGGGAATGAAAAAACTTTGGTTTAACCGTGGTAATGGTTTTATTCCTCAAGTATTTGGCTTTAACTATTTGCTGCCAAAGCCCTTCTTTAGTCTCAAGTTTCCACCACCATTTAGTCAATAAACTAAGGTTTTGTTTGCGCAAATCAGGAACTCCCCCTTTCTTTTTAGATTTAGCAATTCGCTTCCATTTCACAAGACGGTATTTTTTCTTTCCAGTTATCCCTTGCCAAAAGAATTTCCTCATTTGTTTAGTTAGTTTCTCAATAAAAGTCTTATTTAACAAGAACATAGATATATAATAAGAAGGGATCCCGGCCAAACAAGCTTTTAAAGGAGTGAGTCTACCACCCGAGGAAGCATTCGCACAAATCCATGCAGCCAATTTTTTAAATAAATTTCGCATCAACAAAATCCCAGTCCACATTTTTGAGATTCGAAAAGGTGACAGACATGCCTAAATATTTCAAAGGTAATTTAACAACCTTACAATTAAACATATCCGCATAAAAGGAAGTAACTTCATTATCAGCACCAATAGTAAAAACCTCACTCTTCATATAGTTAATTTTAAGGCCGGACATAAGCTCAAACGTATAAAGCAACAGTTTCAAATTAACAGCTTTATCAGGATCATGAGAGATGCACAAGACTGTGTCATCAGCATATTGCAAAACTGCAATGCCTTTCTTAATTAAATCAGGAGCTAAACCTCAAATAAGCCATTTCTTTGTGCTTCCAAAATAATTTTTGTAAGCACTTCCCCTGCCATATTAAAAAGCATAGGAGACATCGGATCCCCTTGCCTTACCCCCTTGGCACTTTGGAAATAAGGACCTAACTCATCGTTTATTTTAACCGAGACTGTACGATTATGTAGAATCTTAGCAATCCAACTACAAAAGGTATCCGAGAAACCTCTCTTCCGAAAACAACTAAACAAAAAATCCCAATTAACTTTATCGTACGCCTTCTCAAAATCCAGCTTAATAATAACCCCCACTTGTTTCTTAACATGTGTATGATGAATAATCTCATGAAGAGACATAATACCATAAGTAATATTCCTATTCTTAATAAAAGCATTCTGCTGCACACTAAACAATTTAGGAGCCAATGGATCCAAGCGAATACATGAGGTTTTTGTTAAATGCAACGAAGCAAACAAATCGGTCTGAATTGTTGAATTTTATTAGCATCATTCAACTTAGGCAAAAGGGTTATCACACCGTAATTCAGTCTATGCACATCAAGGATACCTTTATGAAACCAATCAAACATATGCATAATATCCGGCATAACAATATCCCAACATTGCTGAAAAAATTCAATAGGAATGTTATCGGGCCCAGGTGCTTTATTTAACTTCATTGAAAACAAGGCATTTCAAATTTCCTCTACCGAAAACGGTTTAATTAACAAGTCATTATCATACGAATTTAACCTCTCATCCTCATTCCAGAGATTAGAGGAAATCTCAAACATATTATCAGGAGCAGGACCAAACAGCTCCTTATAATACTCCGTAGCATGGTCTAATAAATTTTTTGTCCCCTCAATTATAAAATCATTATGGGTTAACGAATGCATGTTATGCTTCCTCCTCTTCCCATTCGCCACCCCATGAGAAAAAGCCGTGTTGTGATCCCCTTGTAAAAGCCACTTCTCATTTGACCCCTGGTACCAATAATTTTCCTCATAAGACAACAAATCTAACAACACACAATTGATCTCATGTTGCCTCTGCATTTGGTCAGGCGATAGGATACTAACCTCTTCTAACTTTTCAAGGATATCAATCTCAGCCTGAAGCTCACGTTTAATTTTTTTATGATGTCCAAAAACATTAGCACCCCAACCTTTAAAAAACTTCTTAAACCTTTTCAACTTAACATTAATAATATCAATAGGATCCTGACTATTAACAGGCTTCCCCCAAATCTCATTTACTTTAGGTATAAACTCGTCATTCTTAAACCAATTAGTATCAAACCTAAATTGGTTGTTTTGCCCTGGGTTTTTCCCACATCCAGAATCCAATAAAAGCAAATTATGATCAGAATTATTTCTCACCACTTTCCTTACAGTGACTAAAGGAAACATGCTCTCCCAACAGGAAGACATGAGCACTCTATCAAGCTTAACAAGGGTCGGTAGGTTTTGATTATTAGACCAAGTATACAAACCTCTAGACATAAAAATTTCACGCAACCCCAATGTATGAATAATAGAATTAAAAATATCTGAAATGTACGTCTGCGTGCGTCTAAAAAACATACATCTGCGAGTTGTACCTAGAAGTACGATTTCGCTGCATGCGGTGGAAGTACGTACACGTTGCACGCCCGTGCTGCACCTAAAAGTATACCCGCGTGCATCTGAAAATACGCTCGCGCTGCAGGTGAGAGTATAAGAATGAAGCGTGCTACTTTTCAAAGAACGAAAAATGTAGTTATGAAAACCTATCAATATGTGATTTAGTTTTAAAGATCTCGACGCAAGAAACTTAAAATCGAAAACGGGTCATAAGTCAGACAAACGGTTATTAAGATACTTTGTTTTGCATATTTGGTTTTGACAAATAGAATGGAAATATTACACTGTGTCCCTCCTGTGGCTGTTTCTCTCTCCTCCTTATCCCACTTTTCTTCTCCTTGTGACACGGGCGTGCAGACAAGCAGCGAGGGACTACGCGAAAGAGGAGGAGGCGACACTTGGCGGGTGACAACGGTTAGAAAGACCTTTCTAAAGGTTTCGAGGCCACTTGGGCCGTAGACATAGCCAACCTAAAGGAAAGCACTGTGTCTAGTCCACATTCGTTGTTCGGCAGTGCGCTTCGTCTCCCGATGTCCTTGCTTGTTATTATGCAATTTGCTCAACTTCTCAGTTGTTGTTCATTAGACATTTGCTAGGTGATTGACCAAGTCCCAAAGTTTGTTTATGTTCTTTTAAGCCCCTGACATTATTCAGTTAGTCGATGAAGCCCCTAGCGTCATCGAGGACAATCACCACTTGTTCGTCTCATTCCCCCGTCTGCAGCTGGTGTCGGCACGCACGCGGCGGTGGTGCCCGTGGTACCCCCACGTCGGAGGGCCTTGTAGATTTCAAGAACATGAAAAAAAGCTCCAAGAAAATGGTCCGAAAAGACCGGAACACCATCCAAGTCAAGATAAAAACAATAATACGCAGACACGGAAACATTGCCACTTCCACAATTCCCTACCCGACTCACACGTCACAACATCATGCGCCATCTTCACCACGATCCCTCCGGTGTTCAGAGTGCAATTATGCGAGTGCAACCGTTGTTGTTGCTCTGTAGCACGTGGGCTCTATTTTTCGAAATTAATGGCGTGGGCTATGGGCACTCGTCCTCATCGAGTGATGTCATGCCCGTACATGGTCACTTCGTCAGCAAGCATGTGAAAACCTGCAAGTAATTAACCTGCACGTCTTTCATTTAGGTTATGGGACCATGAGGGAGTAGATGCTAAAGTGACAAGCACGACGACTTGACGAGGGCGTACGTACAGCCCAGGGGCCAGGACCAGGCCGCATGCAGGATATCATGTGCCATGTTTACCTTGGAGGAGTTTTTCCTGCATAAATTCACGAGCTCGGTCGTTGCAGGATTCAGAACATCACCAACATCATCAGCTAGCATGGCAGTAGTATCCTACTTCCCCACTCGCCTAGTTCCCCGAGCTCTCCTCGTCTTCCTTGTGTCGTTACCCATAATCTCTTCCAACTCCGACCGGCACTTCATCCACGGCGGCGAACACGTTGCCACCTCAAGGTCCCCGGCATCTCATGAACTGAGCACGTCGTCACCGCCGCGGTCATCTCAACATGGGATTCGGCATCAAGTTCCCATGCCGCCATTGGGATTTGTTGAAACGAGGCAAGCTACCGTTACTCCGTCCCTGTTGCCGCGGTTGGGCGGCCATGCTGTGCCGTCACGTCCTCCTTGGTCGCCGCGGCCTGATCCACGCGACGAAGCTCCAGTGCCCCCGTTGGATTCTCTTGGACTCAGGGTTCCTGGCTCTAAATTGCATGCACCACTGCCGGGACCGTCATACAGTACCGGGGATCATGTGAGAAGCTCTTTGCAGCCACCGCCGCCGCCGGAGACGGGAGGAGGGAGAAATAGGCCATTTCGTTCTTTCCCACGGCTGCTGCCGCCAAGATGATCTCGTAGCTACATGGCCTCGGTGACTCGTTTGCATGACTGTTCATTTGGCTGGAGATGCCTCCTTATATCCTAGTGATATTGAGGAGTTCGTAGTGTTCTCTACCTCTAAGAGAGTTCTCTAGTTTGTGTTGTTTTATAGTGTTCCAAATTCCAGCGGTAGTACCGCTGGGTTAAGCGGTACTACCGCTCGAGAGCTGCCGCCACCGCTACCGACGCCGCTACCGCCAGAATGGCCGTCTGACGCGCTTGTCCGGTACCGACTGGTACCGCTGGCGGTACCGCCGCCGGTACCGCTGAGGTGGGAAGAGCCGAACCAGCCCACCCCAGCGGTACTACCGCTGGGATAAGCGGTACTACCGCGTGGTGGGATCGATTCCGGGTTGGACTGCAGCCGACCTAGGGTTTTATGCTTCTATATATTCCTCTTGTAAGCCGCCGTTTTGGGGTAAGCCACACATTGTAAACCCACGGCGTTTGTAACCTCACCCGATATAGTGAAGTATTGCTGGCTGGCGCCCGTGGTTTTTTCCTCTCCTTTGTTTGGAGAGGTTTTCCACGTTAAATCTCGTGTCCCCTTTGGTTTGATCGTTCCGCTCTTCGTCGTTTCTTTGCTATCGTTTTAACAAGTGGTATCAGAGCCCTGTTTCAGATCTGTTTTCAGATTAGGGTTTTGGATGGCATCGATGAAGTTCGATCTACCGGCGCTGGACTACAAGACGAGATTTTCGCTGTGGCAGGTCAAGATGCGTGCGATCCTCGCACAGTCCAATGATCTTGACGAGGCGCTGGAGAAATTCGGCGACAAGGATGCGGCGGCATGGACCGCCGATGAGAAGCGGAAAGACCGTAAGGCTTTATCGCTTATTCAACTTCATCTATCTAATGATATTCTGCAAGAAGTACTCCAGGAGAAAACCGCAGCGGCACTGTGGGCTAAGCTGGAGTCGATCTGCATGTCCAAAGATCTCACCAGCAAGATGCATGTGAAGATGAAGTTGTTCACGCACAAGTTGCAAGAAGGTGGTTCGGTAATGAATCACTTATCGATCTTTAAGGAGATCGTTTCTGACCTAGTGTCGATGGAGGTAAAGTACGATGATGAAGATCTAGCACTTTTACTTCTATGCTCGCTGCCAAATTCCTTTGCAAATTTTCGTGATACCATACTGTTAAGCCGTGATGAACTAACCACCGCGGAAGTATATGAGGCCCTGCTTGCCAGGGAAAAGATGAAAGGTATGGTACAGAAAGAGGAGTCGTCGTCCTCCAAGGGCGATGCTTTGCAGGTCCGAGGGAGGCCTGAGCAGCGAGATAACCACTACCACAACAACAACAGAGACAAGAGCAAGGGTGACAGAGGTCGCTCAAAGTCTAAAGGCCGTGACAAGTTCTGCAGGTATTGTAAGAAATCTAATCATGTCATTGATGATTGTTGGAAGTTGCAGAACAAGGAGAAAAGAAAAGGTACTTACCAACCGAAAAATAATGAAGGTAATAATACCGGTGAGGCTGATGTTGTTGATGGTAGTTCTGATGGCGATGCCTAGCTGTTTTAGCTGCATGTGTTTCTCGTCAGGATGAATGGATTCTAGATACTGCATGTTCTTTTCATATTTGCTGTAACAAAGATTGGTTCAGTTCTTATGAGTTAGTGCAGACTGGAGATTTCGTGCGTGTGGGAACGACCAACAATGCAACATTGTTGGTGTTGGTCGTTCAGTCAAGACACATGACGGTATGACACGCACGTTGACGGGAGTGAAACACATACCAACCATGGCAAGAAATTTGATCTCGCTCAGTACCCTTGACTGTGACGGGTACAAGTACAAAGGAGGAAATAAACTCCTAAAGGTATCAAAAGGTTCTCTCATAGTTATGGTTGGTGATATGAATTCTGCTAAGTTATATGTTCTTAGAGGTAGCACGTTATCTGGTACTGTTGCTGCTGTTTCTCATGATGACGCTAGTAAAACTAACCTTTGGCATAAGCGTCTTGGACATATGAGTGAACTTGGTATGGCAGAATTGATCAAGAGAGACTTGCTGCAAGGATGCAGTTTGGGTAAGATGCAGTTCTGTGAACACTGCATTTTCGGTAAGCACACAAGAGTTAAGTTTAATGCTTCTGTCACACCACCAAAGGTACACTTGATTATGTACATGCTGATGTTTGGGGGCCATCTCGTAAGCCCTCTTATGGTGGTGCTCGTTATATGCTTACCATTATTGATGATTACTCTAGAAGAGTTTGGCCTTATTTCATGAAAAATAAGGATGATACGTTTGCTGCTTTTAAAGAGTGGAAAGCTATGATTGAAAGGCAAACAGAAAGGAAGGTGAAATTACTTCGTACTGACAATGGTGGCGAATTTTGTTCGAATGCCTTTAATGATTATTGCAGGAAAGAAGGCATTGTCAGGCACCTCACCATCCCGTACACGCCTCAGCAGAATGGTGTAGCGGAGCGGATGAACAGGACCATCATCTCCAAGGCTCGCTGCATGATCTCCAACGCTCGCATGAGTAAGCGTTTTTGGGCTGAGGCGGCTGCCACCGCCTGCTACTTGATAAACAGGTCACCATCTATTCCCCTCGACAAGAAAACTCCCATTGAGGTATGGTCAGATTCTCCTGCTGATTATTCACAGCTTAAAGTTTTCGGCTGCACTGCTTATGCTCATGTTGATAATGGAAAGTTAGAGCCGAGAGCTATTAAGTGTGTGTTCATTGGTTATGGTTCGGGTGTAAAAGGATACAAGTTATGGAATCCCGAAACTAGCAAGGCATTTATGAGCAGGAGTGTTGTTTTCAATGAATCTGTTATGTACTTTGATAAGTTGTCCTCAGATGTTTTGCCAGATTTTTCTGAGGAGCAGGTTCGTGTCGAGGTGGAGCACTCTGTTGAAAAGGAAAATGTCACTGTTGACAATGATGGTGCTGCTACTTCAGATGATTCTGATCCTGATTCTGCTGGTTCTGATGATTCTGATTCTTCTGATTCTGATAATAATAATGTTCAGAACTCACCCCCTGTTTTGCAGCCACAACAGTCTATTGCTGCTCGTAGGAACAGGAGGAATTGTGGTCCTCGACCACGTTTAATTGAAGAGTGTAACATTGTTGATTATGCTCTGAGTTGTGCAGAACAGGTGGAGCACGGACATGAGCCGTCCACCTATACTGAAGCTATTGGTTCCGGTGACCGCGAGAAGTGGCTTGCTGCTATGCAAGAAGAAATGCAGTCACTCGATAAGAATGGCACATGGGAAGTTGTGCGCTTGCCTAAGAAAAAGAAGGCAGTCCGCTGTAAGTGGATCTTCAAGAGAAAGGAGGGTTTATCTCCTAGCGAGCCTCCGAGGTTTAAGGCAAGGTTAGTTGCAAAAGGCTTCAGTCAAATTCCAGGTGTTGATTATAATGATGTTTTCTCTCCAGTTGTTAAGCATAGTTCAATTCGTACATTCTTTGGTATTGTTGCTATGCGTGATCTTGAGCTTGAGCAGTTAGATGTAAAGACTGCGTTTCTGCATGGAGAGTTGGAGGAGGAGATATACATGGACCAGCCAGAAGGGTTCATAGTGCCTGGTAAGGAGGATCTTGTGTGTAAGTTGAAAAGGTCCTTATACGGTTTGAAACAATCTCCTCGTCAGTGGTATAAAAGGTTTGATTCTTTTATGTTGTCACATGGCTTTAAGAGGTCTGAATTTGATAGCTGTGTGTACATTAAGTTTGTTAATGGATCACCTATATACCTGTTATTATATGTTGATGATATGTTGATTGCTGCCAAGAGCAAGAAAGATATCGCTGCTCTCAAGTCACAGTTGAGTAGCGAGTTTGAGATGAAGGATCTTGGTGCTGCTAAGAAAATTCTAGGTATGGAGATTACCCGTGACAGAAATTCTGGTTTGTTGTTTCTTAGTCAGCAAAATTACATTAAGAAAGTTCTTCATCGTTTTAACATGCATGATGCAAAGTCTGTTAGTACTCCTATTGCTCCTCACTTTAAATTGTCAGCTGAACAATGTCCTAGTACGGATGAGGATTTTGAGTACATGTCTAGAGTTCCATATTCTAGTGCTGTTGGTTCTTTAATGTATGCCATGGTTTGCTCACGTCCAGATTTATCATATGCTATGAGTTTGGTTAGTAGATATATGGCTAATCCTGGTAAAGAACATTGGAAGGCTGTTCAGTGGATTTTCAGGTACCTTCGTGGCACATCCAATGCTTGCCTCAAGTTCGGCAAGACTGATGAGGGACTCGTAGGCTATGTGGATTCAGATTTTGCTGCCGATTTGGATAAGAGGAGATCCCTCACAGGTTATGTGTTCACGCTTGGTGGTTGTGCCGTGAGTTGGAGGGCAACGTTACAATCTGTTGTTGCCCAGTCTACCACTGAAGCAGAGTACATGGCTATTGCTGAAGCATGTAAAGAATCGGTTTGGCTGAAAGGTTTGTTTGCTGAGCTTTGTGGAGATGATACTTGCATTAACCTGTTTTGTGATAGTCAGAGTGCTATTTACCTTACCAAGGATCAGATGTTCCATGAGAGAACAAAGCACATTGACGTCAAATACCATTATGTGCGTGATGTTGTTGCAAAAGGTAAGCTGAAGGTATGCAAGATAAGTACTCATGATAATCCTGCTGATATGATGACAAAGCCAGTTCCTGTTACTAAGTTCGAGCTTTGCTCGGGCTTAGTTGGTATCACTGTCTAGCCCAAGAGGCTATTTGGCGCCGAAGGTGTTTTCTTTGTTGTTTCAGGGTGAAGTTCTCTTCATGCTACAAGATGGAATTTGTCTCAAGGTGGAGTGTTGTTTTATGGTGTTCCAAATTCCAGCGGTAGTACCGCTGGGTTAAGCGGTACTACCGCTCGAGAGCTGCCGCCACCGCTACCGCCGCCGCTACCGCCAGAATGGCCGTCTGACGCGCTTGTCCGGTACCGACTGGTACCGCTGGCGGTACCGCCGCCGGTACCGCTGAGGTGGGAAGAGCCGAACCAGCCCACCCCAGCGGTACTACCGCTGGGTAAGCGGTAGTACCGCCGCGGTGGGATCGATTCCGGGTTGGACTGCAGCCGACCTAGGGTTTTATGCTTCTATATATTCCTCTTGTAAGCCGCCGTTTTGGGGTAAGCCACACATTGTAAACCCACGGCGTTTGTAACCTCACCCGATATAGTGAAGTATTGCTGGCTGGCGCCCGTGGTTTTTTCCTCTCCTTTGTTTGGAGAGGTTTTCCACGTTAAATCTCGTGTCCCCTTTGGTTTGATCGTTCCGCTCTTCGTCGTTTTCTTTGCTATCGTTTGTAACAGTTTGTATTTTCCTTTCAACTAATGGATATTCCAGGGATTCTATGTCTAGTCTGCGCCATGTAATATTCGGCAATAAAAATCTACGATATCTAGCGTATTTTCGGGATATTTGTGGAACGAATTAGTTGTGGCGTGCTGCCTTTTGATTATTTGTGGCGTTAATCGAGCTGGCTGCTATTGCTGGAAATCACTATCTCGGTGGAAAAGAAAGCCTGCTATTTCAAGATTCTTATACCAATACATTATAGGAGATTGACTAATGTGGAATGCAAACACGTCGTCATTGACTGCCTCAGAGCTTTGTGTGGTCTCTCTTCACGCCGCCAAAGGCGTGGCTTCACACGAACTCCTCGGCATTGAGCCTACCCACCTCATGGTGTCCCCCATAAATTAGCCATCCCCACCGATTTTCATCGCCGTGCCGCCAACGACGATGGTCAGATTGGCGAGCATCATGTCAACCGGTACAAGAATTTCTGCCGCAGAGTCGTTGGGTCCGTCGGCGTGTTCTTGCAACTTATTTGACTTATCAGACCGGTCATGGTCGTCCTCCATGGTCTCGCCTTCCTGTCCGTTCATGACAAAAATTCAAATTTCGATGGTATCCTGCTATTGGTTGACTACACAGACTATGTATTTGTAGGTGTTCGGGCTAATCCATTGTGGACTACGAAAAACTTTCGCAGTCAGAATTACTATCTGGACAATATATGGAAATGTAGGACTCCGATTATTGTTGATGTCAAGTTTACTAACTAGATAGTTAATGGAAATGGAGGGCTCCAAAGTATTGGCAGTAGTCAGATTTTCCTTATGGTTAACAAATGGAAATAGTCATGATACTGTGTCGTAAAGGAGGAACCATATATGTATGGATTGGTTGAGCTTTCGGAGCTGCTAATACTTAACAAGAAGTTAGCCGAGTGATACTTAGCCTAACCGAAAAAATATTCACAAAAGTTTATTGCATTCTTTTCCCTCAAAAATAGGTCCATCTGTTTTAATTAATATCCCCCAACTAAAAATCTACGGTGCCAGGCATCAAACCTTCACAATTTATTTGACAAACTATTGGCTGCCATGCATTAATGGAACAAGTGCAATGCGTTCTCTATATATATTGTAGAATGCTGGAACCATGTCGTGAAGCTAGCAGAGAACAACAACCCGACGGAACACAATAATCATAACTAGTTCAACGAGAATGCACTAGGGCTTCCTAGTCCTATTCATGCATATTGGGACTATCTTAGCCATCTACGTCGGCTTGAGAGGCAATCAGGTACTGAGGCATCCTACGAGAACATTTGTGCGTGTATAGTTGGCCCGAGTTACTCGGTTCGGCCCAAACTCGGCGAGTGCAATATGGCCCCACCTAGGAAGAGCTGGACTAGCTAGAATTTTTGGACTGTTTAGCAATCGGGCAGAGCTTGGCTCCTATCGGTCTGACCCTAACTGGCGACGAAGCCTACGCCAGCAGGCCGCAGTTCTTTAGTATTGCACGACAAGCCTTTCTCCATTTCCTTACCTGCTCAGCTAAGTGCCTTGATGTGGCTATTAATCATGGGGATAGGGATGGAAACGTGCATGCTATGGTCAGCGATGGTCATTCCAGCATCGGCAGCTACGGTCTAGAATCCAAAACCCAAAATCAAATGTACATAGAGGATTGTAGGACAACTCCTTTGCAAGTGGCTGCAAATTAATTAAGCAGGACTCAGACGTTACTAGTAAAGTTTAAATTCTCCGAAATCCTTATGCTTACTAGTTAATTACTTGATGCTCATATAGGTACAAGTAAGACCGGGTAGAGTGAGAGCGATTGTGGTATCCACATCAAGAAAATTAGAGTTATTCCTACTAGTTAACAACATTGTTCATAAATATATTTGGAAACTAAAGGTGCCCTCTAAAGATTAATATTTTTATGCAGTTCATTTATAAAATTTTATAATTACAAAACATAAGATCACCGAGCAAAAAGTAAATGGTTGCATGAAATATGTGTTCTATGTTGTTGGGTATTCTATTCATCCTTTCATCTTTTTTGTGCGGTAGAGTACAATGCTCATTTAATGGAAATTATCTAGAGGTTGGCCACGGGGTAAACCATATTTTCATCTTGAAATATTTTTTCTTTATAGTGCAGTTGCATACGCCTTAACATCTGCTTCACTTTAAAGCGAACATATGTAGTAGACTAGTTTTATGTTTGCTACCCACCTACAAAATTCCAACTCTTGTATGTTTCCCATGTGAACAACTTCTCGCTTTCATCATATTAACAAGAGAAAATGACGTCTCTCTGAATTAACAGGATTTGAATGATTTGATAAGATCTCGTTGAATTATCTGATCCTAGTTACAAGATCTTTCAACATGGGCTACTATTGCAAATTCGCCCGATCTATATGGCCAGTCAACAAAATAGTTTTAAACTTGTATCCACCACATAGTGTAGCGAAGGTTTTTAGCAAGTGGCTACATGATTGGTCATAATTTTAGGATTCTTTTTGGGACGGTAGAGTTTGTCGTTATTTGGTCGTTTTGGCTATGTAAAAATGACAAGGGTTTATTTTCTCTCTTATGCAGGTTATCTACCGGTGTATAGGTTTACTCTGTTCATGGTCAGTGATACAACACATGTGGAGTATCGAGACCTATTTAATGGAGGTGTCTACATTGTTAGAGACTACAACAAGGAGTATTAATACCTATTTAATGGAGGTTCTACATTGTTAGAGACTAAATCGAGAAAAAAAATTATCCAAAAGGGGTGGCCGTGTGGTTTACGGATTTGTCTTCCATCGCCTTAGGCAATCTACTGTTCATTAAGGATCCCTTGTTTTTTCCCTTTTAATGCTTTTGTCTATTTCAGACTACTTGCGGATGTGCATATTTATTAAGCAGAGGTTCGTGTAATTTTTCGAATCTTTTAAGCATCCTTTATAGAAAGAAGACCAAATAGAGTTTCAGTGTTGATAGACTCCCTCGCCGGGATGATGGACTTTCCCTTAACTTGGATCAGGAAATTTCCATGTGGTTCTGCTCAAGGAATTAAGATGACCGTCATCATGTAAAATATAGAAGAGACAAACAAAGAGTAATCTGTTCTATACGAGAATGACTTCTGGATGGCATTTGTATACGGGATTAGGAGCAAATTCATGGTCCGGCACCGGGAAACAGTGAAGCAAATATTGTTTCGTGAAAACAATCAGTGTGGTAGAAATGAGGTAGCCATGCAGGCGTCCGTTGAAGACACGTCCGTTTCCGGCGGGAAATAATGAATGACACATTAGCGTTCCCGGCACACATTGCAACATGTATGCCGGCTGTCAGGTGATCGATCCGTTGAGAATTTATTTTATTATTATTCATCGCATACACAAATACAAAGCATATGAGACGAGGAGGACAAGGACGACAGGGAGTTTTGTGACCCTCTCCGCGAGGCACCTGCTCTGGCAGAGAATGCCGATCACGCCGGGTTTGCAAACGAAGGGATCCTTGCTACTGTTGCGACGGCACGCGACTTGGTTGCACCTCCGCTCGCAGAAATCAGCCGGCGTCTGCCCCATGATACTGCTGGGGGCGCAGCAGAGGGTGGCGACCAGCAGCAGCACCGCGGCGGCGTCCATCTCCAGAGTGGTGGAGTTGGCCATGTTGAAGGGAGGGAGAGAGACCTAGTGAAGGCGAGGATAGGAGGAATGGAGGATGTGTCTCCTCGATCCACCAACTAGACTTCCTTTCGTTTCGTTTTCTCAGCACGGATGGAATGGCGTCCAACACGACGCGCGCCCGCGGATCATATCTTCACTGTCTAGTCCCTGGCGTCGTGTGCATGACTTGTTTAATTCAACCTAACTGTTGTTTTAATGGTAGTATATATGAAGCTAACTGCTGGCGGATCATATCCGATCCGATCGGATCACAACCGCTGGCTCTCCATGCATTGTCTGACTTCCATACCATATCTCCGCTGGCAGGCGTGCATGGCATGTCTAATTCAGCAACTACGTGCGTGCATGGCACGATGCTTCATCGAAGATTTATTGTTTATTTACTATTATTAAGCTAACATTCTGATCACGAAGTCCAGGCTAGCAGCACATCTTGCTCGGGGCGCAATCTATACTATAACTATACTATTTTTAAAAGATTTAGGTCAACCGCCGCCTCCTCCTCTCCTCTCCGTCGCCACCTCTGCGCTATGTCTCCGCCGCCTCCTTGGCGAGCCTCTCCTCCTCTTCTCATATAGTTAGTTGAATTAGTTTTGTGCAGTTTCATTTAGATAGATTTAGGTCTGTTCCGATTGATTTAGTTAAGTTTAGATCGATTTAAATTGATAGCTTGAGTTGTTGGATCAATAATGTACGTCCCACCATGGCTATGACTTCCGTCGGCGGCAATGGGAACACCACCTTTGAAGATTTGGATGCGGTACATTCATTTTAAGTTTAGTTTCATTCCATTTTTTAAAATTGTGACGACTTTGATTTCTTGGATTCAGTATGTGATTGTGTTATGTGGGATATGAAAACCGAGTTGAAGCATTTTATCGAAGAGTTAGAAACTAATTCGGATTGACACTGTTTTTCACAAGTTCTTTTGGTGTGTATATTTTTGTGCAAAAAAAAAAGGAAATCACGCCATACATTCTTTCGGGCAAAAAGATCCAAAGAGCCAGAAGGTCACTAGTCACAGTTTGAAGCCGTGTCCAACTCTCAACAATCTGTGAAGGTCTCTAGGTCAGAAGTGGTGTCCATTAGACATGACGCTTCTAGGACTGCTTTCACGATCGACGGCAAAATTTTGCTCTTCTAAGTCTCGGTTTACACTGTCCTCTATGCCAAGGAAGCAATCAACATCCGCGCACCCCGCATCTAGGTTCTCGCCAGCAGCGGCGGCATGCTCTAGCTCCTGGTTATCATAAGCAACCACGTTCTTCGGTGCATGTGTTTCGATGAGTGTTCCTACTATCTCTGATGCCTCCTACTCCCCATGTAGTGCCACTATTTCCTCTACTCGTCCTCTCTCTCATACTCTCATATGTTTTTCTATCTGAAACTTTCAATACAGTATCGACCGGTTACTAGAGAACAATGTAGCTTTCTTTTATGCCTTGGTTGTGTGAACGTTGGATAGAATGTCGACGTTTATATATAGGAACACGTTAGTGCTACGTGCACTCCCTTTATTTGTCCTGACGTACACAAGGTGGTTGATCTGTGTCCCCAATTTTCTACTCCCAATTACTAAACTCAAGTAGATTAATGTCTACTCTACTCGTGTACCTCTATGTACTCTGCTGGTCTACCCCTATTTATACATTGTTTATTCAAGTCTTCTAGACAGTAGACACAGAAGGCCAAAGGATTAAATCTTCAGAAATCTGAGAAATTATTTGTGGGCATGCATTAATGTAACACGTACAGATGCACAATACTGCACCTCTATAGATTACTAAGGTGGAGTTGTTCTCCAAAGCTAGCAGAGAGCAAGTAGAAGCTTTTCCTTTTGAGTAATGCATCATTGTGGGGAAATCGCTTGGAACTAAACAAAGCCTTGTGAGTTGCGACATAGTTAGCTCATCGATCATGCTCCGGCATGTTCTTTTGATCTCTCCATTTACGGTTATAGTAGCTAGAGATGGGTTTGAGAGGCCGCACGGAACTAAGCCGTGTTGTTATCACTGCAATATTGGGTGTCCGGCCGATTTTGCCCGGCATTTTCTCAGCACAAATTTGAATTCCGCAAAAATTATCTAGGATTACTCCAACTTAAACGGCAGATGTTTCTTGGAAGTACCTATTAGGCAACTTTGGCACGACCATCATAGATCTTCAGTGATGCACATTAAGAGAGACTGCTATATATTTCTTGTGGTAGACGGTGCTTACACTTTTTGTTCGGAGTTGTATATTTTCTCACATAATGGGAGGTTTCAGATGTGTAGTGTGGCATGTTAGAAATTCACATATTATAATAGTTAGCTATATATAGAAATTATAGAGAAATATAAGTTTGGTAAATATATCAGGACAAACATGTAAGAGTCAAATAAGAAAAAACTACTCTTAATTTGGTAAGTACTCTTTCTGAGCATGGAGTAAATGATAATTAATACTTGAAGATATGTACTTGGGATACGCTTTCTTGTCATGAAGGCGCGTGCAAAGTAACAATGCCACACTATTTTTCTGTCGCCGGAGTCAGATAGCGGCGGCTCCATTTACCACGGTGCCATCTTCCGACCTCGTTGATCAGTCCACCGACCAATAATCCTGATCTACGACAAGCACGTCTACCTGTCTTCCAAGATAGTCGCCTGATTCAAACCATTACCTTGTCCAGCCTATCATTAAGCTCATGAGCTTCCATGATCCTTGTGTCTAGCCCAGCCATGACCGAATTGTTGTGTTTGATTTTGGCGGATTACATGGAAGATGTTTTTGTAGGCAGTCAAGCTAATCCAGGAGGGACTTGAAATCCTCCCATTGTGACCAAATTACTTACTAGCTTGTGTTAATTAACAGAAAGAAAGCGCATGCATGAAAAATTAATTTGAATGTTTCCCCGATATAGCTAGGTTGTTCCCTCTTCTTATGGCTGAGACTCGCTGCCACCGTCACAAACAGAGGGTAGTGTTGCCTTCTATTTGTTACATCACACCAAACGGGGTAGCTAGAAGGCCAAAGGACTAAATCTTATAACGCTTGGAAAATTATTTGCGAGTGTGCATTAATGTAAGACGTACATAGACACAATACTACACCGCTATAAATAAATAAGATTGAGTTGTTCTGGAAAGCCAGCAGAGAGCAAGTAGAACCTTTTGAGTAATGCATCATTGTGGGACATCGGTTGGAACTAAATAAAATATTCGGGACATAGTTAGCTCATGTTGATCATGCTCCGGTATGTCCTTTTAATCTCTCCATGCACCGCTATAGTAGCTAGATAGGTTTGAGAGGCAGCCAGGAACTAAATCGTGTTGTTATCACATCGACATTGGGTGTGCTGTCGGTTTTGCCCGGCATTCTCTTGACACGAGTTTGAATTTGCCAACATTGTCTAGGTTTAGTACAACTCAAATGGACGCAATTCCTGAGACACACATATTAGATAGCTTTGGCACGGTGGGGATAGCCCTTCAATGGTGCTAAGTAAGAGAGGCCACTATCTAATGCTTGTCCTAGATGGACTTCTTCTCTTCTTTGTCCGGAGTTGTTTATTTTTGCCCACAAGGCGAAGGTTCTAAACAGTATTGTGGCATGGCAGGAATTCACATATTCTAGTTAGTTTGTTATATATAAATGATACAGAAATTTAAGTTTGGTAAACAAATCAAGAGAAACCTGTAGGAATCAAAATAATTACTGGAAAAACTAAATGATGATTGAAAATAACAGATTATCAACAAGGCTGCGAAATAATCAGTGAATAAAGTAAAAGTAAGTACACTGAACACGTATACAAGGGTATACGCTTTCTGAGCTAGAAAGCGTATGCTCGCAATTTTTATTCCTCTCATTTCCACAAGGTAGGCCGGTCTGAACAGAGAGGCAACCTAAAACTAAGGAGAGTTGTTATCGCAATGTTGTGTGTTTATTGACACGGACTTGAATTCCCTAGCATTGTTTAAGCTTTCAACGTTCTAATTGGACATCATTCCTCAGAAGGCGACATTAGGTCGGCCCGGGCGATGGTAGCACTTTTATGATGTGAAGTCTGGGAGGCCTCTATCTTGTTAACTATCTTTGTATTTTTCTTCGGAGTCGCACAATATATTGCCCTCCAGTCCTCAATGGTTATTGCTTCAAGGCCAAAGAACTAAATCTTCATAACTTTGATCAGTCGCGACGTCCGACCAACATTGGCAAGATACAGATCTCCTGATCTATGACAAGCACATATACCCATTCGCCAAGACACCCTAGATGGCAGGCGTTGATTCAAACTGCTAGTTGATCGAGTTGTTGCTTCTGATGGAGGCTGCTGACACAGATGAACTTTTAGGTAGTCAAGCCAATCTAGTAAGGACTTGCAATCCTCTCATCATGATCAGATTACCTACTAGCTTGTGAGTTAAGAGAATGAAATCGTATGGAAGATCCATGCATCTCGTGAGTATATGTATCCAGAGCACGGAAATGGATTAGTCGGTTCAAGCTGAATTATTTTTATTTGAATGTCATTTCCACTAAATATGTCTAGATATGTCCGGTGCATAATGCCACTCGCTGGCAGCACCGCAATATTAGGGTGGCATCATCTCCTATTCAATACTACATCTCACCAAACGAGATAGCTAGAAGGACAAATAACTAAATCTACATAGCTTTGAGAAATTATTTACGGGCATGCATTAATGTAACACGTACAGACGCACAATACTACGCCCCTATAAATTACTAAGGTGAAGTTGTTCTCGAAAGCTAGCAGAGAGCAAGTAGAAGTTTATACTTGTAATAATGCATCACTGTGGACATAGCTTGGAACTAAACAAACCTTGGCGAACATAGTTAATTAGCTCATCGATCATGCTCCCACATGTCCTTTTGATCTCTCCGTGCACCGTTGTACTCCAGTAGCTAGATAGGTTTGAGAGGCATCGAGGAACTAAGTCGTGTTGTTATCGCAGCGATAGGTTTTGTCCAACATTCTCTTGACACGTACGAGTATGAACTTGCTTTAATGCAGAAGCTGAGCTCCTGCTGTTCTCTGTTAAAAAACAAATAAAAACTCTCACGCCAAACTTTCTAGCTAGAGAGTGAAACTGCTAAATCTTCATCAGTCATCACCTTGAAATTGTGGTTGGCATCCATTGATGTCAGCCTCTATAAATTGCAAATGCGTAGTTGTTCTGAACTAGCAAAGAGAAAGTAGGGGTTTTTCGTTTTAAGCAATGCCTCAATCATCAGGGTATATCATGACACTAAACGTAACTTGCTGTGTTGTGAACATAGCTAGCTCATGGATCATGCTCTCACATTATATTTTGATCTCTCCATACACATGGTAGTAGCTAGATAGGCTTGAGAGGCAACCAGGAATAATGGAATCTTGTTATTACAGCGAGATTGAGTGTTTCAGTTTATCCAAGTCGGAGACAAGTCATGGCGACGGTGGCGGGGCAAGGCAAGGCATCAGTTTCTAGGACACTTGGAGGCCAGGCCCGGATTCGGCGAGAACATTGGGTGCGGCGTGCAGGATGCTCGGATCGCGGCGGCAGCATTTGAGGAACAAGTTGTGGCGCTAGCAGCAAGCGGCTAGGGGGGAGAGCCGGCGATCAATCCGGTGGCTTGGAGCGTAGGAGGAGTTGCGCCTTGGAGGTTGCCATGGCATCCTTTCCCTTAGCTTGACGTGTAGCTCAGACCACTTGTCAAGTCCAACCTTAATTCACTTGATCACACACACAGAAGAAGACAACAAGAAGAATACACAGGATTTTGGTGCAGTGAAAACCTACTGGTTTTTTTTTGGTTCTCTTCCCTTATATTCACAACAAAGTAAACGTGCTGTGGCTTTCGCCCGCGTCCCCGATTGAGGCGTGCCTACCATCCAACGACTCGGGACGTGCCAGCAGTGATCCTACAATGCCGGACAAGATCACACATGCGCGTCATCGTCTAGCTCAAATCCCTTGAAAAAACGCCAACTGAAAACTGAACCAGTCTGTCAAAACTCAAGATTAAATCTAGCTGATAAATGATTAACATAACTATAGTCCAGCAATGTAGGTTTCCTCCGGATTTTTTTTCCGTTCCATCTCCTTTCTGTACAACGACCATCCAGGGCATGAGGTCTCAGTACACGCCATACAAGGCACGATGGTGCAAATCATGCTCAACGACGATCTCATCCTAAAACTCGCCTCTACCTCGTTACACGTTGTGCCACACGTAGACTGTTGGCACCGGCGTGATTAAGATCGAGTCGCCGCACTTTGAT
Organism: Poa pratensis; assembly: GCA_947311845.1. Taxonomy (NCBI): domain Eukaryota; kingdom Viridiplantae; phylum Streptophyta; class Magnoliopsida; order Poales; family Poaceae; genus Poa; species Poa pratensis. The sequence continues at coordinate 4,799,702 of CAMZMU010000034.1, forward strand.
AGAGCCAAAGGACGGCGAGATGATGCATTGCAAATGTTTGAGTTGTTTAGAGATGCCAAGAGAGAGCCACTCGGCACTACGGGAAAATGACTCGCCGCCGAGTGGTATCAGCTTCGCTGAGTGCTAAAACGCGGGGGCAACTCGGCGAAGAGGCCTACGCCGACGCAGGACAAAGAACACTCGGCGAAGTTCAGACCACTCGGCAAAAGTATACTTCGCCGAGACCAGCACTCGGCGAAGAACCATTTTCTCGGCAACGACCAAAAAAGAAACTCGGCAAAGCTGTGGTCACGGCGAAAAGGAGGGACACGTGGCACCAGACAGTGGGACCCACGGGCGTCATGATGTCACCGTAAAAAAAATATTTAATGGAACTTTTCTTTGCCGAGTGCCCCTCTCGGCAAAGAATGCGCGCGAAACTCTCTGGGTTTGCCGCGCGAATTAGGCCCCCTTTGCCGAGTGTGTCAGTGGTCAGCACTCGGCAAAGTTTAGGGCGGGAAACGAAATTTCGCCCCGCGCCATTTCTTCGCCGGGTGGTTGTCGTCGCCGAGTGTTTCTCTCGGCAAAGATGGTGGGCGGGAAAAATATTTTAGTTCCGCGCCAAAACTTCGCCGAGTGGTTCGTTTCGCCGAGTGTCCCTCTCGGCAAAGTGTACGTTTTTCCCGCTCTTTTCACCACTTTTGCGTCTCGTTTTGGCGCCCGTTTTCAGCCCTAACGACGCGTATAAATAGGCCACTTCTCAGACAGGTTACTCACTCGTGCTCAAACACAAAACATTCGGTCTCCCTAGCTACGTCCTACAGTGAATGCAAGGCATTCGAGCGTGAATCACTGTAGGGCTGTACCTAGGGGAAACCGGGTGTTTTGTTTCAGCGTGAATCTCTGGAGGAGATCGATGTGGAGTTCTGGTGAGTCTGAACACCCCGAGCGTGGGCACTGCGTGTTGTCTCGCACTCCCGGCATGGTCAAGCTGGAGGAGAAGTGGAGCGGGCGCGCACTCATGGCGACAGTGGGAGGTAGCTGGCCACCGGTGTCGCCGGAGACGGTCGTGGGGGCGGTGGTGGTGCAGTGCGGTGTGAACCGCCGCAACGTCAAGGTGGAGGTTTGCGCTCCGCCATTCGACTTCTTCGTGCGCTTCCGCTTGAGTGAGGACTGCACTCGTGTCCTCCATGCCTCCCCCGGCCTCGTCGTCAACGGCGAGATGCCCGCGATGAGCCGCTGGCATCGTGGGCATGGAGGGCGGGCATCGGAGCTGCCGTACCTAATGAAGCTGAGGTTTGAGAGGTTCCCACGGGAGGTGTGGGAGCCCCAAGCCGTGAACCAGTTCATCAACAGGCTAGGTGGGCAGCTTGTGGAAATGCTCAAGCCGGAGGACAGCTGGTACCTGAGTGTGATGGCGTGGATGAAGAACCCATCAGAAGTTCCTACCATCTACGACGTGGAGGTGCCAGAGCCTGAGCTTCCACCGTCTGAGTTTGACGACCCCTACTCAATCACGACGAAGCAGTCACTGGTTCATACTATCCGAATCCATGTGGAGCAGGTAGTCGACCCGGGTCCGTTCTACAAGAAAGGAGGCCATTGCTTCGGAGGGCCATCTGGCATGGGATCGGCCGGAGGAGAAGATAACTGATGAGAAGATCGTAGGTGTTAATTATTTTTGTTGTTCGTGACTGTTGTAATTTTTTTCTTTGTTTGTTAGTCAATTATGTTCGTTTGCCAAAATGTACTAGTGTTATTTGTTCATGTAAAATAAAATATGTCTTTGAGATTAAATATATATGTGTGTTTTATAATTCAATTTATTCTCGTCAGCACATAGCATGTGTTCTTATCCACTCCACCGACAACCACCTACCACGCGTGTTTCACCGGCCGTCATGCAATTAATTAACAGAAAAGAGAAAAGAAAACTCACATGTGATATAACCCATTTCTTCTAGGTGTAAACTCCCATTTCGGATGGAACGGATGGAACCATGTGAAAACATGGGGCCAAAATGGGTTCCAAATGTTCATATGACCTAACCAAACACAACCAAGTATAAAAGTCCTTGTAGCTACCCCCTTTCGATGCCCGTGGAAGGGGTAGACGACACGGTCGACTTCCGGTCAACTGGGGGGGGTTTCGACGGAACCGGGGGCCGCGGAGCGTCGGAATCACACCAAAAACTAGGTGGTGCACTATCCTATGTGTTAGAGTGTGGTGAGAGGTTTCAAGAGCCAACATGAGACTCCGAGGTGTGACCGGCTTCACACACCACACTTATCCGACACGAAGGTTATGCTCTTCTGGGTGGAAACTCCCATTTCGGGTGGAACGGATGGAACCATGTGAAAACATGGGGCCAAACTGGGTTCCAAATGTTCATATGACCTAACCAAACACAACCAAGTATAAAAGTCCTTGTAGCTACCCCCTTTCGACGCCCGTGGAAGGGGTAGACGACACGGTTGACTTTCGGTCAACTGTGGGGGGGTTTCGACGGAACCGGGGGCCGCGGAGCATCGGGATCACACCAAAAACTAGGTGGTGCACTATCCTATGTGTTAGAGTGTGGTGGGAGGTTTCAAGGGCCAACATGAGACTCCGAGGTGTGACCGGCTTCACACACCACACTTATCCGACACGAAGGTTATGCTCTTCTGGGTGGAAACTCCCATTACGGGTGGAACGGATGGAACCATGTGAAAACATGGGGCCAAAATGGGTTCCAAATGTTCATATGACCTAACCAAACACAACCAAGTATAAAAGTCCTTGTAGCTACCCCCTTTCGACGCCCGTGGAAGGGGTAGACGACACGGTTGACTTCCGGTCAACTGTGGTGGGGTTTCGACGGAACCGGGGGCCGCGGAGCGTCGGAATCACACCAAAAACTAGGTGGTGCACTATCCTATGTGTTAGAGTGTGGTGGGAGGTTTCAAGGGCCAACATGAGACTCCGAGGTGTGACCGGCTTCACACACCACACTTATCCGACACGAAGGTTATGCTCTTCTTTGTGGAAACTCCCATTTCGGGTGGAACGGATGGAACCATGTGAAAACATGGGGCCAAAATGGGTTCCAAATGTTCATATGACCTAACCAAACACAACCAAGTATAAAAGTCCTTGTAGCTACCCCCTTTCGACGCCCGTGGAAGGGGTAGACGACACGGTTGACTTCCGGTCAACTGTGGGGGGGTTTCGACGGAACCGGGGGCCGCGGAGCGTCGGAATCACACCAAAAACTAGGTGGTGCACTATCCTATGTGTTATAGTGTGGTGGGAGGTTTCAAGGGCCAATATGGGTCTCCGAGGTGTGACCGGCTTCACACACCACACTTATCTGACACGAAGGTTATGCTCTTCTGGGTGGAAACTCCCATTTCGGGTGGAACGGATGGAACCATGTGAAAACATGGGGCCAAAATGGGTTCCAAATGTTCATATGACCTAACCAAACACAACCAAGTATAAAATTCCTTGTAGTACCCCCTTTCGACGCCCGTGGAAGGGGTAGACGACACGGTTGACTTTCGGTCAACTGTGGGGGGGGGTTTCGACGGAACCGGGGGCCGCGGAGCGTCGGAATCACACAAAAACTAGGTGGTGCACTATCCTATGTGTTAGAGTGTGGTGGGAGGTTTCAAGGGCCAACATGAGACTCCGAGGTGTGACCGGCTTCACACACCACACTTATCCGACACGAAGGTTATGCTTTTCTGGGTGGAAACTCCCATTTCGGGAGGAACGGATGGAACCATGTGAAAACATGGGGCCAAAATGGGTTCCAAATGTTCATGTGACCTAACCAAACACAACCAAGTATAAAAGTCCTTGTAGCTACCCCCTTTTGATGCCCGTGGAAGGGGTAGACGACACGGTCGACTTCAGGTCAACTATGGGGGGTTTCGACGGAACCGGGGGCCGCGGAGCGTCGGAATCACACCAAAAACTAGGTGGTGCACTATCCTATGTGTTAGAGTGTGGTGGGAGGTTTCAAGAGCCAACATGAGACTCCGAGGTGTGACCGGCTTCACACACCACACTTATCCGACACGAAGGTTATGCTCTTCTGGGTGGAAACTCCCATTTTGGGTGGAACGGATGGAACCATGTGAAAACATGTGGCCAAAATGGGTTCCAAATGTTCATATGACCTAACTAAACACAACCAAGTATAAAAGTCCTTGTAGCTACCCCCTTTCGACGCCCATGGAAGGGGTAGACGACACGGTTGACTTCCGGTCAACTGTGGGGGGGGTTTCGACGGAACCGGGGGCCGCGGAGCGTCGGAATCACACAAAAACTAGGTGGTGCACTATCCTATGTGTTAGAGTGTGGTGGGAGGTTTCAAGGGCCAACATGGGACTCCGAGGTGTGACCGGCTTCACACACCACACTTATCCGACACGAAGGTTATGCTCTTCTGGTGGAAACTCCCATTTCGGGTGGAACGGATGGAACCATGTGACAACATGGGGCCAAAATGGGTTCCAAATGTTCATATGACCTAACCAAACACAACCAAGTTTAAAATTCCTTGTAGCTACCCCCTTTCGATGCCCGTGGAAGGGGCAGACGACACGGTTGACTTTCGGTCAACTGTGGGGGGTTTCGACGGAACCGGGGGCCGCGGAGCGTCGGAATCACACCAAAAACTAGGTGGTGCACTATCCTATGTGTTAGAGTGTGGTGGGAGGTTTCAAGAGCCAACATGAGACTCCGAGGTGTGACCGGCTTCACACACCACACTTATCCGACACGAAGGTTATGCTCTTCTGGGTGGAAACTCCCATTTCGGGTGGAACGGATGGAACCATGTGAAAACATGGGGCCAAACTGGGTTCCAAATGTTCATATGACCTAACCAAACACAACCAAGTATAAAAGTCCTTGTAGCTACCCCCTGTCGACGCCCGTGGAAGGGGTAGACGACACGGTTGACTTTCGGTCAACTGTGGGGGGTTTCGACGGAACCGGGGGCCGCGGAGCATCGGATCACACCAAAAACTAGGTGGTGCACTATCCTATGTGTTAGAGTGTGGTGGGAGGTTTCAAGGGCCAACATGAGACTCCGAGGTGTGACCGGCTTCACACACCACACTTATCCGACACGAAGGTTATGCTCTTCTGGGTGGAAACTCCCATTACGGGTGGAACGGATGGAACCATGTGAAAACATGGGGCCAAAATGGGTTCCAAATGTTCATATGACCTAACCAAACACAACCAAGTATAAAAGTCCTTGTAGCTACCCCCTTTCGACGCCCGTGGAAGGGGTAGACGACACGGTTGACTTCCGGTCAACTGTGGGGGGGTTTCGACGGAACCGGGGGCCGCGGAGCGTCGGAATCACACCAAAAACTAGGTGGTGCACTATCCTATGTGTTATAGTTGGTGGGAGGTTTCAAGGGCCAACATGGGTCTCCGAGGTGTGACCGGCTTCACACACCACACTTATCGACACGAAGGTTATGCTCTTCTGGGTGGAAACTCCCATTTCGGGTGGAACGGATGGAACCATGTGAAAACATGGGGCCAAAATGGGTTCCAAATGTTCATATGACCTAACCAAACACAACCAAGTATAAAATCCTTGTAGTTACCCCCTTTCGACGCCCGTGGAAGGGGTAGACGACACGGTTGACTTCGGTCAACTGTGGGGGGGGGGGTTTCGACGGAACCGGGGGCCGCGGAGCGTCGGAATGACACAAAAACTAGGTGGTGCACTATCCTATGTGTTAGAGTGTGGTGGGAGGTTTCAAGGGCCAACATGAGACTCCGAGGTGTGACCGGCTTCACACACCACACTTATCCGACACGAAGGTTATGCTCTTCTGGGTGGAAACTCCCATTTCGGGAGGAACGGATGGAACCATGTGAAAACATGGGGCCAAAATGGGTTCCAAATGTTCATATGACCTAACCAAACACAACCAAGTATAAAAGTCCTTGTAGCTACCCACTTTGATGCCCGTGGAAGGGGTAGACGACACGGTCGACTTCAGGTCAACTATGGGGGGTTTCGACGGAACCGGGGGCCGCGGAGCGTCGGAATCACACCAAAAACTAGGTGGTGCACTATCCTATGTGTTAGAGTGTGGTGGGAGGTTTCAAGAGCCAACATGAGACTCCGAGGTGTGACCGGCTTCACACACCACACTTATCCGACACGAAGGTTATGCTCTTCTGGGTGGAAACTCCCATTTTGGGTGGAACGGATGGAACCATGTGAAAACATGTGGCCAAAATGGGTTCCAAATGTTCATATGACCTAACCAAACACAACCAAGTATAAAAGTCTTTGTAGCTACCCCCTTTCGACGCCCATGGAAGGGGTAGACGACACGGTTGACTTCCGGTCAACTGTGGGGGGGGGGGTTTCGACGGAACCGGGGGCCGCGGAGCGTCGGAATCACACAAAAACTAGGTGGTGCACTATCCTATGTGTTAGAGTGTGGTGGGAGGTTTCAAGGGCCAACATGGGACTCCGAGGTGTGACCGGCTTCACACACCACACTTATCCGACACGAAGGTTATGCTCTTCTGGTGGAAACTCCCATTTCGGGTGGAACGGATGGAACCATGTGACAACATGGGGCCAAAATGGGTTCCAAATGTTCATATGACCTAACCAAACACAACCAAGTTTAAAATTCCTTGTAGCTACCCCCTTTCGATGCCCGTGGAAGGGGCAGACGACACGGTTGACTTTCGGTCAACTGTGGGGGGGTTTCGACGGAACCGGGGGCCGCGGAGCGTCGGAATCACACCAAAAACTAGGTGGTGCACTATCCTATGTGTTAGAGTGTGGTGGGAGGTTTCAAGAGCCAACATGAGACTCCGAGGTGTGACCGGCTTCACACACCACACTTATCCGACACGAAGGTTATGCTCTTCTGGTGGAAACTCCCATTTCGGGTGGAACGGATGGAACCATGTGAAAACATGGGGCCAAACTGGGTTCCAAATGTTCATATGACCTAACCAAACACAACCAAGTATAAAAGTCCTTGTAGCTACCCCCTTTCGACGCCCGTGGAAGGGGTAGACGACACGGTTGACTTTCGGTCAACTGTGGGGGGGTTTCGACGGAACCGGGGGCCGCGGAGCATCGGGATCACACCAAAAACTAGGTGGTGCACTATCCTATGTGTTAGAGTGTGGTGGGAGGTTTCAAGGCCAACATGAGACTCCGAGGTGTGACCGGCTTCACACACCACACTTATCCGACACGAAGGTTATGCTCTTCTGGGTGGAAACTCCCATTACGGGTGGAACGGATGGAACCATGTGAAAACATGGGGCCAAAATGGGTTCCAAATGTTCATATGACCTAACCAAACACAACCAAGTATAAAAGTCCTTGTAGCTACCCCCTTTCGACGCCCGTGGAAGGGGTAGACGACACGGTTGACTTCCGGTCAACTGTGGGGGGGTTTCGACGGAACCGGGGGCCGCGGAGCGTCGGAATCACACCAAAAACTAGGTGGTGCACTATCCTATGTGTTAGAGTGTGGTGGGAGGTTTCAAGGGCCAACATGAGACTCCGAGGTGTGACCGGCTTCACACACCACACTTATCCGACACGAAGGTTATGCTCTTCTGGGTAGAAACTCCCATTTCGGGTGGAACAGATGGAACCATGTGAAAACATGGGGCCAAAATGGGTTCCAAATGTTCATATGACCTAACAAAACACAACCAAGTATAAAAGTCCTTGTAGCTACCCCCTTTCGACGCCCGTGGAAAGGGTAGACGACACGGTTGACTTCCGGTCAAATCTGGGGGTTTCGATGGAACCGGGGGCTCCGGCGAAGAGGAGAAAAAATTTCAGAGCTACCACCACTTATATGAATTTAGTAATTAATATATTTATTAATAATTATATTATTAAATTACGGCGGGGACTCATATATGTTATTTAGTAATTCATATATATTATTTGCCGAGAGGGGCACTCGGCGACGAGGGACTCGGCAAAAAAAAAAAGGCGGGGACTTATTAGGGAAATTGTGTCCGAACCAAATTATCCCCAATCCCCACATGCCCGCCCATCCCCGTCGTCCTCCTCTCGCCCATCCTAGCGCCACCGGCGCTCCCCTCCACGCCGTCGTCTCCCCACCGAGGCCATCCACTTCTCCGCCGCCCCGCAGCCCCAATCCCTCTCCTCTCCGCCGCCCCGCAGCCCCAATCTCGCTCCTCTCCACGCCGCCGTCGCCGCTCCAAGCCCCCATACCCTAGCTCGAGTCCCGCCGCTGCTCGTCCTGCTTCTCTCTCGGCCGGAGCAATGGCGGGAGGCACCAGCTAGCCTCGCCGCCGCTCGACCCATCTCTGCCGCGCGCCGTGCCCCGGTGCCGTCTCCCCCATCGGTCCTTCCCCAGCCCGCCGTCCGCCCCGATCTCCCCTCCACCCCCGAGCTTCTCCTCCACCCGGCCATCCTCCCGTGCTCGTCGTCGACCTCCAGCCCGAGCCCTGCTCCTCCAGCCCGAGTCAACAGCCCTGCACCACCTCCAGCCTGAGCCCTGCTCCTCCAGCCCTGCTCCCCTCCCGTGAGCTTGTGGTGCTTTTTTCTATTTCGGAATTTTTTAAATCGGCTCATTGCTACAGATTATAGTTAGGAGTTTGTTTTGTTGATTGTTGAAATTGTTTGTTAGGGTTAGTTGTAGGAATTGTTGAAAATGTCATGGGCTAATTGCTACTGATGTATTCTTGGTTTAGTTGTTACTATAGTGTTATATAGTAGAGACTTGTTAATTTAGACTTTGTTAGTTGTTTTACTATATAGTTGTTAGTTGTTAATTGTAGTGGTTTTTTATTTGTGCAGGACATGGATCGAATTTGTCCCAGGAGCGTCGTCGCAGGGTAGGATCTTGGTGCAGCGTCCCCTATAGGCTTTGCCGATCACGCTTCAAGGGTAAAGATATATTTCCTATCTTCCAATGTAGGTGTATTTATTTTGTAGCTCACCAAACTAGTCGCGTAACCCTAGGCGTCTCCCGTTCGGAAGGGTTATGGTTAATAAAGATGAAACTCTTTGTATATTTATGTGTACGCCTTGTCAAGGGTATTCATTATATACAAAGAGCTGTTTGTATATATTTTTGTATGCACCTTGTCCAGGGTATACATTTATATTCAAACAGCTATATTTTTATAACCGTGGCCGTTTCGAATTGTCCACGTTTTTGGACAGCTCGAGTATGTGTAGTTTGTGTTCGTTTCCATGTTCTACTCCTATCTGAGACAGAATTTCGGTGGCGCCTCCCTGTTGTTCTCCGGATACACATCCTCTCGACATTTGTCGAGACGTGTATTTGGAGAGCAGCGGAGAGGTGCTGCCGAAATTCTGTCTTGGATAGGAGTAGACGTGGAAACGAACACAAGCTACACACTCGGGTGGGATTAGGACTTATCTTTACCTAGTAGTGATAGGTGAGTGCATTCGACGCGTAAAATCTATAGCTTTGTAAATAATTGATTTGATGATGCATGAATCTCTTTGTTAAATTAAACACGTTGTACATATGTCTGCATTAATCAGTGTGGATATGGAGGATCGTGAGTGGATGTACAGCGGTCGACCTAGTGCGAGTCAGATCTCTGAGGAATGGATTACTAAGACTTTAGAGTTCCTGGAGATTGCATTTGATAAAAATCATGGGGTAGCTGGAACTTGGTGCCCGTGCAATAAATGCAAAAACCAGCGAAACCAAACAAAGGACGATATGGGTCTTCACCTCAGCAAGAATGGGTTTATGCTAGGCTATCATCGTTGGACCTTGCATGGCGAGCGTGCACCTCGGAGAAAGAAGGTGGCGCGACAGCGCACCGAGGAGGCCTCAACAGCTTTTGATACCGGGGCTGATAGAATGCTAGATCAATTTGCTAATGCACGAGCACCTGAAATTCCAGCCGAAGATGCAGATGGGGAGATGGACAAGAGCACGAAGGAGTTCTATGATACTTTGTTTGCCTCACAGAAAACCCTCCACGCCCATACAAAGGTTTCTCAACTTGATTCCATTAGTCGCCTAATGGCTGTCAAGTCGTCAGTACACGTAAGCATTAATGCCTTTGATGCATTCCTGCATGTTATTGGCTCCCTTCTACCGGAGGCACACCTTCTGCCAAAGAACATGTACGAGTCGAAGAAAATCCTCAGTTCACTTAAGATGGAATATGAGCCGATAGATGCTTGTCCAAAGGGTTGCATGTTATTTAGAAAAGAACACAAGGATGAAAAATACTGCCTCAAGTGCAAGTCCTCTAGGTATATTGAGGTCGACAGTGGTGATGGTCAGAAGACGCAGCTCACAGTGGCCAAAAAGATCCTTCGGTATCTTCCATTCTTGCCTAGGATCCAACGGCTTTTTATGACCGAGGAATCTGCCCAACAAATGAGATGGCCGATAGATGGGAAGAGGTATCGTCCTGAGAAGATGGTACATCCGTCTGATGGTGAAGCATGGAAGAAATTCATTGTTAAACATCCCAAAGCGGGCTTAAACAGGAGTGTAGCAATTGCCTTATCAACAGATGGGTTCAACCCATATGGTATGTCTGCTTGCACATATAGCTGTTGGCCGATGTTTGTCATTCCGCTGAATCTCCCCCCGGCGTCTGCATGCAACGACAAAACATGTTCTTGTCGCTGATAATTCCAGGGCCTGAATATCCGGGGAAGAATATGAGTGTGTACATGGAGCCGTTGGTGGATGATTTGTTACTTGCCTGGAAAGGGGTACGGACGTACGATGCCGTAGCAAAGAGCACTTCACTATGTTCGTTTGGTACCACACTTCCCTCCATGACTTACCGGCACGTGCGATATTCTGCGGATGGTGTACACACGGGAAGTGGCCTTGCCCAGTGTGCTTGCAGGCTATGACTTTCGTTTGGCAAGCATTCCTGTTTTGATAAACATCGGCAGTTCCTTAAACCTGGTCATAGATACAAGAGAGACGCAAAGAAGTTCCTGAAAGATGTAGTTGTCGATGCCCATGAACCAGTACCCACCATGGATGGTCACGCCATTAAGGCTCAGCTAGAAGCTCTTGTGCCCAATGCAGATGGGAATGGCTTTGTGGGTTATGGAGACACACACCAGTGGACACACATTCCATGCTTCTGGAAACTCCCTTACTTTCCGGATCTCTTCTTCCTCATAACATTGATGTAATGCACACTGAAAAGAATATCGCTGAGGCCCTTTGGTCCACATTAATGGACCTCGAGAAGTCGAAGGATAACGTCAAGGCTAGAGTCGATCAGGAGATGCTATGTGATAGGCCAAATATGAAGATGGACCCTCCCGGCACAGTCAGAAAAGGATGGAATAAGCCAAAGGCTCGTTTCACCCCAACAAGGGCCCAAAGGAAAGAAATTCTCCAGTGGGTCCTGGAACACCTGTTCTTCCCTGATGGCTATGCAGCTAATATAATGAGGGGAGTGAATTTGCCTGGGTTGCGGATAGGTGGGCTCAAGAGCCATGACTACCACGTATGGATCGAGCGGATAATGCCGGTCATGTTTCGAGGCTATATCGATGAGGATATTTGGCTAGTCTTGGCAAAGTTGAGCTATTTCTTCCGTCGGCTTTGTGCTAAAGAATTAGATGTCGCGGTGGTTAAAGAGTTGGAGGAACAGACACCCGAGTTGCTATGCGACCTAGAGGCTATATTTGTTCCCATGCAACATTTGTTGTTGCATCTCGCGACCGAGGCAAGATTGGGGGGCCTGTGCAGACCCGTTGGATGTTTGCAACTGAGAGAGAGCAGAAGGACCTTCGAAAGAAAAGCACGAACAAATGCAAAATCGAAGCATCCATAGCTGAGGCAACACTTAACGAGGAGGTGTCAAACTTCACCACGAAGTTCTATAGTGACACTCTTACCACTGTTCATAATCCAGTGCCTCGTCTCAATACCGCCAACCCGGAAGATCTACCCCACCTTAGCATTTTCATCGGGGCCGGTGGCAAATCAAGTGGCAAGCGGAAGAAGAAATTATCATATGATGAGTGGACGAAGATTACATCTTATGTCTTGAAGAACACGATGGAAGTACAACCCTACATTGAGTAAGTGCGCCGAGTATTGTTCGCCACACTTCCATTTCCTAGTTTGTGGACTAACTCCGTTTCTTGATCGTTGCCATTCATAGATTATTTGAGTCAGAAACCTGGAAACATCGAAGACCCCTTACCGACAATGACAAGTTGGTCCTTTTTAAAAAGGGGGGTGAAGGAGCCGGCGGTTTCATTCCATGGTTCAAAGCTAAAGTATTTCTCTATCTTACACGACGTTCATTTTAGTGCAAGACGTTTCGTCAACACTAATGTATCACACTTGTTCCTATTGCACCTGTAGGGAATTTCCGACCCGGAGATGAGGCCCGAGTTGAAGAAACTTACCTCATGCACCTATTCCGTCAAGACCTATAATTCTTATGACGTTAATGGGTTTCGCTTCCATACCGATGAATATGAAAACACTCGGCAAACCGGAAGACAACAAATACCGGGGTCTTATGCCAATGCCGAGACAATCTTGATTACTATGGAATAGTCAAGGAAATAATTGAACTTGATTGTGATTTCGGCAAAAAGAAGAACCCCGTTGTCTTCAGGTGCCATTGGTTCAATCCAAAAAGAGTGAGACGAAGACCTGAAATTGGGTTGGTTGAAATTGAGCGAGAATCCGTCTACGAGGGAGATGATGTCTATATCCTAGCACACCAAGCCATCCAAGTTTTTTATCTTCCGTACCCATGCAAAACTGTGAAACGTCTACTGGGCTGGGATGTAGTCATCTCGGTACCGCCGCGTAATAAACCACATACCCCTAACGATGACGACTACCACCACCGCCTAAACCCGAACACATATGAGGGAGATTTTTATCAAGAAGATGGGCTGCCAGGCCGATTGAACATCACCTTGCCTACTATAGATGAAATGGAAGAAGACAACGATGTCATAGGAGTCGACGGGCAAGAGGACGGTGAGCCGGTTGTCAACCGGAGAGACGTGGACCTTCCTAATCGGATGCACCTATCCGATGTAGAGGAGCCGAGCGGTTCACCTCCAGACTACTTGCCAGATTGGTGGTACACTCGTGATAGCGATGATGATGATGATCCTGGTCCAAGTTATGATCCAAACAATGTAGACAATGGATTCTGAAGCTTTGTACTTGTATGAACCATTTGCATGTCACTCCTGAACTTGTAATATTTGTGATGTAATATTTTGTATGAACCATTTGTATGCCACTCCTGAACTTGTAATATTTGTGATGTAATATTTTGTATGCCACTCCTTAATTTGTTTTTTGTTGGATTAATATGAGTTTTGGCATGCGTCTTATGTTGATATATGTGTTGTTTAAGCTTATTCAAAATATTGCAAATTCTTCTTATGAGTTTTCTTTAAGCCTATTTATTACTATTGTGTTTTTACTTGTACTAATCAACACATTCTTCGTGATGACAGGTGATTGAGACATGGCTGGGGGGAAGGGGAAGGAGAAGCCGGGCGCGAAGGAGAAGCAGCTCGCGGCGAGGAAGAGTGTCGCGAAGGAGAAGCAACTCGTGGCGAGGAAGAGTGTCACCAAGGAGAAGCGGCCTCTCAAGGTTGGGACTGTTTCTAACCTATACGCGCAGGCTGCTGATGGGACTTCCAAGATGATTGGAAGAAAGCGTCACCGCTCGGCTGCGAAGGACTCTTCCGCACGGCGTGGCAGACCCTCGCGCGGGGGTAAGGCCCCCGGGCTCGCTTGAGTAGTACTGTGCCCGCAGCTTCGTCTTCCGAGTCTGAGGAGGAGGAGCGGCCCGGGGAGCCCGAGGTGGAGGAGTCAGAGGAGGAGGAGCAGCCCCAGGAGAGTGAGGATGACTATCAGGACCGGCGCTCAGAGGAGTCAGAGGACGAGGAGCTGCCCCAGGAGAGTGAGGAGGATGAGGATGAGGATGCCGTGGCGGATGAGGATCTGTTGACAGCTCATCCACTTCCGTTGATCGGCATTCTGCGCGACCGTAAGCCCTACTTGCGAGGTGTTTCCAAGATGCCATCTCGTGAGTGCAATGGCCTTCTTGATGTCGGCGGAGATGGGTAAGTGGTGGAATCACAAGCATTCTGACTTTTGTCACAAGCATTCTGACTTTTGTTACCTTCTAGTTTATTTACCTTTTCATCACAAGCATTATGACTTTTGATTTCGGTATGTGCCGGACATTTAGTGTGGTGGCCCCAACAAAGAAACGCTTACCTTCAGGCGTCCTTGGCCGTCTTATCAAGCAGCTTTACCCTGGCTTGATCGACCTCAAGAAGGATGGAATCGCCACTGGTTAAAGGGTGCCTGCTTGGTCTTGGGCCCACTTCACGATGGTTCCGGACTCCACCTTCGACCACCTTGGCAATCGGCTCATCACTTAGTTCTGGGTAAGAATTTTTTAGAACTTTACTACTTAATACCAAGATTTTGGACTTCATCGTGTTAATTCCTTTGTCCTAATGTTCAATGATTCTAGGATTACTTCACACTTGTCGAAGGTGAAGTTAAAGAGGAGGCGGCGAAGCAGGTGTTGATTAAAATGGCAAAGAAGCTCATCCCCGACCAGCTTTACGAGGCACGTGTTGGCTGTGTTGTCCAGTTCTATGCAGAGCAGATGCATAGGGTGGTCACAAAAAGGATGCCAGGCCCATACACTTGTCGAAAGCCCAGTACATGAAGGTAGCCACATATATTTTCCTACTATTCTCCACATGACTGATAAAAAATTCTACTCATATGGATCTTTCTTGTGTTAAATAGGTGATTCCTCAGTGGCTAGCCGTCCAGAATCCTTGCTACAAGAAGATTGTAGACAAGTGGGTGTCGGATGCGTTCAAGAGGAAGCACGAGGACGCATCGGATCGGCGAAAGATGGTAGGCGGAACCCACCGTCAAGGCCCCCTCTCACTCGACGGCGTTATTGCACACAAGGTAAGAAATTATATTGTTCTTTCCATACAAGTTTTTATTTATGTGCTATTCTTTTTATATTTCCACCTGACCTCAATTGTATGTTTCCTTTTGATGTCATTTAATTGTAGGAGAAAAAGGAGGGCCGGAAATTGACTAAGGTGCAAGCATTCATTGAGACCCGGAGGCCAAAGGTACTGGAAGCGAATAAACCCTTGCAAGAACAGTGGATCAGCACCACCGCGGGGAATCAGACGGTTAACTACTGCTCCAAGTTCAAGGAGATCCACAGTGAGACTTCCGATCCTTTGACCGCTCCGTTCGACCCCATGGTTGCTATGTGCGCGGGACAAGGTAAGCTGAATGGCCGGCCTTATATTGGCGGTGCTTGCTTCGAGTCTTCGAGCACTGGTGGATCACTTGTCGAGATGCGTGCTCGCCGTACGAGCTCAGCGCCCGAGATCGAGCGCCGCCCAAGGGTCGGAATTGGAAGGATGGCTGCATTGGAGGTATGTATGTCGTTTTTGAACCTTCTTTTCCACTATTCTACATGTTTCCATTGTGATGACCGCTTCTTACATGGTTGCAATCCCGTAGGCCGAACTTGAGAAGGCTAGGGCCGCCGCGGTGGAGGCTACTGCGAGGGCGCAGGCAACAGAACAGAGGGCGCAGGCAACAGATGAGAAGGTGGTGCAAATGCAGACATACCTCCAGGCGGTAGTGGCAGTAAGTGCATTCACTTTTTCTTTCAACTAAGCCATGTGCTTGAACTTTGCAAACTTAAACTCGTCTTCGGTATGCAGAGGTTGCCCACGAATCCGTCGCTTCCTCCTCTTCCTCCACTAGCCCCCCTCCTCTTGGTAAGTTGTCTTGAAACTAGGTCGGTAACAATTCATTTTTTCTTGCTTATTCGTCTAATGCAAATCTTCATAGGACAATCGATCGGCTGGATCCCACACTCCCGCGGATGGTGAAGGAGGGAATGCTGGAGACATAGACAATGGTGTAGACGGAGGAGCAAGCCCAACGTCGGCGCCATGGACCTCCAACAGGCCCGAGTGACTCTAGGTAAGCTCAAGGTCCCAAATATATATATGTCACCCACACTCTAATATCTATATGCCAATACTTGCATACACATGTTTTGAAACTAATGCTTATAGTTTTCAAACTTGTAGGATTGCATAGACGAGGCCTTCGGTGACTAGTGGACTCGTGGACTTGTGCTAGCTCGAACTTGTGCCAATTTATGCTAGCAGTGAACCCGTGGCATGTATTTGGACTGTTTGTTTCTGTTGTGGAGTATATTTTGTGAACTATCGGAATCTATTTTGTCAACTTTCGGAGTGTATGTGCTATATTTTGCTATATGTCTCCTTTCAATGTTCTGGATGTACTGTGTGTGATCTACTGATATATTTGATATACATATATATGTTCATATTGTGTTTCAAACGCAGGGATTTTCAGAAAGCAGGAAAATTCTGGCAAAATTTACCTCCTTCGCCGAGTAGGGCACTCGGCGACCCTGACTTTGCCGAGTCTGGCACTCGGCGACGATGTACTCCAGGTGCCAAAAGGTCACCTGGGAACGTGCTTCGCCGAGATGGGTGATTTGCCGAGCATGGCACTCGGCGAAGATGTTGCCCAGGGTGACCTTTTGGTCCACCTTTGCCGAGCACGTGGAGCGCGCGGCACTCGGCGAAGAACCACCCGGCGAAGATGATACTCGGCGAACGCAGCACTCGGCGACGCTGGGAGCTCGGCGAATATCAAGGAGGGCACTCGGCGAAGACGACAACTCGGCGAAATTCTTTACCGAGCCCGGCCTTGCTGGACACGTGGCGCGCGGTTGTGCACCGTGTCTTCGCCGAGTGTCGTATCGCCAGACTCGGCGAAGACCTGACACTCACCTGACACACGTCTGACAAGGGATGGGCTGGATCACCTTTTCTTCACCGAGTGGTGTCTAAAAACACTCGGCGAAGGCGTCGCCGAGTCCCCCCGACAAAAAGCACTCGGCGAAGCCTCTTCGCCGAGGCGAATTTCGCCGAGTCTAGTTCGCCGAGTTCCATACTCGGTGAAGGCGTCGCCGAGCTGGATTCAGTCCTTCGCCGAGTCTTTTGACCACTCGGCGGAGAGTAATTTTCCCGTAGTGCGGACACTAGTAGGTGTTTCTGTTTTGAGCAATGCATCGTGAATTCCGAGAGTGGAACTACAATGAATCCATACGTGTGGAATGTGGAGCCAGCTAGATGTGCTAGCAAGGCTTGGGAGGCATTCCGCAACTAAGATACGCTAGTTCCACGACGATAACAACATTGACCGGATAGTTAAAGAGTTGTTTGATGGTACATCATCAAAATTTGAACCTTCTGCAACCCAATGGAAGAGAGCGACAACACCACACTAGATTTCGTGTAGTATATTTAAATGGAGGAGTATTTTACATACTGCACTATGTTAAACCATGCAGCCTGTGGTGGCTGAACCTCGCATAACCAATACAACCAATACCGACGACATATGTGGCTGACGCAAATGACCACGACGGACAACGCCATGGCCGCGAGCGCTCGGCGGCTCGACCGGGCATTACCAGTCCTTCACGAGAATCCTAACCGTCCCGGGGCTCTAGGAAATGGCGGTTCATAAGCTGTACCAGCCGTCGCGGCAGCTGATCCATGGCCACAGTCAATCGAAAAGGAGGGTCACTATTCTGTTCTAATGGGTACGAATCGGTCTGTTGTCTTGTCCTCCTATTGGATCTTAAAAAGTTATTATACCTTAAAATTAATAATTCTGGCCCAAATCATGTGAACCATTGGATCTACTTATTACTACCCCGTAAAATATGTAGTAGGATGCACAGTAAAAACTCTCAAGTTAATTAGTAATGCCATCTTTTGTTCTGCTGTGCTTCCTGGCGGAGAAGATCGTCGAATTCTCTCGCTCACGGAAGCATCCACGTTTCGTGTTGGTGTGTTGTACTGCTCGACCGCTCGGAAGCTCGGTGTGCGTTGTGCCCCTTCAGGATGAAAACTGGTACTTTACGACGCTCAAGATTCGTGTTCTTCTGGAGCCTACGACACGGGAAGACGAGGACGCATGCCCACCTGCGATGTATTGGTCTCCTATCGTGGCCCAACGACTCCCCCTTCCTCCCTGGCGATCACGAGGATACCACTCACCTATTCGTCCGATGCCTCAGGCAGGAAGTTGTTTTGGGGAGTGTCGCTACACGTGCTCCCCTTTCAACCGCCGCAAACGTCCCTGACCTGATGAAAGTGCTCACCTGCGTGCTTCCCCTATGCACGCGATGTCTCGTAACACTGCGGTGCTGGCGCTCCTGAGGACTATCTAGAAATCCAGGAACCGCATGGTGTTCGACGCCATTTTGATGCCTCCCTCACAAGTGTTGCGTATGCTGGTTGACCATCTTCGCTCTGGGTGGTCCGTGCGCCGCTCCTTGTCGACACAGGGCAACTTCTTGCCTAGTGTGATGACCTCTTGTCTTAGGGGTAGTATGCGACCTGTGCATGCCCCCCCCACCCCCCTCCTCTCCCGTGTAACCTTAATTTTATTCCTTTGTCCCCCGTTTCACCATGGGCACCCCATCTGTCATAAAAACCCTTTTTTTTATGAAATATAATGTTCAGGTGGGCAGATCGCATGGGTAATGCATTATGCATGGCATCGCATGTAAACAAAACAGTTTAATTGTTGAACATAGGTAGCTCATATATCATATTGTAGTAGCTAGCTAGGCTTGAGAGTTGAGGGGCAACCTGGACCTAAGGAGAGTTGTTATCGCAACGACGTTGTGTGTTTATTGACACAGACTTGAATTTCCTAGCATTTGTTAAGCTTGTAACGACCTAATTGGACATTATTATTTAGAAGGAGACATTAGATCGCTTTGGCACGACGATGATAGCTCTGGGAGACCTCTATCTAGTTATTCTTGTGCTACACAACTTGAGAATCTAACTCTCTTTATCTTTTTTCTTCAGAGTCGCACAATATTGATAGAAAGGTGGAGGTTCATATATGCGGTGTTCCCTCCATCTCCTCCATGGTTGCTTCAAGGCCAAAGAATTAAATCTTCATCATGTTGACCAGTCGACGTTCATTGATCAATCACGTCCTCCGACTAACATTCGCAAGATATAGATCGTCCCTGTGATGGAGGCGGATGACATGGACGATGTTTTTGTTGGCAGTCAAGCTAATCTAGTAAGGACTCATAATCCTCTCGTCATGATCTGCAGGGTACCGAGTAGCTTGTTAATTAACCGATTGAAAGAGTATGGAAGAAGCATCTCGGGAGTAGGTGTTCAAAGCATGGAACTGGATTAGTCGTTAAAGTTGAACTATTTATGTGAATGTTTTTCCACGAAATAGTTATGGATATGTTCGGTGCACAATGTCACCGCCGTAACTAAAGTTCCCTCTTCTTATGGGTAAGATATGTTCGGTGCTGTTTCCTATTCAATACATCGCACCAAACACGGTAGCTATAAGGCAAAAGAGATAAATCTTCTTAAGTTTGGAGGTGCATAAATGTAACACGTGCAAGCTAACACTACTACACCTCTATAAATTACCAGGGTGGAGTTGCTCTTGAAAGCTAGAAGAGAGCATGCAGAGGTTTTTCCTTTCGGGTAATGCATCGCTTGGAACTAAACAAAACCTAGCGAACATAGTTAGCTCACCACTCATGTTTCGCATGTCCTTTTGATCTCTCCATGCACGGCTATAGTAGCAAGATAGGTTTGAGAGGCAGCCAGGAACTAAGCCGTGTTATTATCACAACGACACTAGGTGTCGCGTCGGTGTTTCCGGCATTGTCTTGACACGAATCTGGATTCCCCGACATTATCTAGGATTACTCCAACGCAAATGGATGATCTTGGTTAGAATCACATATTTGGTAGCTTTGGCATGACGAGGAAAGGTCTCCAATGGTACGGGTAAAAGCAATCGGCTATCAAATTCTTGTGCGACATGGACATATCGTTGTCCTTGTTCGGAGCTGTAGATGTTGTACCGCAAGTGGAAGTTTCTTATGTGTAGTGTGTCATTTGAGGAATTCACATATTCTAGACGACGCCGCGAAATAATTGGTGAACGAAACAAAACAAAGTACACTAAGACGCACACTATGCTATACGCTTATGTGCTTGAAAGCATGTACAACATAACACGACTAGGCCATTTTTATTTATTTATGGGTTAAGTGCACTTTTGGTCCCTCAAGTGTTGCAAAAGTCCAATTCTAGTCTCTTAACTCTATTCTGATCTAAACATGGTCCTCAAACACTAGGTTTATCAGACGCGGGGATCCATTATGCAATTAGCATGAACGTTTAGTTGCAAAACCTTAATCACTCTCCCATAGAAATTGTATCTCACCTAGGGGTTATGTGATCACTCTCACCAAATAAAGTGTTCGAGGACCAGGTTTAGACCAGAATAGAGTTAAGGGACCAAAGTTAAACTTTTGTGTAACACTTGAGGAAGCAAAAGTGCACTTAAACCTTTATTTTTTCAGGTAGAAAAATATCGCTGTCCCCCCCCCCCCCCCCAAACGGTTCATTTTAGCGCCGGCAAATCATCTGGGGGGCACGCATGGCTAGAGATGCTCCAAGTGTTTGGAGAACGAAAGTATGTTGAAGTTGATGTTTTCAGATGACCCGAGACTTAAAAGGACTGTAAAAGCAATGCACCAATTTATTTTGTATCCTCATTCAAGAAGTATAGGTCGCATGTTCTTTAATTCCCTCCAACTAAGAAGCAATAGGGCAGAGCCCCAAACGTGCAAAACTTTACTGACGAATTAATGGTCGGCTTGCATTAGTGAAACAAAAGCAATGCTTCATCTCTATATACTAGACATTTGGGCGCGGCGAGAGGCCGCACCTGTCTGTCGTCTAGGGTAATTCGAAATACTTAGCAAATTTTAATGTTCGTCTAGGGTAATTGGAAATACTTAGCAAATTTGAATGATCGATTATGTCTGTAGGTCGGCATAAATAAATTTAGCTCCGTAATAAAAAGATATGCATTATGTAAGCATGTAGTAAAGTTAATCTATAATTTGAAGAACCGCATCTGAATTTCATATTTAGAGGAAGTTAATTTAGGTTATTTAAAAATTGAAATATTCAATTTAAGTCCATAATTAGAGGAGATGTATTGTGTGAGCATTTGTTAAATTCAACTCCACATAATTAGGGGAAGTTCATTTGGAATTTTTCCAAATATTCACCAGTCTAAAATAGTCGAACATTTTTTTGTCCATAAATTATGTTTGTATTTTAGCATAAGTAGTTGGCAGTTATTTTTCCTGAACATGTTTATTTTTTCATTAACATTTAATTTAAGTCCTTAATGCGTAGAAATGCACATTTGTTCAATTGGATTTCATATTAGACAATGTTCATTTGCATTACATCCAATTAGTTATGAATTTGAAATGTTCATTTTGAGGCCATTATTAGAGGAAATGCATTATATGAGCATTTATTAAAAATTCAACTTCACATAATTAGAGGATGTGCATTTTATATGAGCATTTATTAAAAATTCAACTTCACATAATTAGAGAATGTGCATTTGGATTTTCTCCGAATATTCGCCAATTTTAAAAGTTCAAATTTGTTAGTTTTATGGCGTCCAAGTAAAATTAACAACATAAATTGGAGACAACCCCAAAAGTTCATAAGTTAGTTATTTAGTGGTTTTACATAAACATGATTCAAAGTTATTCAAACATGCATGAATTTGACATAATCAGATAGCTTACATTTTTCTGAACATTTTGACATATTGAACACGCTTTTCTGAATTATAGATTAAAACACATGAATTTTACAAATTTGAGCTTTTTTCTGTAATTATTAATTGTCTGACAGGCGGGTCCCGCGATGACGTCGACATGTGACGTCAGCGTTACCCGGCGGCGGCGGACGCTCCGGCGTTGCCGAGCTCGCCCTCGAGCAACTGCGTGCGCTCGCCGGCCTGGGTCCGCGCGGATCTGTGCGAGGAGGTGGAGTGGAGCGCGACAGGCGGCGCTCTGGACCATTAGGTCGCTGGAGCCGCCGCCGGCGACCAAAACGGTGGCGGCGGATGTGGAACGCGGTGGCGGCGATTCCGGGCCGCTTGCGCTGTTCCGGCAAGCGATACTGGGCGAGGATGGAGAGCAGATGACGGCGAACCTCCGTGCGTGCTCGGATTCGTTCGGGGAGGAGCGTGGCGGCCGCGCGGCGCGTCGGCGGCGCCGGCGATCTCCGGGACGCGCGGGAGAGAGAAGAGGGGGTGCGAGTTGTGCGCACGCTTTTGCACGGAGGTCCCTGACGCTTCGCGAAATTGCAAAACAGTCCTTTGCGGGGGTTTTCTGTAATGTTTTGCGCCAAAATCCATGCGCGGGGGTGACCGGCTGGGAACCGGTTCCACCGGCTGTCCACCGGGTGACGTGTCGCCCGCCGATTGGTAGAAAATAGGGCAACACTGTAGCACGCGCTGGGGGTCTGGCGTGGCCGTTTCCTGGCCGTCCGATGGCGCCGATCGGACGGCCCTGGTTTGGAGGCGACGTGGATACTGCAGACTGGGGGTGAATCTTTCCAGCCTTTATATATAGTACTTATTCCAAAAGGGTGGAGTTATCTTTTCTAGCTAGTAGAGAGAAACAACCATATCAAACCTATTCTTCGAGTGCACAACCATGACTTCTGGTAGTTCGGTCTATGCATATGGTATATACGAGTTATCTATAGGTAGGCTTGAGAGGGAACCAGGAACCAATAAACCTTGTTATGACAATTGGGCGTGCATGGCTAGCTGGAATATCTGGGCTCGTCTCGCAGTGGGTGAGGCTAGACCAAAGTGTTTGTCGGCTCACTGGAGGAATAGTCTGAGCCAAGATGGCATTTTCATCCTATGTAGGTGCACGGCTCAGCCTTACCCTGCTCTGTCGGAGCCGAACTCTTCAATATCGGAGAGGACACGAGCGGCGGTCTCTCGAGCATTTCTCCGGCTGGTCGCCCGTTTGTCTCTGCCTCGTTTTTTTAGATAAAAAGGGCTCCACCCCAGTTCCATTCAACGAACGAAACCATCAGTCTTACAGCATCTTATTACAACACTCGGGAAGGATCAGAGTGATCAACCAGAAACATACCAGGAAAGAAAATAAGTTTGTTTCTAAGCAGAAAGCTACAGCCACCAGCTAGACAAACAACTCAGACACCGACTACCAAAGACCAACATCAGTTGCCAGGAGCTGGAACCACCTTCCAGTTATCTCCGCTTTCAATCATCATCAGGTTGGCCTTCTTCAAGGTTATCGCCAGCGCCTTGGTTGTAGATTCCCATTCAGCATTTAGAGCGACCCCAGCAGACTCCATCCACGATCTTTTGCGCGTGACAGAACAGCTTTGCATCAGCTTGGGCCTCACCAAGGCAAAGCGGGAGGGTTTCGGGCGAGTAGCTCCAGCTGGGTCACCAGCGCGTCCAACTGGGTCTTGGCATTTACCGAGAGCAGCACCGCCCATTGTGAGAGCAGAGAAATTACTCTTCTCCACAATACCTGCATACCAGTCCATGGAGTTTTGTTAAAACACATGTCATTGCGAGTTTTCCATATAGTCCACATAGTAGCAGTTTGTCTCTGCCTCGTTTGTTTCCCACAAGGCGATTACCTAAGCCAGCTAGTGCACATACTAGCGACAATCCCTGCGCCGCAAGAATCTGCAAGCGAGGGTCGCACTGCCCAAATGAGCAGGTTGAATCCCTAGAACTGCTGGCTAGCTCGCAGTGTATTTAGCCAACTCGGCTTGAGCTGATATTTGTTCAGATACAGAGAGCCTCGGCCCGTGCCGGCTCAGTGGTACCAGGTATTCGGTGACCCCCCTCTGCAGTCGAGATAATTAAGATGTGATAGGGTTTGAGAGGTTTAACCGTGTTCGGTCTCCCATGCAGAGTAGAGTATGATTTCACACCTATGCAAGTGGTTCTGATATGTGTCGTGTGGCACAGACTATTTAGGATAGGGGAATCAACATAACGAAGCACTGAGGTTATAAGAATAATAGTGGAATTAAAATTTTGTGGGCCCTGTAAAAAATGGAGACTCATTTGCATGAATAAAAATTCTTGTGGGTAGTAATTTTTTGTTTGTTTGGGAAAAAACACATCCTATATCTGATATCTATACTTCTTATAAAGCAAAACCCCAATAAGTGCAATTAATATTTTTCTATCTCCACATGCAAGCTATCCACATCAGTTGCTCTTTTAGCCAATCAACTGTCCATATCATTCCACTAACATTTATTGATTATTTGCTATATATCTCTACATGTAAGCATCCACATCATCTTTTTTTAGCCCTTCAAATTGTCCACATCATTTTTATGTTCGAATGATATGTCTCTAAGTATTTACACAAGTAAATCATGTGCAAGTAGAACACTGAAATTAGTTTCCCCGTGAACTTTTTGCCAATTATTCTTAACGATGAAAATCATATAGTTGTGATTAGAAATTATGGTCTCTTCTAAATGTATTCATTCAAAAAGTTTCTAGAAATATTATGCGGCAATGTGCATGCCCTCTTCATGCAAGTCATCCACAAAATCCGTTTGTTCAATTCGTTGAGATAATCTTGTCTATATTAATCAGATGCAGCTCTAAACCACAACAACCTTTAAATTATAAACCACACATAAATTTGATGTATAATTTTTTTAGCCTCCTGACTGCCATGATTAACTAAATCTTGCATCAGGTTTCATGTGTTTTACCAAATTTATTAAGAGATACCCGCTCCAACATGCGGGGTGTCCTTCTAGTTTATTAAAAAAACAGCTGGTACAACGTTTTTTATACAACGCGACGCAACACGGTTAATACAACATAAAAATATGCTGGAAGCAGGAGACCGGGACACCTGTAAACGCCCTCGGCAACCAAGGTTTTGAAAACCGCATGATATGTCTTATAGGTATCTACTTTTACAACAACTTCTGCTATTATTTTGATATCTTACTTGCTTGGTTAGAGTACAAAATAATTTGGATTGACTCTGTTTTCAACAAGTTTTTTATTGTGTATATTTTTGTGAAGATAATGTATCCAAAAAATAAGGAAAGCACGCCCTACATTCTTTCGAGCGAAAAGGGCCATAGAGCCAGAAGGTAACTTGTCACAGTTTGAAGCCATGTCCAACTCCCAACAATCCGTGAAGTTCTCTAGGTCACAAGTGGTGTCCGTTAGACATGACGATTCCACGACTGCTTTCACTATCGACGGCAAAATTTGGCTCCTCTAAGTCTAGGATTACACTGTCCTCTATGCCAAGGAAGCAATCAACATCCGCGCACCCCGCAACTAGGTTCTCACCAGCAGCGACAGCGTGCTCTAGCTCTAGGTTATCATAAGCAACCACATTCTTCAGTGCATGTGGTTCGATGAGTGTTCCTCCTGTCCTTGATGCCTCCTACTCCCCATGTAGTGCCACTATTTCCTCTACTCGTCCTGTCTCTCAGAGTCTCATATGTTTTCCTACCTAAAACTTTCGAGCACAAAAGTGTCGACCGGTTACTAGAGAACAGGGTAGCTTGCTTTTATGCCTTGGTTGTGTGAACGTTGGATAGAATGTCCATGCAACTGGTAGTTCATATTTTTTTCGATAAAGGGAGGTTTATTACTTAAAAAGTTTTAAACATTACACCTCGCCTCTGCATAACTAGATGCACACAGCCGTCACAAGTTCAGAAGTACTAAAAGTAAAAGGCGAATTACATATCATAATGAGAAATTGTAAAGACGCCTATCGACGTGGAGAGTCAATCCGCAAATTATGCTGCCATCCATGTTGGGATAAAAGTCTCTCGCCGTCTCCTCCAGTCTTGTACAAACCTCCGTAAACAGGTCGCGATGCACCACACATTGCAACGGAGACCACGAACGGAGTGTAGCTGTACTCCTGTAGATAACCTGCATAAGAGAAGAATTTTTATCATTAAAAATCTTGTCATTTCTACACAGACAAAGCGACCAAATAACGGCAAGCGTTGCCACCCTAATAAGTTTCTTGAACCTATGATCCACACCATTGAGCCAGTTGCAAAAATATTAGCAATGCTTCTAGGTGGGTATAAGGTAGAACCTATCTGGATGATTGACCATATATAAATAGCAAATTTACACTCGAAGAATAAGTGCTTGATTGTCTCGTCCTTGTGATGCAGCGATGTAGTTGGCGACTTTCTTGGCGAAGGCTCGTCGCCACAGAAGATGCTTGCGGCGGCGATCCGCAAAGCCGGTTGGTCGACGACCCGTGGTGGAAGCGGTGAGCAGTCGCGCGAGGCCTCTCCCGTACAATCACAAGGCAAAACCTAGATTGGTTCGGTGTGTGACGGCGCACGGTAGTGCATAGCAATAGCTCATTCCTGCAACCCGCGGCGTGTCGTGACGAGACGGACAGACGGCGGCGGTGGAGGAGGAGGAGTGCGCACGAGAGAGCCTTCTGTTCTCAACTAGCACACCAAGTGGTACAACACTCCACTATATAAGGTTTGCTTATTTGGGCTGCCCCATATTTTGGCCCAAATTCTGACACGTCCGTGGCTCGCCATCCGCTTGTGCTGGTTTTATGTTCAGGGCGGCGAGCTAAGCAGGATGCGCGACGGCAGCTGCCGTGGAGGCGGACCGGTGAGCCACGCACGAGCGACGGTAGCGGCCATGGAGGCGATGCCGGCAAGGCGCACGGCAGCAGCGTCACGGAGGCGGGGCCAACAAGGCGCCTGACGGCAGCGTCGCGGAGGTCGGGCCGGCGAGCTGTGCGTGAGCGGCGAACGACGGCAGCGGCCGCGGAGGTGGGCTGGATCACGACCGGCACGATGGCCGACTCGTGGTCCCGCGTGGCGCCCGACGGCAGGAACGCACGTCACAGCCAGCTGCTCCGGCGCCCCGAACAGCCCGTCGCGAAGCCGCTGCAGTCGGCACCTTCCCGCTGAAGAAGGGTTGCAGCAGGAACAACCCGACCATGCTGCGCCGAAGGCGTGCAGTGACGTGGTGGGCGACGTTCCTGCCCGCTGTCCACGCTGTCCTGCTGACGTGAAACACACGCTGCCCCCCTCGGCCACCGACGCCGCCTTTTCGCCTATATATTCTCTGCGACGCGAAAACCCTATTACGGTCAATCATATTCCACGAAAAGTTCCGTCGCGGCCGTCATCGTCAATCTCAGATCGGAGGAGTTCTGAAGCTCTTCCCGGCACCCTGCCGGAGGGGAGATCATCACCGGAGGGCTCTACATCACCATGCCTGCCTCCGGAGTGATGCGTGAGTAGTCCACCCCTGGACTACGGGTCCATAGCAGTAGCTAGATGGTTGTCTCTCTACCTTGTGCCTCCATGTTTAGATCTTGTGAGCTGCCTAACATGATCAAGATCATCTTATTGTAATGCTAGATGTTGTGTTTGCTGGGATCCGATGAATATTGATACCATGTTTATTCAAGTTGTTTATCTATGTGCTCTTGATCTTGCATGCTCTCCGTTGCTAGTAGATGCTTGTGACTCCAAGAGGGGGTATTTATGCTCGATAGTGGGTTCAGTCTCTAGATATCTGGATCAGTGACAGAAAGGTCTAAGATGGTAGATGTGCTGTTGCTACTAGGGATAAAACATTGGTGCAGTGTCCAAGGGCACTTGTATTGATTACATTACACACTTTACTTCATGCAATAATCTGTTGTTAGCAACTTAATACTGAAAGGATGCGGATGCTGCCTTGAAGGTGGATTATTTAGGCATAGATGCGGTTGGAATAACGGTCTATGTACTTTGTTGTAATGCCCAACTAGATTTCATAGTAGACATCTTGGCATGTATTGCATTGTTATGCCCTCTCTATTTGTCAATTGCCCAGCTGTAATTTGTTTACCCAACATGCTAGTTATCTGTTCTGAGAGAGACACCACTAGTGAACTGTGGACCCTGGTCCAATTTCCTCATACTGTTTACACAACCTGCTGCAATCATCTGTTTCCTGTTACTTGCTGTTTTTCCTGCTGTTTTCCACACCATACGTTTAACTCTTTGTTTCTGCAAGACCGGAGAGATTGACAACCTCTCTGTTTCGTGTTGGGCAAAGTTCTGGTTTGTGTCTGTGCAGATTCCACGTTGGTGCAAGCTCCCTAGCGCCAGGGGGAGTCAACATCAACAACCTTCCGATAGATCGTCAAGTCCTACTGGATTGATAACCTTGGGTAGATTTTCAAGGGAAAACTTCTGCTGTCTACATCATAACCTTCCTCTTGGGGTTCACCAACACGTAGCCATCAAGCTGTTTTCTGGCGCCGTTGCCGGGGACTTGGAGGCTATTGGAAAGGGGAGTCTCTCAGTTCCAATCTCTTTACTTTGTTTTTGTCTTGTTTTAGTTTTGTTTTGCTTGCTGTTAAAAATCAAAAACCCAAAAAAATTAAATTCCTGCATCTAGTTTTTAATTTCGAGTTGCCCTGTTGCTTGTTTTAGGCTTGCTAAAATGAGTAATCCTGAAAATACTAAGTTGTGTGACTTTACTAGCACAAACAACAATGATTTTATCTGTACACCCATTGCTCCACCTGCTTCTAAAGCAGAATTTTATGAGATTAAGCCTGCACTGTTAAATCTGGTTATGAAAGAGCAATTTTCTGGTGTTAGTACTGATGATGCTGCTGCCCACTTAAACAACTTTGTTGAACTTTGTGATATGCAAAAGTATAAGGAGGTAGAGAGTGATATTATTAAGCTGAAATTGTTTCCTTTCTCTTTAAGAGGAAGAGCTAAAGATTGGTTGCTATCTTTGCCTAGAAATAGTATTGATTCCTGGACTAAATGCAAAGATGCTTTCATTGGAAAATATTATCCTCCTGCTAAAATTATCTCTTAAGAAGTGGTATTATGAACTTTAGGCAACTTGATAATGAGCATGTTGCCCAAGCTTGGGAAAGAATGAAGTCTTTGGTTAAAAATTGCCCCACTCATGGACTGACTACTTGGATGATCATCCAAACCTTTTATGCAGGACTAAATTTTTCTCAAGGAATTTTGGACTCGGCTGCTGGAGGGACCTTTATGTCCATCACTTGGGTGCTGCTACAAAGCTTCTTGATGATATGATGGTAAATTATTCTGAATGGCACACTGAAAGGGCTCCAACTGGTAAGAAGGTAAATTCTGTTGAGGAAATTTCCTCCTTGAGTGATAAAGTTGATGCTATTATGACTATGCTTTCGAATGGACATGGTGTTGTGGATCCAAATAATATTCCTCTTGCTTCTTTGGTTGCTCATGATGAGAAAAATGTTGATGTAAACTTCATTAAAAATAACAACTTCAACAACAATGCCTATAGGAATAATTTTGGTAGCAACAATTATAGGCCATATCCTGCTAATGGTAGCAACTCTTATGGTAATTCTATGGCAATTCCTACAGTAACAATAGAAGTGTGCCCTCTGATCTTGAAGTCATGCTTAAGGATTTTATTAGCACACAAACTACTTTTAATAAAACTGTTGAGGAAAAGCTAGGAAAAATTGATACTCTTGCTGCTAAAGTTGATAGTCTTGCTCATGATGTTGAAATGCTGAAAATAAAAGCTATTCCTAGTGATATTAGAGAGAGTAAAACACTCAATGCTATCCAAATTAAAATTGATAATAACATTAGGATGCTTGCTGAACTTCATGAAAGATGGGAGAGAGAAGAAAGAGAAGCTGAAATTGCTGAACAAAATAGTGTTGTTAGAGTTTGCACTATTTTTACTAATGAAACAAATGATGCCTCACATGCTAATGCGCCCCCTACTGTTAGTGAAAAGATAATAAGTGTTGGAAATGTCTCTACTACCTCTACAAAAAGTTTTAAATTGCCTGATAGCACTACTTTTGTTCCTAGTAAAAGTGCTGAAATTTTTAGAGGTGTTGGTGATAATTGCTCCATTGTTTTTATGACAACAACTTCAATTTCGAAAATTGTAACATAACTGAAGTCATCATGTTCTTGCAAAAGCTAGCTAAGAGTCCTAATGCTAGTAAAATAAATATGGCTTTTACTGAACATATTATCAAAGCTCTCATGCATGCTAGGGAAGAAAAATTAAAACTTGAAGCTTCTATCCCTAGGAAGTTAGATGATAATTGGGAACCTGTTATTAAAATGAAACTGAGTGAGTTTGAATGCAATGCTTTGTGTGACCTTGGTTCTTGTATTTCGGTTATGCCTAAAAATTTATATGATATTCTCAAGCTTGCACCTTTGGAAAAATGTCATTTGGATGTTCACTTTGCTGATTCTTCTATGAAGAAACCTTTAGGAAAAGTTGATGATGTTTTGATAATGGTTAAAACAATCTTGTCCCTGTTGATTTTGTGGTTTTGGATATTGAATGCAATCCTTCTTGTCCTATTGTTTTGGGAAGACCTTTTCTGAGAACTGTTGGTGCTGTTATTGATATGAGAGAGGGGAATATAAAATTTCAATTCCCACTCAAGAAAGGTATGGAACACTTCCCTAGGAAGAAGATGAAATACTCACATGATACTAGTGTCAAGACAAATTATGGTTTTGGATTTTCTGGTCTTGACAATACTTGATGCATCTCTTCATGCCTAGCTCAAAGGCATTAAAGAAAAGCACTTCTGGGAGATAACCCATGTTTTTATTTGCTGTTTTATTTTTGTTTTCTTGAGTCAAGGATGCTTGTTTACCTCTGTAGCAACTCCTTTGTATCTTTTATTTGCTGTTTTGTTGTGCCAAGGAGAGTTACTAATGCAAAGTTGGTTTTTATTTTCGGGACTGCATTGGGACAGATTGCTGTTCGTCACCGTTTAATTCAGTAGAAAATCAGAAAAAATCGAAAAATGCTGAAACTTTTTGTGCATGTTCCTGATGATGTTACGCAACTTTCATTATTTCAAAAGTTTTTCATCTGAGCATCGTAAGTGCCTCGAAAAAATTCGTCATTACAGACTGTTCTGGTTTGACAGATTCTGTCT
Source organism: Poa pratensis (assembly GCA_947311845.1). Taxonomy (NCBI): domain Eukaryota; kingdom Viridiplantae; phylum Streptophyta; class Magnoliopsida; order Poales; family Poaceae; genus Poa; species Poa pratensis. Next base: position 4,830,705 of record CAMZMU010000034.1, read on the forward strand.
TTTATTTTGCATTCTCTCTTTTACAAGTTTTTAAGTGGTTTCTTTTCGTGTAAAAGTGCCCACTTGAGCCTAGTAACAGTGGCTAATGTTTAAAATAGTTGGCTTGTGAGTTTTGTCTTTGCTAGAACTTTGAAGTATTATCTTTTAGTGCACTAACCTGCTAATGAGAAAAGCTGTTAAGTTTTGGTGTGAAGGAAGTTTTCAAGTGTTGATAGAGGAGAATGATATTACATGATCAAGAAGAGTGAAGAGCTTAAGCTTGGGGAGGCTTACCTCCCCAGCATATTTCAAGAAGACTCAAGCATCTAAGCTTGGGGATGCCCAAGGCATCCCCTTCTTCATCTACAAATTATCAGGTCATCTCTAATGGTGCTATATTTTTATTGCTTCATACTAGTGTACTCTTCCTTGGAGCGTCAGTGTGTTTTTGTTTTCAGTTTGTTTTGTTTTGTTTGCTGTGCTATACTTGTTGGATCCTAGCATTCATGTTTGGGAGAGAGACACGCTCCACTTTTTCATTAGAATACTCTTGTGCTTCACTTATACTTGTTGAGTATTCCTGTCTAGTTGCTGTTATTGCTGTTAGCTCTCAGTTTTTCATACATCTCTTGTTAGAGCTTTCAGTTTCTTTTGAAGAAAGTACTCTCTTGCTTCACTTATATCTGTTTGGAGAGTTGTCAAATAAGTTGATTGGTGTTTGGTTGGACCAGAAAAATGCTATGCATGTGGTAGTGGTATAAAATGCTTACATGAATCTTTTTAGATCGTTGTCTTGAGTAATTTGATGCTTGCCAATTGTTTTGAGCTGTCAAGTAATTAATGTTTAAGCTTGTGCATCATGTAAGTAATGGCTATTAATGAAGAACTACTATAAGGATTTTCTGCTATAATAATCTGTTGCATGATTGGAAGTCCATAGTAGTCTAGATAATTTTTGGATGAAGGCTATGTGTTAACAAGGAAGACAGTGGGAGTCTATGGTTCGTCAAACCTTGTGTTTTATGTACACTCTTGCTATTCCAGTTGATAATGATGTTTGCTTATAATAACCTTGCTAGCCTAAACTCTGTACTAAGAGGGAATGCTTCTTGTACATCCAAAACCTTGAGCCAAATCCATGCCACCTGTGTCCACCATACCTACCTATTATGTGGTGTTTTCACCATTCCAAGTAAATTTCTTCATGTGCTATCTACTAACTACTCAAAACTGTTACATTTCCTTTTTGTGTCACTACTTGAAAAGCTCATAAGGACGTAGTAGTGAGATTTGTCATCTTCCATGCTAATTAATTTACAAGGATTGGCAGCTTCATCTGCTTCTCCACCTTTTATTTTGCATTAAAGAGCTGGTTAGTCCACCCTATAAATAAATAAATAGACACTCCTCCATGGTGAATGTTGGTGGGCACCCGAGGATTCGGTTAGCCATGGTTTGTGGAAAGTAAATGGTTGGGAGGAGTGTCACCAATAAGTGCTTGTTACAAGTGCAGTCCTAAAAACTCTCGGAACCGCTCTAAAAGTTAGTTAGCCATGGAAGATGACAAGTACCTGCTATTTGATTTGTTGACACCTGTATACACCATTACCTTACAAAACAATATTTTATGCTCTCTATATGCCTTCGGGAACTACAGCTCTAGCACATGATGTTAATCCCTGCTTCCCTCTGCGAAGGGCCATTCTTTTACTTTTATGTTGAGTCAGTTTTCCCACTTCTTTCTGTCTACTTAAGCAAACATCATTGTCAACTCCAGTATAACAGTTTTTACATAACTTTGTGTTTGGTTGATCATATTCTTTGCATTGACATTATCTATATGATATACATGTTGAAAGTTGAAGCAAAAGCTGAAGCTATTATCTTCCTTTGTGTTGATACAAACACTTTCATGTTGAGAATTATTGCTGCTGTGAACTAACTATTATGTTAGACTATTATATCTCTAAATGTTTTATAGTATTATTCATGAAAGTTTGCACTTGTGTGATCACTTATGTTTACTCTTTATTTACTTGCTTGCAAACTATAGACCATTGGCTTGGATCACTTCATTCAGATCATGTGCATTACATTGTTATTTGATCAAAGATTGTGTTGGTAGCATGTCACTTCAAAAATTATCTGTTTTTATCGTTTACCTACTCGAGGACGAGCAGGAACTAAGCTTGGGGATGCTTGATACGTCTCAAACGTATCTATAATTTTTGATGTTCCATGCTGTTATTATATCAATTGCTACATGTTTTGGTTACACTTTATATCATTTTTATGCATTTTCTGGGACTAACCTATTAACAAGATGCCACAGTGCCAGTTCCCTGTTTTCTGCTGTTTTTGGTTTCAGAAAATCTATTAAGGAAATATTCTCGGAATTGGACGAAACAAAAGACATCGTCAATAATATCACGAGGAGATCACGGAGTCCAAAGGGGAGTCGGAGCAGACCCACCAGGGGGCCACGCCACACTAGGGCGCGGCCCAGGGTGGGCCCGCGCCCCCCTATGGCGTGGTGGCCCCCCTCGGCCACCGACGCCGCCTCTTCGCCTATATATTCTCCGCGACGCGAAAACCCTATTACGGTCGATCATATTCCACGAAAAGTTCCGTCGCGGCCGTCATCGTCAATCTCAGATCGGAGGAGTTCTGAAGCTCTTCCCGGCACCCTGCCGGAGGGGAGATCATCACCGGAGGGCTCTACATCACCATGCCTGCCTCCGGAGTGATGCGTGAGTAGTCCACCCCTGGACTACGGGTCCATAGCAGTAGCTAGATGGTTGTCTCTCTACCTTGTGCCTCCATGTTTAGATCTTGTGAGCTGCCTAACATGATCAAGATCATCTTATTGTAATGCTAGATGTTGTGTTTGCTGGGATCCGATGAATATTGATACCATGTTTATTCAAGTTGTTTATCTATGTGCTCTTGATCTTGCATGCTCTCCGTTGCTAGTAGATGCTTTGGCCAAGTAGATGCTTGTGACTCCAAGAGGGGGTATTTATGCTCGATAGTGGGTTCAGTCTCTAGATATCTGGATCAGTGACAGAAAGGTCTAAGATGGTAGATGTGCTGTTGCTACTAGGGATAAAACATTGGTGCAGTGTCCAAGGGCACTTGTATTGATTACATTACACACTTTACTTCATGCAATAATCTGTTGTTAGCAACTTAATACTGAAGGATGCGGATGCTGCCTTGAAGGTGGATTATTTAGGCATAGATGCGGTTGGAATAACGGTCTATGTACTTTGTTGTAATGCCCAACTAGATTTCATAGTAGACATCTTGGCATGTATTGCATTGTTATGCCCTCTCTATTTGTCAATTGCCCAGCTGTAATTTGTTTACCCAACATGCTAGTTATCTGTTCTGAGAGAGACACCACTAGTGAACTGTGGACCCTGGTCCAATTTCCTCATACTGTTTACACAACCTGCTGCAATCATCTGTTTCCTGTTACTTGCTGTTTTTCCTGCTGTTTTCCACACCATACGTTTAACTCTTTGTTTCTGCAAGACCGGAGAGATTGACAACCTCTCTGTTTCGTGTTGGGCAAAGTTCTGGTTTGTGTCTGTGCAGATTCCACGTTGGTGCAAGCTCCCTAGCGCCAGGGGGAGTCAACATCAACAACCTTCCGATAGATCGTCAAGTCCTACTGGATTGATAACCTTGGGTAGATTATTCAAGGGAAAACTTCTGCTGTCTACATCATAACCTTCCTCTTGGGGTTGAGAGACTCCCCTTGCAGAAGCAATTCGGTTTTCCCCGGCAACGGCGCCAGAAAACGTGTTGCTAGCTCTAAGTTGACGAGGGAATATCTCCCCGGCAACAGTGCCAGAAACTCTGCTTGTACGTCACACGTCAGTTGGGAACCCCAAGAGGAAGGTATGATGAGTGCAGCGGCAAGTTTTCCCTCAGTATGAAACCAAGGTTTAATCGAACCAGTAGGAAAACGAGGTTTGCTTCGAAGGTGTTGGTGAAGGAGTGTAGTGCGGCGCAACACCAGGGATTCCGGTGCCAACGTGGAACCTGCACAACACAATCAAATTACTTTGCCCCAACTTAACAGTGAGGTTGTCAATCTCACCGGCTTGCTGAAAACAAAGGGTTAAACGTATCGAATGGAAAATGATGTTTGTTTGCATAAAACAGTAGAGAACAATGATTGCAGTAGATTGTATTTCAGATGTAAAAGAATGGACCGGGGTCCACAGTTCACTAGTGGTGTCTCTCCAATAAGATAACTAACATGCTGGGTAAACAAATTACAGCTGGGCAATTGACAATTGATAAGTGCATATAACATGCATGTGAGAGCTGTGGTGTCTACTATGAGATTCATTTGGGCATTACGACAAAGTACATAGACCGCTATCCAGCATGCATCTATGCCTAAATAGTCCACTTTCCGGTTAACATCCGTACCCCTTCCAGTATTAAGTTGCAAGCAACAGACAATTGCATTAAGTAATGTGCGTAATGTAAACAATACATTCATCATTGAATAAAGCATTGCTGTTTTACCCCTAGTGGCAACAACACATCTACAACCTTAGAACTTGCTGTCACTATCCCAGGTTAAATAGAGGTTGAACCCAACTATCATGCATAAATACCCCCTCTTGGAGTCACAAGTATTCACTTGGCCAAGGCTTCAACAAGTAACGGAGAGCATGCAAGATCACAAATGACATAGACATGATAATATAATATTCAGCTCCACATAGGTATCAATATAAGTCAGATCCCAGCAAACACAACATGTAGCATTACAATAAGATGATCTTGATCATGATAGGCAGCTCACAAGATCTAAACATGATGGCACAAGTGGAGAAGACAACCATCTAGCTACTGCTATGGACCCATAGTCCAAGGATGAACTACTCACGCATCACTCCGGAGGCGGGCATGGCGATGTAGAGCCCTCCGGTGATGATTCCCCTCTCCGGCAGGGTGCCGGGAAGAGCTTCAGAAACCCCCCGAGTTAGGGTTGACGACGGCGGCGGCAGCGAATATGTTCTGGATGAAAGGCTCGGTGTTTTAGGGTTTTCACGTCTCGGGGAATAAATAGGCGAAGGGGCGATGTCGGCGGACCCCCGAGGGGCCCAAACCACCAGGTGGCGCGGCTGGGCCCACTGCCGCGCCAGCCTATGGTTTGGCCACCTCGTGGCTCTCTTCGTCTCTCCTTCGGACTCCGTGTACGTGCTGGAAAAATAGGGACTTGGCCTTTTGTTTCGTGCAATTCCGAGAATATTTCCAGAAGTAACTTTCTGAAACCAAAAACAGCAGAAAACAGGGAACTGGCACTGTGGCATCTTGTTAATAGGTTAGTCCCAGAAAATGCATAAAAGTGATATGAAGTGTATATAAAACATGTAGCAAATGGTATAATATAAGCATGGAACAGCAGAAATTATGGATACGTTGGAGACGTATCAAGCATCCCCAAGCTTAGTTCTACTCGTCCTCGAGTAGGTAAAACGATAACAACAAATAATTTCTGAGGAGACATGCTTTCACACAATCTTGATCAATATATTGCAAGGCTCATGTCATGAATGAAGTGACTCAAAGCAATGATCTATAGTTTGCTAACAAATAGATAAAGAGTAAACAATGAATCATATAAGCAAAAACTTTTCATGAATAGTACTTTCAAGACAAGCATCAAAAAGTTTTGCATAAGAGGTAACTCATAAAGCAATAGATTCAAAGTAAAAGGCATTGAAGCAACACAAAGGATGATTAAGTTTCAGCATTTGCTTTCAACTTGTAACATGTATATCTCATGGATAGTTGTCAACATAAAGCAATATAACAAGTGCAATAAGTAAACATGTAAGAATCAATGCACACAAAGTTGACACAAGTGTTTGCTTCTAAGATAGAAAGGAGTAGGTAAACTGACTCAACATAAAGTAAAAGATAGGCCCTTCGCAGAGGGAAGCAGGGATTAAATCATGTGCTAGAGCTTTTTAAGTTTTCGAAAGCATATAGAGAGCACAAAATAAGTATTTGAGAGGTGTTTGTTGTTGTCAACGAATGGTAGTGGGCACTCTAACCCCCTTGTCAACCAGACTTTCAAGAGCGGCTCCCATGAAGGACGTTATCTCTACCAGCAAGGTAGATCATCCCTCTTCTCTTTTGTTTACACATGTATTTTAGTTTCTTTATAGATGACACTCCTCCCAACCTTTTGCTTACACAAGCCATGGCTAACCGAATCCTCGGGTGCCTTCCAACATTCACATACCATGGAGGAGTGTCTATTTGCAAAATTAAGTTGCTTACTGATAAATCAGGGCAAAACATGTGAAGAGAATTATTAATGAAAGTTGTAATTAATTGGGGCTGGGCACCCCGTTGCCAGCTCTTTTTGCAAATTATTGGATAAGCGGATGTATATGCCACTAGTCCATTGGTGAAAGTCTGTCAGAAGTAAATGACAAGATAAAACACCACATACTTCCTCATGAGCTATAAAACATTGACACAAATAAGGAGTAATAAAGTTTTGAATAGTTTAAAGGTAGCACATGAAATATTTACTTGGAATGGCAGGAAATACCACATAGTAGGTAGGTATGGTGGACACAAATGGCATGGGTTTTGGCTCAAGTTTTGGATGCACGAGAAGCATTCCCTCTCAGTACAGAGTTTAGGCTAGCAAGGTTGTTTGAAGCAAACACAAGTATAAACCGGTACAGCAAGAATCACATAAAAACATATTGCAAGTATTATAAGACTCTACACTGTCTTCCTTGTTGCTCAAACATTTTACCAGAAAATATCTAGACCTTAGAGAGAACAAATATGCATCCCAAGTCTCAACAAGCTCTACGGTAGTTCTCCACTACTAGGCTTTAACTACATGATGCAAGAGCTTAAACATGATCTACTTGAGAGCTCAAAACAATTGCAAAGCATCAAATCGAAACAAGACAATGATCTACAAGAATGCATATGTCTTTTCCAATACCAACTACTACATGTAGCATTTTCTTTCTTCCAAACAAACACCAATAAATTTATTTAAACATAAACTCTCCAAATGATAATATAATGCAGCAAGAGAGTATTTATAAACAAGTGCTAACAGCTCGAAGAGATGCATGAAAAACAGGAGCTAAAAGCACTGCAGTAGCTAGTTAAGAATACTCAACAAATATAAGTGAAGAACATGAGTATTCACATGAAAAAGCGGAGCGTGTCTCTCTCCCACACAAGGATTGCTAGGATCCGAATTTATTCAAACAAAAAAAAAATAAAAACACACAGACGCTCCAAGTAAAGCGCATAAGATGTGAAAGAATTAAAATATAGTTTCACTAGAGATGACCTGATAAGTTTGTTGATGAAGAAGGGGATGCCTTGGGCATCCCCAAGCTTAGACGCTTGAGTCTCTCTGAATATGGTTGGGATGAACCACGGGGGCATCCCCAAGCTTAGGCTTTTCACTCTTCTTGATCACATAATATCACCCTTCTCGCTTGATCCTTGAAAACTTCCTTCACACCAAACTCAAGACAGTTCTCATTAGAGGGTTAGTGCATAATCAAAAATTCTCATATTCTGTAATGATACAATCAATCCCAAAGCTTCTGGACATTAGCTACAGCCACCAATGCTTTGTGGAGCAAAGAAATCCACACAAACACAGTAAAAGAGCGAATGCAAAACAAAAGGCAGAATCTGTCAAAAACAGAACAGTCTGGAATGACGAATTTTTTCGAGGCACTTAAGTTGCTCAGATGGATCTGGCCTAAAATAATGAAAGTTGCGTACATATCTCAGGAATATGCGTGATTTTTTCAGAATTTTTTGAATTTTCTACAGGGAGATAAGCTCAAATCCGTGACAGCTAAAAATCTGTCACTGCGCAGAAATCCAAATCTTGCATCAACTTTCAATATAGAACTTTACTTGGCACAACATTGCGATAAAATAAAGATACAAAGGAGTTGCTACAGAAGTAACAAAACTCCTTGACTCAAAGAAAACAAAAATAACAGCAAATAAAAACGATGGGTTGTCTCCCATAAGCGCTTTTCTTTAACGCCTTTCAGCTAGGCGCAGAAAGTGAAAATCAAGTGTTGTCAAGTGGCAAATCATTCAAATCATCAAAAGCTTCTTCCAACACACAGCTTGTAACAATGGGTATCTTAGATGTTCCTGGAGGTGTTTCATTACCTTTAACCGTACTAAAAGTTTTATCAATTTTAAGCTCATAATGAGTCTTTGGTTTTGGCACTTTAGGAACATACATAAACTTTTGCTCTCTACCCACATAAACTTTCTCCTTTTTAGACTTAAGAGAAGTAAAGGTTGAACTTAAGGTTTCAATAGCTTCCTCTAACTCATCAATTCTATGATTTTGGGTGTCATGGATATTATTATCCTCAAGAACAGTGATTCTTTCATTGATGGTGGCTATTGATTCATTAGTCTTACCAATACAATCAAGAAAATTTGGAAAAAATTCTCCATAGAGTCTAACTTATTTATAACATCCTCCAAGGTGATCTCAATTTTAATATCTTTAGTGGGTGGTGTTCCTACCAAACTTTCAATAATATTACAGGCTTCTAAAGCAGGAGTACCCAAGAAATTTCCACCTGTAAGAGTGTCTAGAACATACCTATACCAACTAGAGATACCAACATAAAAGTTCCTAAGGAGGATAGTGGTAGAGTGTTTCTTAGTACATCTATGATGAGCATCACTAATTCTATACCAAGCATCTTTCAAATTTTCACCTCCTAGTTGCCTAAAAGAACGAACTTCAACTTCAGGAGCATTCATTTTGAAAAAAAATAAATAATAATAAACAAGTAACTAATTTTTTTGTGTTTTTGATAAAGAGAGCAAACAAGACTAAATAAAAATAAACTAAGCAAGACAAATAACAAAGTAAAGAGATTGGGTGTGAGAGACTCCCCTTGCAGAAGCAATTCGGTTTTCCCCGGCAACGGCGCCAGAAAACGTGTTGCTGCTCTAAGTTGACGAGGGAATATCTCCCCGGCAACAGTGCCAGAAACAATGCTTGTACGTCACACGTCAGTTGGGAACCCCAAGAGGAAGGTATGATGAGTGCAGCAGCAAGTTTTCCCTCAGTATGAAACCAAGGTTTAATCGAACCAGTAGGAAAACGAGGTTTGCTTCGAAGGTGTTGGTGAAGGAGTGTAGTGCGGCGCAACACCAGGGATTCCGGTGCCAACGTGGAACCTGCACAACACAATCAAATTACTTTGCCCCAACTTAACAGTGAGGTTGTCAATCTCACCGGCTTGCTGAAAACAAAGGGTTAAACGTATCGAATGGAAAATGATGTTTGTTTGCATAAAACAGTAGAGAACAATGATTGCAGTAGATTGTATTTCAGATGTAAAAGAATGGACCGGGGTCCACAGTTCACTAGTGGTGTCTCTCCAATAAGATAACTAACATGCTGGGTAAACAAATTACAGCTGGGCAATTGACAATTGATAAGTGCATATAACATGCATGTGTGAGCTGTGGTGTCTACTATGAGATTCATTTGGGCATTACGACAAAGTACATAGACCGCTATCCAGCATGCATCTATGCCTAAATAGTCCACTTTCCGGTTAACATCCGTACCCCTTCCAGTATTAAGTTGCAAGCAACAGACAATTGCATTAAGTAATGTGCGTAATGTAAACAATACATTCATCCTTGAATAAAGCATTGCTGTTTTACCCCTAGTGGCAACAACACATCTACAACCTTAGAACTTGCTGTCACTATCCCAGGTTAAATAGAGGTTGAACCCAACTATCATGCATAAATACCCCCTCTTGGAGTCACAAGTATTCACTTGGCCAAGGCTTCAACAAGTAACGGAGAGCATGCAAGATCACAAATGACATAGACATGATAATATAATATTCAGCTCCACATAGGTATCAATATAAGTCAGATCCCAGCAAACACAACATGTAGCATTACAATAAGATGATCTTGATCATGATAGGCAGCTCACAAGATCTAAACATGATGGCACAAGTGGAGAAGACAACCATCTAGCTACTGCTATGGACCCATAGTCCAAGGATGAACTACTCACGCATCACTCCGGAGGCGGGCATGGCGATGTAGAGCCCTCCGGTGATGATTCCCCTCTCCGGCAGGGTGCCGGGAAGAGCTTCAGAAACCCCCCGAGTTAGGGTTGACGACGGCGGCGGCAGCGAATATGTTCTGGATGAAAGGCTCGGTGTTTTAGGGTTTTCACGTCTCGGGGAATAAATAGGCGAAGGGGCGATGTCGGCGGACCCCCGAGGGGCCCAAACCACCAGGTGGCGCGGCTGGGCCCACTGCCGCGCCGCCTATGGTTTGGCCACCTCGTGGCTCTCTTCGTCTCTCCTTCGGACTCCGTGTACGTGCTGGAAAAATAGGGACTTGGCCTTTTGTTTCGTGCAATTCCGAGAATATTTCCAGAAGTAACTTTCTGAAACCAAAAACAGCAGAAAACAGGGAACTGGCACTGTGGCATCTTGTTAATAGGTTAGTCCCAGAAAATGCATAAAAGTGATATGAAGTGTATATAAAACACCATCAAAAGTGTTCGGAAAAGTAGATACGTTTTTGGACGTATCAACTCCCCCCAAGCTTAGCTAATTGCTTGTCATCAAGCAATTCAGTTAACAACTGAGTGCGATAAAAGAAACTTTTACGAAGACATTTGCTTCATATGATGTATACATACCTACTATATGATCAAAAGCTTAGGTAATTCATAATAGGAACCATGCAAATAATGACACCTAGTAGTTATGCAAATCATGAAAAGATACCAAAATACTAAGAATAAATAACATAACATACATCTATCCACATGAGTTGCAATGTTCGTAATAAGAGATGACAAAATGGTATCTCGCTTGCCTTTATATGAAGGGCAAAACATAAAGGCCAGGCATCTCTGAAGTTCAAGTGAAGACTAGATATAAAGATATCAAAGATAGAAGCATCATAGTTATAGCTCAATTAATCATATTCTGGGACAAGCACATTACACTAAGAATGACAGCCATGCTCTCGAAGAAGTGCTCAAAGAAAGGATGATGACTCAACATAAAAAATAAAAGATTGGCCCTTCGCAGAGGGAAGCAGGAATTAACATGTGCTAGAGCTTTTTAGTTTTAAAACAGAAGTAAAAATATTTTGAGAGGTGTTTGTTAATTGTCAACGAATGGCATCGGATGAAAACAATATTCCCCCTATCAAACAGACTTTTAAGAGCGGCTCCCATGAAGGACGTTATTTCTACCAGCAAGGCAGATCATCCCTCTTTCTCTTTTGTTTACACATGCAGATGTTTCACTGAGTAATCAGTTGACAAAATGTGAAGAGAATTAAGCGGTTAAAGTTGTAATTAATTGGGACTGGGCACCCCGTTGCCAGCTCTTTTTGCAAAATTAGTAGATAAGCGGATGTATGCCGCTAGTCTGGTGGTAAAGTCTGTTTGACAAGTTGAATAAAGAATAACCCACAACTTCCTCATGAGCTGGTAAACATTGACACAAAAAAGGAGTAGTAACAATTTTGAATAGTTTTAAAGGTAGCACATGAAAATTTACTTGGAATGGTTCGAAATACCATGCAAAGAAATTTTTGGTGGACTCTTTGGAATAACTTGGTTTTAAGGATTTTGGATGCACGAGCAGCATTCCCGCTCAGTACAGGTGAAGGCTAGCAATAGACTGGGAAGCGACAACCAAGAGAGCAATAACCATCATAATCATACTTGCGACAGAATAAATTAACGGAGGCATAAAAATGATACTAAAACTCTGAGGCAAAATAGATCATCAAGGCTTAATTGACTTTTATTTTTCAGTCATAAACATTGTGAGCATGTGCCAAGTCGATTCAAGTAAGTTATTCAGAGGAGGATACAATCCTGCCATACCGTTTTACGAATAGAACAATGCATGCAAATATTTATATGACATGTTATTCAATATTAGCAAATTGGTACTGATCATAAGAAGACATGAACTACTAAGTAATCATTAAATAACATAACCACTACGATGATAGCTAAGCATGTTCACATGAGTAGCTATATTTACAAAAATGAAAAACAAATAGAGTTCATACCAGCCTTTTACCACATCCGGATTGTCGTAAATCATCATTATTGCTTTTCACTTGTGTGGCTTGAATGATGTGAAATGATATCCAAGTCCAGAGTGGAGTCACGGAAATTTTCGAACTCTAAAACAACTATACAAACAGAAGAAGAACAACAAATATTTTTGGGTTTTCGATTTAAAGCAAGCATGGAAGGAAACAAGCAAACAAAGCAAAATCTTTTTGGATTTTTGAATAATAAACCGAAATGAAAAATTAAAGTAAACTAGCGCTACAAATTCAAAAGAAAGAGAAATATTTTTGATCTTTTGGTGTTTTGCGAAATAAAACGGATACAAGAAACAAAAGTGAAAAAGAAAAGAAACAAACTAAAGCATGGATATACAAGGTACTGACATGATATGAATATGATAAAATGAGTGAGCTGTCGGTGAGTCGGCATACCTCCCCCCAAGCTTAGGCTTTTGGCCTAAGTGGGAGACCAATCATCCCCATGGCCGCCAGCTAGGCGCGCCCTCAGTGTACGACGAGGAGGGTTCCTCGTCCGGGTAAGAGCTCGAGGATGCACCACCGTGGTACACGGTGTAATCCTCAGGGGGCGCCACGAAGGTCTCCTGTCGGTGCTCAGGGTAGAGCTGTAAATGGAAATCCGTGCACCAAGGTAGTTGTCCAAATCCTCCCTCGAATATGACAGAGGGCTCCTGAAAATACTGAACAAACTAGGCTGTGGAAGCCGGACCTCCCGCTCCAGGTCCATTAGCAAAAACAACTCTATACATCAAATATCCATTGTATGAACTAGTAGTAACAAAATCATGAACTTTCATGGCAGCAAGACCAAGTCTTTCTGGAACCAATAATTCATCAGTGGGATCAACAGAATAACCAAGGTCAGCTAAAACACGTGCAACAATAATCCCTCCAAAGATGGGACCTTTGGCGGCAAGGCGGCGAGCAATCAAGGCACCAAGGTTGTAGGTTTTATCATTTTTAAGTGCAGTAACAAGAAAAGCTAGATGGTAGTTAGAAATATTACTAGTGTTCTCTCTAGCAAGCACACTTGTGGCAAGATAATATGTGAAGTACCTGATGCTGAAACTGAATGTTCCTTATCTTACCACGCTGCGTTGTACGGTGATCATCATAGCTCAGCTCATGGTAAAGATCCAACAACTCGTGTGGCTGTGCCTTAATCTTCCTTGCTGTCCCAGATGGAGCAACACCTATGACCCTGCAAAATCTTTTCAACTCCATGTTGCATGCACGATCATAAATCTTAAACTCAACAGTTGGGTTAAAGGTAGAGTTATTAAATTTAAAGCTCTCAACAAAAATCTTAGTGAGTCTAGATATTGTGGACTCTCATCCCTCATGAATTCCATCAAGCCAACATTGTCAATTAATCTCATGAAGTCATCATAAATCCCTGCATCTTTCATAAAGTCAAAACATGGAAAAATAGATGGATGTGCAACACCATCATCTTCCTCATCACCAATTCTTGGTGCCAAAAGATCCTCATTGTATGATGGCCTAGATGGACCTCTAGCTCTTGAGGACCTTGTTTCCCTTGAGGAGGGTGGTGTTTGCCTCTCAAAGATTTCTCCATAAGTATGTTTATCCATCTTCTTTTTCTGAAATTTTAAAGAAACCTCATAAAAAGTGGTTTGGAGTGATTAATTCAAGGGGAACACTATGGAGACTTGCTAGAGAACTAAACATGCATCAAAACTAGTTAATCTAAACAAGAACAAGCATGCAAGCTTTCATAACATGTCACCTACAGTACCAAAATGCTCAAGATATACATAACTAAACAAAATCTACTTGGATAATCGAAGGAGTCACATACCGGAGAGCAATCGATCCAAATATCGCAGCAAAGATGGGCTGAGCAAGTAGATCGAAAAATCGCGAGCAAGAGCAGCAAGAACACGAGTTTGAGCAATGGTGGTGTGTATGGTCGGGAGAGAGAAAGGAGTGGGAGGAGGATGAGTAAGTGGAGGGCCAGGTGGGCCCCACACCAGGGCAGGGCGCGGCCAGCCCTCTGCCGCGCCATGGTGGCGTGTGGCACCCTGGTGGGTCCCCCTGGTCATCCTCTGGTACTCCCACGCTCCATTTTAAAAACTAGGATTTGTAGAATTTTTTTCAGAATTTTTTGAAAACTTTTATTTCTGACATTTTCTGGGTGTTTTTAAACAATGAAAACTGAGTAAAAATAAATTTATGTAAAGACTAAACATTGCTTAATCTTGCAAATTACAGTAGCAAAACAGTAGGTAAAACAAGGAGAGAAAGAAAATGTTGTTTAGCAATTTTATGTATGTAAAACATATTTGTTAACAAGGTTGATCAAGTCTTGCTCCCAAACATATATTATATGACATAAAAGAATTAAACCACAGTGAACAATCATTTTACCTTAAACTGTATAGCTATAGATCCAATCATAATACATTGAAATCCTTCATGAGGTTCATATATAGGGCAATCAATACTTCCCACTTTGATAGTTCTAAGATTTGCAATTGTATTCACTACAAATATCTTGTCCAGCTTCTTGGGAAAATAAACAGTATGCTCTTTGTCATTAACATGGAAAGTTACTTTTGCTTTGTTGCAATCAATAACAGCCCCTGCAGTGTTAAGAAAAGGTCTTCCAAGAATAATAGACATATTATCATCTTCAGGCATTTCAAGCACAACAAAATCAGTTAATATTAAGCAATTATTAGCCACTTGAACAGGACCATCTTCACATATACCAACAGGAACAGCAGTAGATTTATCAGCCATTTGCACAGATATATCAGTTGGTATCAATTTTTCCAAATAAAGCCTCTTGTAAAGAGAAAAAGGCATGACACTTACCCCTGCCCCTAAATCCCATAGGGCAGTTCTAACATAATTATTTTTGATAGAGCAAGGAATAGTTGGTATACCAGGATCTCCAAGCTTCTTTGGGACCTTACCATTGAAAGAATAATTAGCAAGCATGGTAGAAATCTCTTCATTAGGAATCTTTCTCTTGTTAGAGACAATATCTTTCATGTATTTCGAATAGGGAGGTAACTTAATAGCATCAGTGAAAGGAATTTGCAAAAACAAAGGTTTCATCCAATCACAAAATTTATTATAATGTTCTTCTTCCTTGGATTTGTGTTTCTTATTAGGAAAAGGCATTTGCTTTTGCACCCAAGGTTCTCTTTCATTACCATGTTTCTTAGCAAAAGCATGTTTATCATTTTCTCTAGAAGCATTATCTAGCAAATCTTTTTGCACTTTAGTCAATTGTTCAATTTGAGTTTGAACCATATGAAAATGTTTAATAAGTATTTTAACATCATTAGCAGTCCTTTCCAAAACATCATGCAAATTATTAATAACATGAGAATTCTTTACCAGGCTATTTTGTGTTCTCATATTACAATTATTTTGCTTAACAATAAAATTATCAAACTCATCTAAGCATTGATCAGGAGGTTTAGAATAAGGGATATCTTTATCATCAAAGTGTTGGAGAGAGTGTACCTCAACCCTAGATGGGTGAGGAATTGGCTTACACAATTCTTCTATAGGTGGAAGATTTTTCACATCTTCAGATTTAATACCTTTCTCCTTAAGAGATTTCTTGGCTTCTCTCATTTCTTCATCATTTAATTCAAACATTCCTCTTTTCCTCAGTGTAGGTACCGGAGTTGGTTCAGGAAGGGTCCAATCATCATGATTTTGGCTTATCTTAGCCATTAATTCCTCGGCTTCATCTGGAGTTTTTTTTCCTGAAAACACAACCAGCACAACTATCCAGGTATTCCTAGATTCAACAGTTAGTCCATTATAAAATATATCAAGAAGTTCATTTTTAGCTAGTTGATGTCCAGGCCGAGTCCTAATTAAAGAACAAAACCTTGCCCAAGATTCAGGCATTTTCTCTTCCTCATTTTGCTTAAAGTTAAAGATTTTCTGTAAGGCAGCATGTTGAGCACTAGCAGGAAAATATTTCTGAAAGAAAACATTGACCAACCCCATAGGACTCTCAATAGATCCAGGAGATAAATTATTAAACCAAGTTTTAGCTTCATCTTTCAGTGAGAAAGGGAAAATTTTAGTAACGAAGTAACTGCGTTTCTTAATATCATCAGAAAACAAACTACTCAAAGTAGAGAGAGTGTTCATATGATCTACATCACTTTCATTTTCAGTACCTCGAAAAGGTTCTTTCTCGACAATAGATATAAGCGACAAGTCCGCAGAGAAATCATAATCTTTATCTTGTATATTTATGGGAGATGTAGCAAACTTAGCATCAGGAGAAAGTTTATAATTAACAGCACGTCTTTGAACAAGATTTTTAATAGCATTAACATCTTTAGAGGTATCACAATTCATGTATTCATCAATAAATTCATCATCAAGTTCAACGTAGGTTTCCTCAAGATCATCACTAGTATGTTCTCTCGATTCAGGTGAATAAACAGGTGTAATTGGAGTTTCATTAGGTGTTTCAGTATTTTGCAATTTGTCTAGATTTAGCAATTGTAGCATCTAGAAAAGGACCCAGTGAACCTCTTTCATCAAGCACAGTAGAAGCATCATCAAATTCATCAGAAATATTCTCAGACTCAGCAGAAGTAGCAGCACGTGAAGCATGTGTATGTGGTGGTGTGACAAGTTGACTTATAACAGATGGCGAATCAAGAGCAGCAGAAGTGTTCAGAGTTGTACCTCTCCTTGTAGTGGATGGCATATGCGAACCTTCTCATCACGAGGTTTACCCATGATGAATAAATGGCAGCGAACAGTATGACTCCCTAGTGAGCTTATAAATAGAGCTATGCTCCTCGGCAACAGCGTCAGAAAATAATCTTAATGACCCACAAGTATAGGGGATCACAACAGTCTTCGAGGGAAGTAAAACCCAAATTTATTGATTCGACACAAGGGGAGCCAAAGAATATTTATAAGTCTTGACAGATGAATTGTCAGTTCAGCTGCACGTGGAAGTAGACTTGCTCGACACAGTTTATCAGTAGCAACAGTTTAATGACAGTAGCAGTAGTGAATAATAGCAGCAGCGAAATAAAGACAGTAGTAATAATTGAAGTAGACAGTTTCTGGAAATAGGATTTTCGATGGCGGCGGAGCTCTGGAGGGTTTCTGGAAAAAGCGTCGATCCCCCTGGCGTTTTTAGGTCGAAGGGTAGTCCAGGAGCGTCGGGGGCCACGCGAGGCGCCCTCACCAGGCCTCGGCGCGGCCCCACCTCTGCCGCGCCGAGGGTGCGTGTGGGGCCCCCATGCCCCCTGTTCGCTTCATCTTCTGGCTCCGTGGGTCTTTTGGGAAAATAGAATTTCTGTAATTTTTCGGGAATTTTCCCGAAATTTGACTTTCTGCATAAAAACAAGACACCAGGGCAATTCTGCTGAAAACAGCGTTAGTCCGTGTTAGTTGTATTCAAATCACACAAGTTAGAGGAAAAACACCAGCAAAAGTGTTCGGAAAAGTAGAACGTTTTGGACGTATCAGTGTACCTGAGGCCATTGGTTGAAGAACTTTTACAGTTGTGGCGTGACGAAGGTGTACTGTGTGTGAGATGAGCACGAACAAAAGGAATTTGACCTACGAGCGTTGTTGTTTGTAACCATCAATGATTGGCATGGTCTTAGTAACATTTCAGGACAGTCAAACAAGGGATACAATGCATGCACGCACTGTTTAGATAAGACAGAAAGTATACATTGGGAAACAAGAATGTGTACCTAGGGCATCGTCGATTTCTTACAAAACAGCATCCCGTAAGAAAGAAAGGCAAGCATTTCAAATGTGAGGCAGATCACCGGACGAATCCTAAATGCCCTCATGGTGATTTATATATGACATGGTCAAGGATTTAAAAGTAATCTTTGGAAAGGGTCCTGGCAGTCTATCTGTTTCGAATGACGCTGACAACCACGTACCCATGTGGAAGAAGTGCTCTATATTTTGGGAGCTACCCTATTGGAAAATCCTAGAGGTTCGCTCTACAATCGACTTGATGCACGTGACGAAAAATCTGTGCCTGAACCTGCTAAGCTTTTTGGGCGTGTATGAGAAAACGAAAGAACACCGGAATCACGGCAGGACCACCAACGTATGCACAAACGAGACGTCCACCTGAATCCAGAGAAGTATCAATGTCTTGCCAGCTACGCTCTTACCAAAAAAGAGAAGGAGATCTTTTTGAAGTCCTGAGCAGTATCAAGGTCCGTCTAGTTTCTCGTCGAATATAAAGGGAATAATAAACATGGCAGAGAAAAAGTTCCAAAATCTAAAGTCGCATGACTGCCACGTGATTATGACACAATTACTTCCGATTGCATTGAGGGGGCTTCTACCAGAAAATGTTCGAGTACCCATTGTGAAGCTATGTGCATTTCTCAATGCAATTTCTCAGAAGGTGATCAATCCGTTAACTCTACCAAGTTTACAGAACGATGTGGTCCAATGTCTTGTCAGCTTCGAGTTGGTGTTCCCACCATCCTTCTTCAATATTATGACGCACCTAATAGTTCACCTAGTCGAAGAGATTAACGTTCTCGGTCCTATATTTCTACACAACATGTTCCCCTTTGAGAGGTTCATGGGAGTCTTAAAGAAATACGTTCATAATCATGCTAGGCCAGAAGGAAGCATCTCCAAGGGCTATGGAACAGAGGAGGTCATTGAGTTTTGTGTTGACTTTATTCCTGACCTTAATCCGATCGGTGTTCCTCAATCGCGCCATGAGGGAGACTGCGTGGATAAGGCACGCTAGGAAAGAAAACAATAATGTGTAAGGACTGGGATTCTTTCAATCAAGCACACTACACAGTTCTATATAATTCCAGCTTGGTGACTCCGTATATCAAGGAACACATGAATAGTTTTACGCTCTAAATGCCCGGAGCAGCCTGAAGAATCGATTGAAAGAGAACACATGAAGACTTTCTGCGGGTGGTTGCAAACATGTTTCATTAATGACAGCACTGTTGAAGAACAGCTATACTTGTTGGCCAAAGCACCATCTTCGACTATATTGACTTTTCAAGGGTACGAGATAAATGGGAATACATTTTACACGACCTACCAAGATAAAAAGAGCACCAACCAAAACAGTGGCGTCCGCTTTGATGCAGCAAACAACAATGGGGAAAGGACACATATTATGGTTACATAGAGCAGATATGGGAACTTGACTATGGACCTTCTTTCAAGGTACTTTGTTTTGGTGCAATGGTTCAACCCGGAAGGCGGGGTAAATGTAGACCCGAAGTACGAAATGACTACAGTGGATCTCAAGAATCTTGGGTACGACACCGAACCATTCGTTCTAGCCAATGACGTAGCTCAGGTTTTCTATGTGAAAGACATGTCTTTCAGACCGAAAAAAAGAAAAGATAATCAAGCGAATACATCATACGATGAGCCAAAGCGCCACATAGTTCTTTCAGGGAAAAGAAACATCGTGGGAGTGGAGGACAAGATAGACATGTCAGAAGATTACAATAAGTTTCATGAAATTCTGCCCTTCAAAGTGAACATTGACCCAAGTATCAAGTTAAATGATGAAGATTGTCCATGGTTGCGTCGCAATCAGAAGAAAGGGACACACGAAGAAGAAGTTTATACCACAACACTAGATAGGGATGTTGGTGGTGATGCGTAATAATGTATTAAACCTTTTATGTAACTGTGTTGTGAAAACTCGGAACAAAACACTAAACTCCAACGGCGCTCACAAGCGCTCGATAAAGTTGGAACAAAACACACGGTTTCCCCTTAATACAGCCCGACGGTGGCTCCTGAGTGCCCGCATATCAAATGCACCGTCGACGTATGCAGGGAATCCGAATGCTTTGTATATCAAATGAACTACACTGAGTGTCGAACATGTTCGAGAGGGGGGCTATATATAGTGTCATGTGGCTGATCCAACACTGATTTTGCCCTCAAAAGAAACACACGCACCTGATCCAATGGCTCACAAGCGCTTGAAAGAAACACACCCCTGATCCAACGGCTCAAGCGCTTGAAAGAAACACACGATCCATGTGCTTCTTTACTCCCGTTGGTGTTACCAACCGGGACTAAACGCGGGCTTTGCGGTCACGACTCGTGTCAGTCACGTGTCCTCCCCTATCGATGTTTTAAAATAAACATATAATTATTACAAATTTGTAGACAATTAAATCAATAGATATAAAAGAAATAAGAAAAAGATATGTTTTCAGAAATATTGAAACATTTAAATTAAATATATATAAAAAAGAAACTAGAGAAAAAAAAAGGAAATAAGAAAAATATATGTTTTTCAAATAAGAAAGGATGTTTTAAAAATAAAGAGATAATTATTACAATTTTTAGATAATTAAAACATATATATAAAATAAATAAGAAAAAGATATGATTTAAATATTGGAACATTTAAAAAAAAACTAGAAAAAAACAATTCAAAAAGCATGTAAATCAAAGTATAAAAAGAAACAAAAAAAGAAAACAGAAATAGAAACTAGAAAAAGAAACAAGAAAAAAAAAAAAAAACCATCAGTCGCGGTTGGTAACAGCAACCGGGACCAAAGGGCCG